>CM073470.1:56428066-56783066 GCA_037074535.1 Gleditsia sinensis
ACATAGCCATAAATATTTCAGCCACATTTTAGCCAAGAAACTACTACCTTGCAACCACATTCCATTCATGAAAATATGCCACCTTACAGCCACATTCTAGTCAAGAAAACTTGCCACCTTACAGTTCACTTCAGTTAAGATGATTGTGACACCTTACCATACAAACTGCCAACCACTTTAGCCACGCTTCTTCCCACAATTAGAAAAAAAAATACAAAAGTTGTTGGCCCACTCCATGCCCCTGTAACCCATGCCCTCCCTAAAAAACCACAAGGGAATTCATGCAAAACACAACATTCCTTTTCCTCTTGAGTTGTGGAAACCAGTGGCTAGCATCATGATGTCTAGGCATGATTTTGGGTAATGGGGCAACAAATTCAAACCACCCATGCCTCATGCAATCAACAACCAAGAGGGAAAGAAGGCAGCCAAAAAATTTAAAGCCAAAGGGGAAGGGTAACTAGAAAAAAACTTGAGAACTAAGGGAGAGAGAGCAACTAGAAAATTTGAGAGCCAAGAGCGGAGAATGAGAGAGGAACCAGAAAAATTGAGAGGGAATGAGTGTTGGAATTTGAAGCCTTTCTCACCTTATATTTTGTCCAAAAACGTTGCTGAGTTTACAAGGGAAACCAAAAGGAGAAGCAAGCTGAAATTTGAAAGCCATAGGAGTATTTCTGAACAAGGTGAGTTTCCCCTCTTGATTTTAAACTAAAGACTTATGATTTTATGTACTCATATGCATGCATTAATCAAAAGCTCTTATATGTTTTAGTTTAAGTAGCTGGTTGTAACATTGGTAGCCTTAAAAAGCTAGCTTTTCCTTAAAAAACTCTTTATGTTTATGAACTTGAATTTATCAATTTCACTTGTTGCCTGACTTTTATGCTATGATGAATGAATGTCTAAAGATATGTTATGTATGTATTCTTGGGAATTAAGGGATACCCAAGGTATGCCAAGTAAGCCCCATTTCCCCCACGTATTGGCCAATAATAGGAGATGCATAACACTTTTCTAGGTATGGGACTGCATTAGGTAAGTAGACCAAAATGTTATGGGTCCCTAGTGTGACCAAGATTATGTATGTATGTATGGTTAGTGCTTATGTTTCAGTGAAATAAATTGAGATGTTTTAAGGAATGGAATATATAATTTTTTTTATGAAAGTTTTGCTAGCTATTGAGATTGTCATCTCATCTTTTTATGTATGCATAATCACATTCTAGGTACTCCAGCAAGAAGTGAGCAACAGGATTCCTAAGGTTTACTTATCTGGATATGATACGGATTGTATAATTTTTTTTCTAGTTGTGTAATATATGTGAGATGGCTTAGTTGCATGCCAAGTCCCTTTTAGATAGCTCATAATGTGATGTAAAATAAGTTATGGACTGTACACTTTTCTTTTGTGGCATGAGAGCCTTTTTGTTGTAAGTAATGCATATCATGCCTAGATAGTTGCCTATAAGGAAATGAAATTTTAAAATGCTTGGCATAGCCTGAAGCACTTGTATGCTTATCCAAGACAAATAACTAATAATATAAGTGAATATGTCAATTTATGGACAAATAACTAATAATATAAGTGAATATGTCAATTTATGGACTAGGTAGACATTGCTAGAAATTTATAGATAAGATTAAAAGGAATATAATACTAAAACGTTCAAGGGGAATATTCTATGATGTGGATGTATGAAATAAGATGCTAGTCAGTAGGTGTTGCATTTTTGGTATCAGAGCAATAGTTCAAGGAATTATCTATGTGCTTGGACGAATTCTAGGATATTCTAAATTGATTCTATGTTTTTTTGGGGTTGTTAAATAGAGAAAGCATGGTTTATGGTCATGTGACTAATTATATAAAAAATGTTTGTATATATAAGTGCACACATAGGAAAATGGCATATAAGAGAACGAAGGCTGAGACCTTAAAAGAAATATCTCAGAATATGGAAGCCTTAGCTGCCATGCTCGATGGGTAAGCTGTAGCCCAAGCCACCATAACACAAATTTTTCAACAAATTCAAGAAGCCCTTAGACAAGTGTTGCAAGGAAAAAATCCTGAGGGTGCTAGAGAGGAAAATAGGCTGGGCCAAATGAATAAACTCCTAGCCCAATCCAAGAAGGCCAACCCTCCTTCATTTCTTAGAGAGTATGCCCTAGTGATAGCAGAGTGATGGATCATGCAACTAGAGAAAATTTTGGGGGTTTTAGAGTGCAACACAGACCAGAAAGTTTCCTTAGCCATTTACATGTTAAAAGTTGAGGCAGAGCATTAGTGTGAAAGTATGCAAAGAATATGGCATACCAATGATACTCCCATTACCTAGGATAATTTTAAAAAAACATTTTATGATAAATATTTCCTAAAAAATGTGAAGAATAAAGAGCTACAGTTATGGAAAGCCTGGCCATTACTCCAGGGATTATTGAGTAAGGAGGGGATTAGTTCCTGAATTAGGGACAGGTGTTTGCTCTTTCCCAGTAAGAGGCTAGCCAGTCTCCAAATTTTATTAGAGGTATGTTAATGATCAAAAAATCACTTGTAGATGCATTGTTTGATTCTGGTGCTACACATTCTTTTATTTTATATGATTATGCTAAGAGTCTGGGTTTAAATGTGAATAATTTGCCATATGATCTTTTTGTTTCCACCCCTACTAGGATATGTGTCATAACTTCTTATGCTCATATCAATTGCATTGTGCAATTTGATCATAGATGTACCACTTTGGATCTTGTATGCCTTCCTTTGTTTGATATTGATGTTATTCTTGGAATGGATTGGTTGTCTGCTAATAATGCAAGTCTTGATTATTCTAGAAAATTTGTTTCCTTATTTTTTTGTAGTTCTACTTCTAAACACTCTACTAAAACATCTTACCTATCCACCACATAGGTTGAGAAATAACTTAAGAAGGGTTGTCAAGGGTTTCTAGTCTTCTTTTCTTTGCAAGTAGAAGTAGAAGAAGGCATAGAAAATATACCTATTGGTAGGGATTACCAAGAAGTATTCCCTAAGGAGTTTAGTAATCTCCCTCTTCATAGGGAAGTAGAGTTCTCCATTGACTTAGTGCCCAGTCTAGGTCTCATATCTAAGGCTCCCTATTAGATGGCTCCTTTAGAGCTAGCTGAGCTTAAGAAACAGATAGAGTAACTGTTAGAGAAAGGGTTCATCAGACCCAGTGTATCCCCTTAGGGTGCACTAGTTTTGTTTGTTAAAAAAGAAATATGGTAGCCTCAGGTTGTGTATAAATTATAGGCAGTTAAACAAAGTAACCATCAAAAATAAATATCTGCTGCTCAGAATAGATGACCTACTGGATCAATTAGCTGGATGGGGAACCTTTTCTAAGATAGATTTGAGGTTAGGTTAGCATCCGTTGAGAGTTAAAACCGAAGATGTCCCAAAGACAACTTTTCAAACCCGATATGGACATTATATGTAACAACTCTATTTATATATTTATTTATTTTAATATACATATTTGTAAAGTCCCATAAAGTCATTACTTCTTTACTTCTAATTACTTAACTCATAATAACATTCAATTAATTTAACCAAGCATAATCAAGGGTTAAGGTCTACTGTTAACACTGATACAATTCTGAGTTCACATACACATCATTAATCAAAACATACATACAAAAATCAAACACATAAATATCTACATCTTATTCATCCATGTTGAGCAATTCCAGAAATATAGGTGTAAGTGGTTGTACCTTTACCAAGATCTTAGCCAACTCGACCACAAACACCTTATTAATTTTTAAGATCTGTCCAACATAGAGTAACTCGATCCAACGTACATTAAGAGCCAAAGCCAAAGAAAAATTTGCATAACTAGTTTTCTAAACATGATATGAAAATATAGTGAGAATTAAATCCTAGTAGGTTCAACAATAAATCATAATCATCATCAATAATACTTGTCACGTCATGTTCATCTGTATAAGCTACATCAAATATCTTAGGTCACATGAATGCACTTTATCTATGCACATGAAAATCGTGCAGTAATGATATATATGTCTTGGGTAACTATCTCCAGAATATCATATGATGGCTATCAACTTATTTTCATATCAAGCTATCTCGGTTAGGGTGAGTACTTTTTACTCTTCGATACAGGCTTTTCTCAGTCCATTTGACATGGCACACTTTCTCTCTTTTTTCTCATCAACATAATCATAGCTGTGAGTAGGGCGTGTAACAACTCCATTTATCCATTTAAGTATCAATTTTTTTTTAAATACCATGAAGTTATTACCTTGTTACAACTTAACTCAAAATAAAATTTATTTCATTTATACAATACAGAGTTTACATACATGTCATTAATCAAAACAAACGTACAATATTTCAAACACATAAAAATCTACATCTTATTTATTATGGTTGACCAATTCTGGAGATACAGGTGCGGGTGGTTGCACCTTCACCAGAATCTAACCCAACTCGACCACAAACATTTTATTTGCTTCTGGGATCTACCCAACATAAAGTAGTCGATCCAATGTGCACTAAAAGCCAGAGCCATAGAAAAATATGCATAACTAATTTTCTGAACATGATATGGAAATATAGTGAGAATTAAATCCTAGTAAGTTCAACAATAAATCATCATCAATATAGCTCATCACGTCTTGTTCAGCTGTATAAACTACAGCAAATATCTTTGGTCACATGAATGCACTATATCTATGCACATGAGAATCATACAATAATGATATGTATGATAGGATTAACTATTTTCAGAATATCATATGATGAATATCAATTTATTCTTATATCAAGCTACCCCCGTTAGGGTGGGTATTTTCTACTCTCCGGTACGGGCTTTTCTCGCTCCGTCCGACATGGCCCACTTTCTCTTTCTTTTCTCATTAACATGATCATAACCGTTGGTAGGGCGTCCCCTACTAGTGCACCACACAGATTGCCATGTGATCGTGCTCATTTCTTTTCTTTTCACAATGATAGCCAAAAATATGCTTTCAATAACAAGTATGTTCAACAAAATATAACTATTACCAAAAATCATTGATAATCATACCATGAATATAACCATTTCAAATATCACTTTATAAAATATTTCTATGTCAAAATTTCACAGTGAAGATGGTAAGAAGTTCATACAATGGAAATGGCTATGGCATATACTAGTCATTTATTATTTTCATTTATAAGATTCTTTTTTTTTTTTAATATTAATTTTATTTCTTTATTTTCTTGATGCAAGTTTTCATCCTATCTAACCTTCTCTTACTAATCAGAGTATAACTCCCTCAACTTAACTTTGATGTAGGTGATCTTGGTGTCAATTTCAAGATAAAAAAATTATCTAAAACTATTAGCTATCCATGACACATATAGCTATAATTAGTATGTTAACCATTCATTTTAATTCCCTACAGAATGTTCGTAGAAATTAAAATACAGTAGTTATCCTAACATATTCCTCCCTGTTTAACCATTTTCTGACCTTTTCTTACAAATCGGACCATATCTACCTCATATGAATTCTAAATCGAATGATTCCAATGGCTAAAAATCTGTTAGACATAGATCTAAATTTGTTATGTTAACCATTTGTTTAGATTCCCTATATAATGTTCCCAGAAATTAAAACGCAGAAGCTATCCTGATATATTCTTCCCTGATTAACCAGTTTCTGACCTTTTCTTACTAATTAGACCATATCTATCTCATATGGACTCGAAATTGAGTGATTTCAGTGGCTAAAAATCTGTGAGACATAGATATACATTGTTCATGTTAACAATTTCTTTTGATTCTTTACTGATTCTTCCTGGAATTTTAAAAACAGAAGCTCAAAAATATGTCATCCATAGCCATACCTATGCAGAACTATCTTTACCAGCCTAAGTATTCAAACATACATAATATGTAACATGATATAGCAACATCCATGACCAATTATCAAAGTTCTAAGATCAAAATCTCATATAAATATTATAAGTTTCAAAAGTTTTCTTCAAAAAGAAATATTGTTAAACTTACCTGGAGTACTTAATCCTCTAGACTTCTCCTTCCTCTTTCTTCCTTTCTTCCTCTCCTTTCCTCACTCTACCTTGCTTCTATTTTTCTTCACCCTCACTTGGATGAAAATTCTAATGTTGTAAGGGTGGGTTTTGCTTAAATAGACCATCAAATAATTCAACTGTCATGATCATGGGTCTACCTTATCACAATTAGGATACACTTGGTTGAATTTTTGGAAAACAAACAACTTATGTTCTTGTCTTCCTCTTCCTTAGTCAAGATATGCATAGAAAAAGGAGATTTTTATTTTGAAAATTATGATAATATGCTTCTAAGATATGGGACAAGGTCCCTTTCATTTAGGAATTCATTTCCTTTTTCTTTTGTCTTAATCAAGTATGATAGGTTTCCCTTTTTAGGAGGCAAATTTCTTGCCCTTGAATCTCCATTATTTGGTTGAAATTATTTGTGTGGGATAGGAATGTTTTGTCTTAATTCCATGTATTATCTTACCACTTGCTAAAATTATGAGTGTTAGATATAGATGTTTTGTCCTAATACCTTGTATTATCATACCACTTGCTAAAATTATGAATGTAGGATATCACACCACTTGCTAAATTTTTGTCTTAATGCCATGTCACCTAATCTTGATTACACCATTATTTCATCACTTTATTTTTATTTTTCCTCTTGGGTTTGGGCTCATTCTTGCCCATTTTCTTTACTTTAGTTAAAATTCTACCTTTCATAATGGGCTTGGTCACATTTTTATGATTTTTGGGCTACCGGTCCAATTTTTATATCCTAGTCCAAGTCTATGTTTTATTTCTTCATTGGGCTATCCTATTGGCTTGCTAAAATTTTTTGTGAAGTAGAAAAACTCTATATGAAGTGTCCATAGGTGAAATCTCAATTTATGGGTGGAGATACTAAACTTAGTAACTTTTACTCTTAAATTAAGAAAAATTACCCTAATCCAATCTTCTTGAAATTTTAAGACATTTACTTACTTCACAAAAATTTATCTTCCTTACTTAAGAATTTCACCTTTCTTTAGCATGTTTATTTCTAATATTTCCTCTTAGGTTTTCTTTCTTTACCTTTTCCATTAATATTAGAACATTTCTATACATACACATAAGGTGAAGAATTTCTAAGGATTATATTTCCTTAGATATCTAAAAAAATTGTCTAATAAATTTTATTTTCTTAATTAAATATTTATGTACCTTTATCAATAAAAGAAATGAAATTATAGATGTTACTTTGAATACTTTTGTATTTTTATTAATACATGAAACGAAATTAGGGATGTTACAGGGCGTCCCCTACTAGTGCACCATACAGACCGCCTATAACATCCTAGATTTTAATAAATGGAAAATAATTATTAATAGTGAAAAGAATGAAAGAGAATGAAATGGAACATTGATGAGACTTTAGAAAAGGGATAAAGAGGAATTAAAGCATTTGAAGAATTTGAGGAAGAAAAACCAGGCCCTAGTCAAGGGTCTAGTTGGAATGTAATAGAGTGGCAATCTTGTTATTGTTAAGCTTTTGTGGTGCATTAGTTAGGGAAGGGTTGGATTGTTGGAGTAGCTTGGAATTAAATAATCTTTCGCTTACCTTGGAGGAGAAGTCAACTAAGAGGGGAAGAAGTCTTGGCTTGGAGAGGAATCCTTGACTTAGTGAGAAATTCTTGGCTTGGAGAGGAAGTAGACCAAAAGATCAAGGGAGAAGAGAGGTAGTAGCCAACAAAAAGAAGAAAAGAGAGAGAAAGGACGAGAGAAGGAGAGGAAGGAAAAGAGGAGATAGGAGAGAGAAAGGCACAAAGGTGAAGGTTCAAGAATTTGTAGAGAAAGGAAGAAAGAGGAGTGATCAAAGAGGAGAAATTCCAAGGAAGGTTTGAGAAGATAAATAATTTATGGTTTTGGTAAGTTTAATATTAATCTTTCCATGGAATTTCATGTATTTTGAATGATTTATAAGTGTTTCAAATATACTCTTTTGATGATTCATGATGTATAATTATGTCTAGGCATGAAAAGTGAGAGTTGAATGCATAGATCATACATGTGCTTGCTGAAATTGGCTTGAAAAGGGTGAAAATCGATGTTCTGAATGGTTGATTCTGTTGGTTATGATTTATGTCGAATTTGAAAATATCTTCAAAATATAAGTTGTATCCCTGTTTCGTGTCTTTCTAATTCCCCTAGAATCACCTTAATCGGATTTGAAATGAAAGAGATATCCCATGATGAGTGAAGAAAGGTCATATATAACGCACAGAGTCACGATGCTATTTACATACACCTTTTTCACCTATTATGGTTTCTAATTTGTTAAATTAGTAAACATACAAGTTGTAGATAATTGTATCAGCTTTCCATAGACATGTAAATCACCTTAATCAGAGTTAAAATGAGGGAGGTATATCCTTTTTAGTGAGATAAGGTCTAGCTGGATTGAAATTTAAAATGCAGGAAAACCCAAAACACGATCGTTCTTGGTGACACAGCAAGGCCGTGCTTTGGGATGTTTTGTGATTTTTGAACATGGTTTGAACAACTTGAAGCACAGTCGTGCTTGGTGACAAGGCCTAGCCATGCTTGTGGCTGGAATTGCTCTCCTTTGCATTTTAAAGGCTTTCAATGAACTGCAATGAATGGATGATGTTAAAGGGAACTAAAATACAAATCAATACCTTTTTAATGATGCATTGTAGTGTGAATTCCATCCCTTTATTATGAGAAATTAAATCACTTATTACATAATGATGAGATGTATGTTTAATGTATGGATAAAAATACATATTAATGAGACCTATGCAAGTGAATTTGTTATGTATTTATAAGGCATATGTAAGCAAATTTCATAGGAGATATATGTATGATGCATTGTAGTGTTAATTCCATTCTTTTATTATGAGATATATGTGCAATGTATGGATGTAATGCATGTTGATTTGATGCCTATGCTAGTATATCCATGCATAAAGATCACATGATATAATGTATACATTGTTGGTAAGTGTATTAATACATATTTGTTAAATGATGTGATGATGATATTATGCATGATATTAGTGATAAGCTTGGTTAATGCATAATCCTATTGTGATGGTCATAATGATTAAAGAATATGATGTGTACATTATTATATGACGATAAAGGGATTATTACATAGTGATTGTATGAAAAGATGAAGTTGATTGTAGATGGCAAGCACAATGAAAAAGGTGAGTTATTTGATGCATACATGGTTATATCATGTTAATGTATATGGTTGAGATGTGGCTATAGAAAATTATTTACAAAGTGTTGAGATATGGCTACCGACGATTAGTCATAGAGTGTTGAGATATGGCTACAGACAATCAGTCACCATGCATAAAAGCAATGTCAAGATATATATATATATATATATATATATATATATATATATATATATATATATATATATATATATATATAAGTATAACCTAATTATTATACATGCCTGATATTGATGCATAATATGTCTATCGAATATGTAAGCATGCTATACATTCTTGTTAATTTATCATATACAAAGAGAAAATGTTTTCTATAGTTTATACAGCTGGACATAACACTGTGATTTTCTTATTTACCGTATGATGCTTTTAATGTTAAACCTATTGGGAACTTCCATTCTCAATATTGTTGGTGTTATGTTTAGATAAGAGCAAACATTATGCAAGATGCTTTCATGCACTTGATTATAGAAGATCCAGTGGATGACGATGCTTTGAATAGATCCCGATATCGACACCACCTCTTCCACCCTTTACACTAGGGGAGATGTGCGATATAGGGTTCATTGTTAAGTTGATGCAGTTATGTGACGCAGTGTCGCTTATGTATAATATGAATCTTTGTTGTATCTTTGAATAGAATGATGATGGAATATTAGCTACTTACATAAATGTGTATGGTTTGTTGCTTGGAATGTGTTATCAGTCGCTAGAAAAAAAACTGGTTGTTACACCGCTATGTGACTGTGCTTATCTCTTTTATTTTCTTTTCACATTAATAACCAAAAATATGATTTCAATAACAAGTATGTTCATTATACTCATATGCCATAATTTATCATCAAAGCATAATCATTACCAAAAATCATTGCTAAAATACAATCTTCACATGAACATAATCATTTTCAAATATCACTTTATAAAATATTTTCATATCAAAATTATACACTTAAGATGGTAAAGAGTTCATGTAATGGAAATAGCTATGGCATACACTAGTCATTTATTATTTTCATTTATAAGATTCTTTTTCCTTTTTAAATATTATTTTCCTCTCTAATTAAACATAGCTTAACACCCTTATTTTAAATCCAATTGAGGTAATCTTGGTGTGGATTAAAAGATAAGACAATCCTCTAAAACCCTTATGTTGAATATTTTAGTGAAATCTTAAGTAATCGTGGTGTTACTACCTCAAATTCAATGTTATTTCTTCTTGGGTAGGTTCAGACCTTTACTTACTAATCCGACCATATCTCCCTCATACAAACTCCAATTGAGCAGATTCTAAAGCTTATAAAAAACTAAGACACTTATATACAACTTTCATGTTTATCATTTCTTCAGATTCCTTACGAATTATTTTCAAACAATCGAAAACAAAAGTGCTTACATTTACCAACCTGGATTCTAGACTAATTCTGACCTCTACTCATTAATCAATAGTATCTCTCTCATATGGACTCCATATTAATTGATTTAAAAGCCTATATATCCATGATAAATATATCTATATTTATTATGTTAACAATTTCCTTTAATTCCCTATAGATTTTGCTCAAACATTCAAACACAGAAGCATACTTAACAGATTCTTCCCTGGTTAGCTAGTTTCTGACCACTACTTACTAATCTGATCATATCTTCCTAATATGGATTTCAAATTGAATGATTCCAGGGGATAAAAATTCTTGAGACATATATATATATATATATAATGTTAACTATTTATTTTAGTTCTCTATAGATTTTTCCCAGAAATACAAACACATAAGCTTACCTAACAGATTCTTCCCTGGTTAACCATTTTCTAACAACTGCTTACTAATCCAACCATATCTCTCTCATTTTAACTTCAAGTTTGGTGATTCCAGCGGCTAAAATTCTGTGAGAAATATATCTACATTTTCTATGTTAACCATTTCTTTTAATTCCTAACTGTTTCATCCCAGAATGTCAAAAATAGAAGCTTCCCTAGTTACCCTGAAATCCAATGTCCTAACTAAACCTTTCCCAAGGTTTTAGTTCATCATTTTATTACATCCTCTTCCATTTTCTTCCTAATTTACATCTAATCATATTTCATCAATTTTTCACCACATTCAAATTGTAACATCCCTAATTTCGTTTCATGTATTAATAAAAGTACAAAAGTATTCAAAGTAACATCCATAATTTCATTTCTTTTATTGATAAAGGTACATAAATATTTAATCAAGCAAATAAAATTTATTAGCAATTTTTAGATATCTAAGGAAATATAATCCTTAGAAATTCTTCACCTTACGTGTATGTATAGAAATGTTCTAATATTAATGGAATAGGTAAAGAAAGAAAACCTAAAAGGAAATATTAGAAATAAACATGCTAAAGAAAGGTGAAATTCTTAGGTAAGGAAGATAAATTTTTGTGAAGTAAGTAAAGGTCTTAAAATTTCAAGAAGATCGGATTAGAGTAATTTTTCTTAATTTAAGAGAAAAAGTTACTAAGTTTAGTATCTCCACCCATAAATTGGGCTTTCACCTATGGACACTTTATATACAGTTTTTCTACTTCACAAAAAATTTTAGCAAGCCAATAGGATAGCCCAATGAAGAAATAAAACATAGATTTGGACTAGGATATAGAAATTGGACCGGTAGCCCAAAACTAATGAAAATGTGATCAAGCCCATTATGAAAGGTAGAATTTTAACTAAAGTAAAGAAAATGGGTAAGAATGAGCCCAAATCCAAGAGAAAAAATAAAAATAAAACTAAAATTAAAGTGATGAAATAATGGTGTAATCAAGATTAGGTGACATGGCATTAAGACAAAAATTTAGCAAGTGGTGTGATATCCTACATTCATAATTTTTGCAAGTGGTATGATAATACAAGGCTTTAGGACAAAACATCTATATCCTACACTCATAATTTTAGGTCGATCCTAGATGGCCAGTGGGTGGATGGTTATCTGAATCGATCTTATAGTGTCTTGAGTATGTTTGTGGTTGTGTTGTGTATGGATCAGTGAATTGATATAGGTAAGAAATTACTAATGTTTCCTACCTACATGCCGAGGTGGTGTTATGACTGCTGTTAAATATTTTGAACTAACTATTGGGCTTGATCACCTCAATAGCAGCATAACTTTGTTTTTACCATAGTAGGAAATGGTACCACCAAGGAGGAATCCAGTAAATAATGCAGAGGAAACCCTGCACAACCTGGCCACAGCAATTCGAGACCAAGTTATGACCACTAATCAAATTCTACATTACCTCCAGAATGCTAATAATTCGAATGGTGTGAATAGTGTTAACAACCAGATGGCTGGAAATGATAACGGCATATCTGAGTTCCTGAGGAATAGGCCACCTTCTTTTCAAGGCAGCTTTGACCCGATTGTAGCTGAAAGATGGATAAGGGAGTTAGAGAAAATCTTTGAAGTGATGGGCTGTACTGAGGAGCAGCAAGTAATCTTTGCTGTATATATGCTAAAAGATGAAGCAGAATACTGGTGGTGTGGAGCTAGAGAACTTTTAGCTCACCAGGGAAGGCAGATCACTTGGCAGGTGTTCAAAGACACCTTTTTGTTAAAGTACTTTCCAAGTACTGTGAGAGCGGAGAAAGAGATCGAATTTCTTCAACACCGATAGGGTAGCATGACTATAGACCAATACATCGCGAGGTTTGAGGAATTGTCTAAGTTCTCTTCTTATCTACGATTTAACCCTGATGAAGCATGGAAAGCTGTTAAGTTCAAAGCGGGACTGAACCCAAACATAAAGAATGCTGTTGTAGCTATGGAGATTAGGGAGTTTGTGCCTCTGATAAATAAATGCAAACTTTTGAAGAAATGTTTAAAGGCAGTGGAGGACAAAAAGCAAAGGTGAAACCTATGGAAAAGGAAGAAAAATTTTCCCAACCCTAGCAAGAACGTGAGAAGAAGTGGATATGGAGCTGGTAAGAGGCCATTGACTGCGGGTCCCAGACCCTTCCAACAAGACCTCACCCTAGTCAAGTGCGCTAAGTGCGGACTTATGCATGGTAATCGGCCATGCTACATGGGACAAGATGTCTGCTTCAACTGCGGACAGAAGGGTCATTTTGTGAGAAACTGTCCACATAATGTGGGGAAGCAGTTAGAACAGAGGCCTCAAATAAAAGGAAGGGTTTTCACCCTGAGCGGCCAAGAGGCAGCTCAATCTTCTAAAATGATTCAAGGTACATGCTATATCTATGGATTTACTCTTATGGTGTTATTTGACTCTGGTGCTAGTCATTCATTTATATTGGAAGAATGTATTAGGAAGTTTCAGCTTCCTATTTCTGAAACTCCTTATGAGCTATCCGTAGTAACCCCTACAGGGGAAAGGGTATTAACTTCCTCTATATATAAGGACTATCAAGTCACCATCCAGGAGAAAACCTTTTCTGTAGACCTCGTCTGTTTACCTTTAAGAGGTATTAAGGTCATTATAGGGTTAGAATAGATGTCTAAAAATTGAGTCTTGCTGAATTGTTGTAACAAGACCGTTGAATTTCTACATCCTACTCCGAAAGTGGAGGTCTAGTTATTGATGCTTAATGCCAATCAAGTTAATAGGGAGTTGAAGAATGGAGTACTTGGATACATTCTCTTGTATTTATCAAACCTATAAGTCGAATCGAAGCTTGATAAAATCCCAATAGTCAACGAGTTTCCTGAAGTATTTCCATCAGATATTCCAGGCTTTCCTCCTAAAAGAGAGATAA
Organism: Gleditsia sinensis; assembly: GCA_037074535.1. NCBI lineage: Eukaryota > Viridiplantae > Streptophyta > Magnoliopsida > Fabales > Fabaceae > Gleditsia > Gleditsia sinensis. Next base: position 56,442,095 of record CM073470.1, read on the forward strand.
AGTTCTCTATTAATCTCCTACATGGAACAGGGCCTATCTCTATTGCACCATATAGAATGGCCTCGAAGGAACTACAGGAACTCAAGAAACTATTGGAGGAACTATTAGACAAGCAATTCATTAGACCGAGTGTATCACCTTGGGGAGCTCATGTATTGTTTGTTAAGAAGAAAGACGAGAGCTTGAGACTATGCATAGATTACAGACAGCTGAATAAGTTGACTATCAAAAACAAGTACCCTCTCCCTAGGATAGATGACTTATTGGATCAACTGAAGGGAGCCTCCATCTTTTCTAAAATTGACTTGAGGTCAGGATATCATCAGATTAGGATCAAGGAGGAGGACGTACCAAAAATTGTCTTCAAGACTAGGTATGGGCACTATGAGTTTCTCGTAATGCCCTTCGGGTTGACGAATGCACCTGCAATTTTCATGGATTACATGAATCACATTTTTCGACCCTACCTAGATCAATTTGTTGTAGTGTTCATTGATAACATCTTGATATATTCTAAGAGTGAGAAAGAACATGAACGACATCTCTGAATCGTGCTGCAAGTGCTGAAAGAGAAAAAGTTATATGGCAAATTGGAGAAGTGTGAATTTTGGCTGTCAGAGGTGAAGTTTCTCGGACATGTCATCTTTAATAGAGGGGTAGCCGTAGATCCCAGCAAGGCAGAAGCAGTGATTCAATGGGAGAGACCAAAGACGGTTACGGAAGTCAAAAGTTTCCTGGGTTTGGCAGGATACTACAGGAGGTTTATACAAAACTTCTCTCGTATAGCCTTGCCATTGACTAAATTGACCAGGAAGGGAAGTCCTTTTAAATAGACTGATCAATGTGAAGCTAGTTTTTAAGAGTTTAAGACAAGACTGACCACTCCTCCTGTTTTAATTATTCCAGACCCCACAGGACATTTTGAAGTGTATAGTGACGCTTCAAAGAAAGGGCTAGGATGTGTGCTGATGCAAGATAAGAGAGTAGTTGCTTACGCCTCTATGCAACTGAGACCCCACGAAGGAAACTATCCAACCCATGATCTTGAATTAGCGGCAGTGGTGTTTGCCTTAAAGATTTGGCGACACTATTTGTACGGGGCAACCTTTGAAGTATATTGTGATCATAAGAGTCTTAAATACCTCTTTGATCAGAAGGAGTTAAATATGAGGCCACGAAGATGGGTAGAATTACTTAATGACTACAAGTTTGAGATAAAGTATCATCCCGAAAAGGCGAATGTTGTAACAGATGCCTTGAGTCAAAAATCTCTGCACATGGGTCAGATGATGGTGTATGAGATGCAAATGCTAGAGGAGTTTCGAAATTTAAAGCTAGCCACTGCTCTTACTCCAAAGAAGCTAGTCATTAATGGTTTAAGTATAGGGTGTGACCTTAGAGCTCAGATCAAAGAGGCTTAAGCTCACAACCAATACTTACAGGATCATAAAGACCAAGGTAACTTTTCTGTCATGGAAGATCGAGCAATCATGTATCATGGAAGGATTTGTGTCCCTCAAGAATGAGAATTGAGGGCTAAAATACTGCAGGAAGCGCATCAGAGTAAATACACAGTCCATCTTGGATGCACTAAAATGTACCAGGATTTAAAGAAGATGTATTGGTGGCCAGGGATGAAAAAGGACATTGCCGAGTTTGTGATGAAATATCTCATTTGTCAGAAGGTGAAGGTAAAGCATCAAATGCCAGCAGGATTTTTACAACCTCTTAAGATCCGTAAATGGAAATGAGACAGTATTTCGATGGACTTTGTCATGGGTTTACCTAAGAATTCAGTTGGACATGAATCTGTCTGGGTAATAGTTGACAGATTAACCAAATTTGCTCATTTTTTTCCCATAAAAAATAACTATTCACTAGATAAATTATCCCAATTGTACGTCCAGGAAATAGTTAGATTGGATAGAATTTCCTTAAATATCGTTTCTGATAAAGATCTGAGGTTCACATCAAGGTTTTGGAAGGTGTCGTAGCAAGATTTTGGTACCCAGTTGCGGTTCAGTACTGCCTACTATCCTCAGACTGACGGGCAGACAGAACAGACCATTTAAACCCTAGAAGATATGTTGAGGGCCTGTGTGATAGAGCAAGGTAAATGATGGGATAAGTACCTACCTTTAGTGGAGTTTGCTTATAATAATAGCTATCACTCTAGTATTAAGATGGCTCGCTATGAAGATTTATACAATAGGAAGTGGCAATCTCCACTATGTTGGTTTGAGGTAGGAGAAAAGAACTTGATGGGTCTTAATCTAGTTCAACAAACCACTGAACAAATCAGGATGATATGAGACAAAATACTTACAGCTCAGAGTCGGCATAAGAGTTACTATGATAAGAGACATAGACCTCTGGAGTTTGAGGAAGGAGACCATGTATTTTTAAAACTTTCCTCGACTACTAGAGTTGGTAGGTCTCTCAAAACTAGAAAGTTAAGTTCGCAATTTTTGGGACCCGACCAAATTTTGAAGAAAGTAGGGACGTTAGCATATCAAGTTGCCCTCCCACCTAATTTGTCCAATTTGCCTAATGTTTTCCATGTATCACAGCTACATAAGTATCTTCCAGATTACTCACATATAATACAGGATGAACCAATCCAAATAAAGGAGAACATAACATATCAGCTAGTACCTGCATCCATATTGGACACTAACGTAAAGCAATTTAGAAATAAAATCATTCCCTAGCTTAAGGTGTTATGGGAATGTTTGACTTCGGAAGAAGCAACTTGGGAGTTGGAAGAAGTCATGAGGAAGAAATATTCGTAATTGTTCTTATTAGGTAATTTCTGAAATTTTGAGGGTAAAATTACTTTTAGAAGGAGAGAAATGTAACATCCTTAATTTCGTTTCTTTTATTAATAAAGGTACATAAAATTAATGTAACATCCCTAATTTTGTTTCTTTCAAGATACATTAATATTTAATTAAGGAAATAAAATTTATTAGACAATTTTTAGATATCTAAGGAAATATAATCCTTAGAAATTTTTCACGTTATGTGTATGCATAGAAAATGTTTCTAACATTAAAGGGACAAGTAAAGAGAGAAAACCTAATAGGAAAAATTAGAAATAACATACTAAAGATAGGCAAAATTCTTTGGTAAGGAAGATAAATTTTGTGAAGTAAGTAAAGGTTTTAAAATTTTAAGATTGGATTAGGGTAATTTTCCTAATTCAAGAGTTAGAAATTTCTAAGTTTAACATCTCCACCCATAAATTGGGCTTTCACCTATGGACATTTCATATAGAGTTTTTCCACTTCACATAAGTTTCTAGCAAGCCCATTGGATAACCTAAGCAATAAATAAACATAGACTTGGACTAGGATAAAGAAGTTGGACCAGTAGCCCAAAAATTATGAAAATGTGACCAAGCCCTCCAAGAAAGGTAGAATTTTATCCAAAGCAAAGGAAATGGGTAGGAATGAGACCAAATCCAAGAGGAAAAATAAAATAAAATAAATCATGTGATGAACTAATAGTGTAATAATAATAAAGATTATGGGACATGCATTAAGACAAAAGTTCGGAAAGTGGTGTGATATCCTACACTCATAATTTTAGCAAGTGGGTAATATTACATAGCATTATGACAACACATCCTTATCCGACACAAATAATTTCAGCTAAACAAGGAAGATTCAAGGGTTGAAAATTTGCCACCTAAAATGGCAAACCTATCATACTTGATTAAGACAAAAGAAAAAGGAAATGAATCCCTAAATCAAAGGGACCTTGTCCCTTGTCATAAGAACATATTATCATAATTTTCAAAATACAAATCTCCTTTGCCTATGCATATCTTGACTTAGGAAGAGGAAGACAAGAAGATGAATTGTTTGTTCTCCAAAAATCAACCAAGTGCATCCTAATTGTGATAAGGTAGACCCATGATCATTAAAGGTAAATTATTTGATAGTCTATTTAAGCAAAACCCACCCTTATAACATTATAATTTCATCCAAGTGAGGTATACAAAAATTATAAGCAAGGTTGAGTGAGGAAAGAAGACGAAGAGAGGAAGAAGAAGTCTAGAAGACTAAGTGCTCAAGGTAAGTTTGACAATATTTCTTTTTGAAAAGTTTTGAAATTTGTAACATTTATATGGGATTTTGATCATAGAAATTTGATGATTGGTCATGGATGTTGCTATATCATGTTACATATTAATCTTGCATGTGATGTATGTTTGAATACTTTGGCTGATGTAGATAGTTCTGCATAGGTATGGCTATGGTTGGTAAAATTTTATTCTTCTATTTTTAAAATCCTGGAAAGAATCATTAAGGAATTAAAACAAATGGTAAACATAAAAAATGTAGATCTATTTCTTAAGGATTTTTAGCCACTGGAATCACTCAATTTGGAGTTCATATGAGGTAGATATGGTTTGATTAGTAAGCAATGGTCAGAAAATTTTTAACCAGAGAAGAATCTGTCAGGTATGCTTATGTGTTTGAATTTATGAGATAACTCTGTAGGGAATTAAAAAAAATTATTAACATGAAAAATGTATATCTATGTTTTATGGATTTTAAGCCACTAGAATCACTCAAGTTGGAGTCCATATGAGTTAGATATATTCTTATTTGTAAGCAGTGGTCAGAAAATGGTTACTCAGGGAAGATTAGGAAAGCTTCTGTGTTTGAATTTCTGGTAACATTCTGTAGGGGATTAAAATAACTAGTTAACATAAAACTTATAGATATATGTGTCACAAAATATTAGCCACTGGAATCACTCAATTTGAAATTCTTATGAGGGAGATATGGACAGATGAGTATGTAGAGGTCAGAAGCTACTCAAGAAGAAAAAACCTGTAACTTGAGGAAGTCATATCTTCAAGATTTCTTAATATTTAGCTAAACTTTTCAAAATAATAGTTTTATATAATTGTTTTATCTTTAAATTGACACTAAGATCACCTAAATCAGAGTTAAAAAAGGGAGTTATGTTCCAATTAGTGAGAGAAGGTCAGACAGGATGAAAACTTACATCAGGGAATAACTCAACATAAAGTATAGTGGTGTTTCAAGGCATGGCCAGGCTGTGTTTTGTGCTAGAAATGACATTTTGAAGCCTAAAGCATGGCTTTTTATAGTAAATGGCCAAGCCATGTTATAAGATACGTTTAGGCTGATTTGGAAGTTGGTAAAACTTATTTTCAACATTTTGCCTACTCTAAATGAACCTAATTAACTATTGGATATTAGTAGAAACCAAATTGATGAAGAATGCTATATTAAATTTGTGAGAAGATGTGTTGGAAATGATATAAGTAGGAGAAAAGTGACTAGAGGCCATGCATAAAGAAAATGAAGAGATAAAAATAATATTTAAAAAAGAAGAAGAATCTTATAAATGACTAATATATGCCATAGCCATTGCCATTGTTTGAACTCTTTAGCATCTTAAGTGTGTAATTTTGACATGGAATCATTTTTTATGAAACATTATGGCATGTGAGTACAATGAACATACTTGTTATTGAAATCATATTTTTGACTAATTCGTGTGGTGCACGAGTAGGGGATGCCCTACCAACGGTTATCATGATAATAATGAGAAAAGAAATAGAAAGTGTGCCATGTCGGACGGAGCGAGAAAAACCCGTACTAGAGAGTAGAATAATACTCACCCTGACTGGGGTAGCTTGATATGAGAATAAATTGTTAGTCATCATATGATATTTTGAAACTAGTTAATCCTGCCATACATGTCATTACTTTACGATTTTCCTGTGCATAGATAAAGTGCATTCATGTGACCTAAGGTATTTGTTGTAGCTTATACAAATGAATATGACGTGATGAACTATATTGATTATGATTTATTATTGAACCTACTGGGATTTAATTCTCACTATTTTTCCATATAATGTTCAGAAGATTAAATATGCAGCTATTTTTCATGACTCTTATTATTGTTGTACGTTGGATCGAGGTGCCTTACCTTGGGCAAATACCGATTATATTGGATGTATCAATAGTAGACGTGACTGAGATTCTGGTGGAGGTGCCGCCACCCGCACCAGTGTCCCCGGAAGTAGTCTACGTGGATGATTAGGCCTCATATGTACATGTATATGTTAAACTATTGTACAGATGTTTGTAAATTAATGATGTGTATGTGAACTCAGTATTGTATCAATAATAATGGTAGATTTTAAACCTTAGTTATGCTTGGTTAATCAAATAAATGTTATTATGAGGGTAATAACTTCATGGAATTTTACAATTATAAAAAAAATTGTTACATAAATGGAGTTGTTACACTTATCAAGTTTGGAGAGCGGTTGTGTGTACTTGAGGTGAAGGAATTGAGAGATAGTATCCTAGCTGAAGCTCATAAGGGTAGATATACCCAACATCTTAGAGCCACTAAGATGTATCAACACTTAAAAAGGAGTTTCTAGTGGCCTGGGATGAAAAGAGACATAATCCGTTATGTATCCAAGTGCTTAGTGTGTCAGAGAGTCAAGGTAAAACACCAAAAGCCTGGGGGATTACTCCAACCCTTAGATATTCTTGAGTGGAAATGGGATAGCATCTTTATGGATTTTGTCATGGGTTTTCCTAGTAAATCATCTGGCTATGATGCAATTTGAGTAAACGTGGATATATTGACCAAGTCTGCCCATTTCTTAGTAAGTCTACCTATTCTTTAGAAAGTTGGCACTATTGTATGTTTATGAAATTGTCAAACTCCATAGGATACCTACCAATATTGTTTCTAATCGAGACCCTAGGTTTACTTCTAGATTTTAGAGATCCTTACAAGATGCCTTAGATACTAAACTTAAGTTTAGCACAGCCTACCATCCACAAACTAACGAGCAGACTAATAGAACACTTCAAAATTTAAAGGATATGCTAAGGTCTTGTGTGCTAAAAATGAAGAGGAACTAGGATGTGTATCTACCTTTAGTTGAATTTACTTATAATAATAGTTATCATTCCAGTATCCAGATGATACCCTTTGAAGCTCTATATGGAAGAAAGTGAGTCTCTGTTGAGTAGAGCTAGGGGAGAGGAGTCTTCTAGGCCCTAATTTGGTTGACAAAACCACAAGGCACATTGAACTTATCAGAGATAGATTGCTAGTTGCCCAAAGTAGACAAAAAAACTATGTAGATAAAAGAAGGCCCTTAGAATTTGAAATATACAACCATGTTTTCCTTAAGGTAACTCCATTCACGGGTGTGGGGAGGACTTTGAAAATCAAAAAGCTCAAACCCAAATACATCGGTCCTTAACAAATTCTTGATCGGATCAGAGCAATAGCTTATAAACTTGCCCTTCCTCCAAAAATTTCTCAAATTCATGATGTATTTCATGTTTCCCAGCTCAAAAAGTATAACCCAGATGATAAAGGGGAAATTTAACTGCTTAATGGTTATATTTTATCCTTTAATTAGTAGTAAACTTATGATTATTTCCCTGCATTTGGTTATGCTTTAATTTGGATACTATTTTGGCTTGTTTTATGTTTGTAGGAAAGCAAAAGAGGCCAAGAAGCAAGGAAAAACACTCATGAGAGGAAACATATGGACTTAGAACATGCTGAGGAGGAAGCAAGGAGGCAACCCTAAAGAAATTGCCAAGAAAAGAGACTTGAAGCTTGAAGCACGGCTAGGCCGTGCTCTGTGCGAAAGATGGAGAAAATTCCCAGAATCCATCCTAAAGCACGACTAGCCCGTGTCATGAACAACGGTCGTGCTTCGTGTCCGTACACCAAGTGATTTTTAGGGTTTTGAGCAGCCAAATTGTTATAAATACAGGGGGAAGCGCAACCAAGAGGGGAAGACTCAGATAGACTATCTTTTACTTAGTTTTAGGCTTAGGAAACACCATCAGATTATGTTTAGAGTAGAACTAGTGTTTACTTTCATGCTCTTAGGTTAGATTTGAGATTTGTTGAGCATTGTATCTCTACTATATTCTGCAAAAGGTTATATCTTTCTATTCTGCACTTTCTTCTTCTACTACTCTTTCTTTTAGTTTGTATTGAACAATGATGATTTCATTAATGAATTTGATTATGTTTTCTCTTTCAATTATGCTTAAGTAGATTTGATCTAAGGTTTTGGTAAACCCACTTATGATGTAATGATACACTGTGCAAATTGAATCATTAGAACCCTAATTGTATTATCCATGGTTAATTAGGATTAACTACTATGCATTGATCATGCATTGATCATATGAGTTGATGAATGTTTGGCCAACGTTTTATCACGTCTTAGGATATTAATTGATGAACTGAAAGGTGAAAATTAATACCGGAACCTAATAGTTAATTAAGGATATCTTAATCACGAAAGTAGCTTAAGGATCTTTAGGAATGAATAAATTAGTAGGCAAGAGAAAACCGATTATTTGTATTCCATGGTTGGCATAGAACTTAATGGACCTAGGTTAAACTAAGAACCACGAAAGTAAGCAATTGGATTAACTTAGGTATGATTAATAATGCTTGAAAGAGGTTGATAGTTAATTAAGGCTAAACCATCCCCAATTACATATATAATTGCAATTAGAGGTACATGTTAAATATCATAAGTGTGGTGAACTCTAACCCTAGGCTTTTATTAATTGAATTACTTATTAGTTTAATTGTGACAAACTTTCTATCACATTACACCGATTTAGATAGCATATTTCGTATAATTCTAGTAGTTGGCATTATTCTCTGTGGGATACGACCCGTACTCGCTACACTAGCTACAGGTACACCGTGAGCTTGCGATTAATTATAAAATAGACACAACACTAGACCCTTCACATATAATAAAGCACGAATCAATGCATTTACAAGATAATCTTTCATACTTAGTTATGTAACAATAAGGCATTTATAAAGTGGTCTGGAAGGGACTATCCTCTGAGGAAGCAACTTGGGAGACAAAAGAAGAAATGAAGAAGACCTATCCACATCTGTTTGAATAAGGTATGTTAAATTTTGTGGGAAAAATTCTTTTAAGGGGGGAGGAAATGTAACATCCTAAGTCTCTAATAAAGCTAGATAAATCGAAGAGTAAGTAGAAAATACATATGACAAAGAATTAAAATGCTTAGTTATGTAACAATAAGGATTTCTAAAATAGGTGACATATAGTTAATCATGAATCATATATATAACATTCTTAGGAGCATAATGGATGGGGAGAAGATACAAATACATTTTTAAAACATTACTAATCTAGGATTAGTAGTAAATTAAGACAATATAAAATAATAAGAGATGCATAACGTTTTTCAAGTATGGGACTGCATTGGGTAAGTATACCAAAATGTTATGGGTCCCTAGTGTGACCAAATTGATGTATGTATATATGGTCAGTGTTTATATTTTAATAAAATAAATTGAGATGTTTTAAGGAATGGAATGTATGCTGTTTTTATGGGTCCCTAGTGTGATCAAGGTTTAAGATCTACCATTAACACTGATACAATTCTTAGGTCACATACATATCATTAATCAAAACGTACGTACAAAAATCAAACACATAAATATCTACATCTTATTCATCAATGTTGACCAATTCCAGAGATACGGGTAAGGGTGGTTGCACCTTCACTAAGATCTTAGCCAACTCAACCACAAACACCTTTTTAATTCTGGGATTTGTACAACATAGAGTAACTCGATCCAACGTGCACTAAAACCTAGAGCCATAGAAAAATCTGCATAACTAGTTTATTGAACATGATATGGAAATATAGTGAGAATTAAATCCCAATAGGTTCAAAAATAAATCATAATCATCATCAATATTGCTTGTCACATCATGTTCATCTGTATAAACTATAGAAAATATCTTAGATCACATAAATGCACTTTATCTATGCACATGAAAGTTATGCAATAATGAAATGTATGACATGAATAATTATTTTCAGAATATCATATGATGTCTATCAACTTAATTTTATATCAATCTACCCCGGTCAGAGTGAGTACTTTCTACTCTCTGGTACGGACTTTTCTCGCTCTGTTCGACATGGCACACTTTTTCTTTCTTTTCTTTATTTAATAGTCATAGCCCTGAGTAGGGCGTCCCCTACTGGTGCACCACACGGACTGCCATGTGACCATGCTCATCTATTTTCTTTTCACATTAATAGCCAAAAATATAATTCCAATAATAAGTATGTTCATTATACTCACATGCCATAATTTATCATCAAAGCATAATCACTACCAAAAATCATTGGTAAAATGAATTCATGTCATGATCATAACCATTTTTGAATATCACTTTATAAAATATTTCCATGTTAAAATTACACACTTAAGATGGTAAGGAGTTCATGCAATGGCAATGGCTAGGGCATACACTAGTTATTTATTATTTCCATTTATAAGATTCTTCTTCTTCTTTAAATATTATTTTCATCTTTTCATTTTCTTTATGCTTCACCTCTAGTTACTTTCCTCCTACTTATATCATTTTCCACACATGTTCTCACAAATTTTATAGGGCATTCTTCTCCAATTTGGTTTCTATTATTACCCCATAGTTAATGAGGTTCATTTAGGGTATAAAAATGTTAAACATAAGCTTTATCATATCCCAACATAGCCAGGCCTTGTTCTAGGACACGTTCATGCTTGAAAAATACTTTAACATACTCAAAAATAACCCAAAACATGGCCTACCCGTGCTGAAGCAACCTAGAACACGGTCTGCCCGTGTTCTATCACCTTTTCTCACTTATTCAACCATATCTCCCTCATACAAATTCCAATTGAGGTAATTCTAAAGTCTGTAAAAATATAATACAATTATTTACAAATTTTATGTTTATTATTTCTTTAGATTCATTATGAATTATTCCCTGAAAATAAAAACAGAAATGCCTACATTTACCACCCTAGATTCTAGACTAATTCTGACATCTACCCATTAATCAACCATATCTCCCTTATATGGACTCCAAATTAAGTGATTTCAAAGCCTATATATCCGTGAGACATATATCTATAATTATTATTCTAACAATTTCCTTTAATTTCCTATAGTGTTTGCCCAAAAATTTAAACACAGAAGCATACTTAATGGATTCTTCCCTGGTTAGCTAGTTTCTGCCCACTGCTTACTAATATGCCCATATCTCCCTCATATGTAATCTAAATTGAGTGATTTCAGTTCTGAAAAATACATGAGACATATTTCTACATTTTTTATGTTAAACCATTTCTTTTAATTGCCAACCATTTCTTCCTAGAATTCCAAAAAAAGAAGCTTCCCTGGTTACTCTAAAATCCAGTTTTCTTAGCCTAGCCTTCCTAAAGTTCTAGTTCATCCTTTTATTAAGTCCTCTTCCATTTTTCTTCCAAATTTCAACCTAACCAAAGAATTACTCATCTCAACATTTAATTATATTTCTTATTTAATTTAACATATTCCATCATCCACTTCAAAAGAAAAACATAATCAAATCATGCATCACTAAGGGAGTTTCCGAACAGAAATTTCTCATGTTCTTCTAAATTTTTAAGGCCATACTCATTTTATAAATCTAATCATATTCCATCAATTTTTCACCACATTCAAATATACATAATAGCAGCATAAAAGCCCTAAATTTTTGCCACCCATAGCCATATTTATGCAGAACTTTCAATACCAATTGAAGTACTTAAAACATCCACCACATGCAAGATCAACATGTAACATGATATAGCAACATCCATGCCCAATCATCAAAGTAGAAAATATTGTAAATTTCATCAAAGTTCTAAGATCAAAATCCTATATAAATGTTACAAATTTCAAAGTTTTTCTTCAAAAATATATATTGTTAAACCTACCTAAAGATCTCCCTAGCTTACTTAGTGATTTCTTTTTATTATTTCCTCTTGAAGGAAGTGGTAAGATACCTCCCTTCCCTTAGCTTTTCCAACAGCTTAAATAAGAGAAGGATGGCGAGTTTTGAACCCCAATGATATAGAGAAAAGATGGACTGAAGTGCAGATTAAGCTAACTTACCTTTAGTATTTAGTTTTCTAGACTTCTCCTTTTTTTTATTCCTCTCTTCTTCTCTCTTTCTCTCCTTTCCTCACTCTACCTTGCTTCTATTTTTCCTCTCCCTCACTTGGACGAAATTATAATGTTATAAGGGTAGGTTTTGCTTAAATAAACTATCAAGTGGTTCACCTCTCATAATCATCAGTCTACGTTATCACAATTAGGATGCACTTAGTTATTTTTTAGGGGAAGACAACTCATATTCTTGTCTTCCTCTCCCTTAGTCAAGATATGTATAGCAAAACAAGATTTGTATTTTGAAAATCATGATAAAATTTTCTTAAGACAAGGGACAAGGTCCCTTTGATTTAGGGATTCATCTCCTTTTTCATTTGTCTCACTCAAATATGATAGGTTTGCCCTTTTAGTTGGCAAATTTTCAGCCCTTGAGTCTCCCTTGCTTGGCTGAAATTATTCGTGTAGGATAAGGATGTTTTGTCATAATGCCATGTATTATTACCTACTTGCTAAAATTTTGAATGTAGGATATAGATGTTTTGTCCTAATGTCATGTGACCTAATCTTAACTATTATTACACTACTATTTCATTACATAGTTCTTATTTTTTCCTCTTGGATTTGGGCTTATTCTTGCCCATTTCCTTTGCTTTGGCTGAAATTCTTCTTCTCATGGAGTGCTTGGTCATAGTTTCATAATTTTTGAGCAATCAGTCCAACTTCTATATCCTTGTCCAATTCTATGTTTGGTGCGCACTGTCGCAGGTGCACCCAAATTAATACCTTACCTCAAAACTAACCTGTAGTAGTGGGAGTAAGGGTCGATCCCACAGAGATTGGAATTACCTTATGTTATTAAAAGGGGGGAATTGATAATCACAAATTAAGTAAAGTAAACAATAATGAAAATAAATAAGCGAAAGTGATTGATAAAGACGTTGGTTTCGGTTGGTATCCACCGTCAAGGGATTACATTAATCATCGACAACATAATCAATCTGTAAATGAACATCTATCATTGGGGTTTTAACCCTGTTTCTCCTTAAGCCTAGTAAATTATTGACAATCGCACTAATAAAACCCTAATCAACAAGCCATCTTTTAGCACATCGGTAAAATATAACTTGTTAACCGCATGAAGAACTAGAGAAACTGACAGAGCTAAACAAATATAAACACATCGGCTATATCTAATTTAGTCAATCATTCATCATAGGTTCAATGATTTATAATCCAAAACCCTCAAACCTATTTGTCTCACGAATCGCAGAATTAAAGACTTTGTTCAAAACACAATTCAGCGATAGATTAAAACAGATGAAATACTAGTAGGACTCCTAGCAATCATATGAATAATCATTAAGAATAAGAACAAATGAACAATCAATATTCAAAACAAATTGAAATAATAACATCAGATCCACATCTCACAATGTATAAAAATCCCTTGAGGTTTCAACTCACCTCAACCAACTAAAAGAACTAGCCATACAGGGCCATAAGAAACTCTAAAGAAGAATTGAAGAATGTAGATGAAGAATTGGATTCAGAATTGGATACTTTCTCTGGTTGCTTTCCTCCCTTTTATAGACTTTTCTCCTTCTAATCGAAGTCATAACGTATTTAGGTCAAATTCCCGTCCATCCCACTTCAATTTAGGCGAAAACGACCTAAAATCGCGAAATTAGCAAGTCCTGTATGGCGGGCGGGCGCCGCGGCGTTACGAATATCATGCCACAAGGAGCCGCGGCGCTCGCTCCTGGATAGCACGGCACCGCGGCGTGATGGGTAGCGCCGAGGCGCTCTGGATTGCCTTATCATGGCGCCGCAGCGCCCACAATCTTTTGGATTTTGCCGAAGTGCCGAACATGAAAGTTGTAGCTCTATGTCTCTTCTTTCCATAGCTGCTGGAATCATCTTAATCGGAGTCCAATGGATGAGATATGCCTCAATTAGTGACAAAAGGTCAGAAATTAGCATTTTTCTATGATTTTCTCTCTATTTTCCTCTTCTTTTCTTCTTTATTATTCCTAAAACACAAAACACAACACTCAATCAATTCATATCTATTTTCTACTAAAATTAAATAAAAAGCAACTTAAAACATGTCAAAAACATGCTTATTTTATAGCATGTCAATGTTTTATCTCTTGCTTGGGCTATCCAATTAGCTTGCTAGAAACTCATATGAAGTGGAAAAACTCTATATAAAGTGTCCATAGGTGAAAGCCCAATGTATGATTGGAGATGTTAAACTTAGGAACTCCAGCTCTTGAATTAGGAAAAATTACGCTAATCCAAACTTCTTGAAATTTTAAGACCTTTACTTACTTCCCAAAAATTTATCTTCCTTACCCAAGTATTTCGCCACTTTTTAGTATGTTATTTATAATTTTTCCTTTTATGTTTTCTCTCTTTACTTATTCCCTTAATATTAGAAACATTTTCTATGCATACACATAAGGTGAAGAATTTCTAAGGCTTATATTTCCTTATATAGCTAAAAATTGTTTAATAAATTTTATTTCCTTAATTAAATATTTATGTATCTTTATTAATAAAAGAAACGAAATTAAAGATGTTACACTTTACAAGCATTTGTTCATGTACCTAATCTAACTGTAGCTCAAATAAATTGGATGGCAGATAATTGCAGGAAGTGCAAATTGGACTTAGATCTTCATCTATAACTATAGTAAGACATGGCCATTACTATATTGCTTCTACTTTCTTAGGATCTACTTGAATACTATCTTTGTTAACCACATGCCCTAAGAATGTAATACTACTAAGTTAGAATTCGTATTTTGAAAACTTAGCATATAGCTTATACTCCCTTAGAGTTTGTAAAACTATCCTCAAATGTTGTTTATGATTCTCTGAACTCTTGGAATATATTAATATATTGTTAATAAATACAATAATAAATTGATCCAAGAATAATTTAATTACTATTCATTAAATCTATGAATGCAGTTGGGACATTGTCAATCCAAATGTCATCACTCAGAATTTATAGTGCCCATACCAACTCTTGAAAGAAATATTTGGAATATCCTCTTCCCTTATCCTCAATTGAAAATATCCAAATCTCAAATCAACTTTTGAAAAATATTAAGCACCCTGTAGCTAGTCAAATAAATTCTTTATACGAGGTAATAAGTATTTATTACGCACTTTCAACTTATTCAATTGCACAATCACAATGATCAATTTTTTTTTCACAAAAAGTATTGAAGCTCTACAAGAAGAAGTACTAGGGTATATAAATCACTTGTCTAACAAATCTTGCAACTAATTCTTCAATTCCTTTAGTTCAATTGTTACCATTGTATATAGAGGTATAGACACCAGTTGGGTTCCAAGAAGTAAATTAATACCAATCTCAATTTCTTGTTCCGGGGTAACCCTGGCAATTTCTCAGGAAACACTTCAGGGAATTCGTTAACCACTGGAACTTGCTCTACATTGAGGTACTTTATATAAACATCTTTGACCACTGTTAAATACCCTTGGCATCCTTTTCGTAATAACTTATGAATTGTTAAAGCAAAGATGAAATTATTTAGTACTTCACTACAATCACCACGTATCATGAAAAGAGATTCTCCGTAAATATTGAATTTAATCACCTTAAGATGACATTCTAAAATGGCATAACATGATGCCAACCAATCTATTTTCAATATCACATCAAAGTCTACCATATCTAGACAACCGAGTACAATGGATATCATATTCAAAAACGATCATATTTGGCATTTGTCTCAATTCTTTAAATTCTCTAGCACGCCTATCCCTTTTACTTTTAGGAAAAAATTGACCCATAGATAGTTTTTAAAAAACCACAATATTCAATTAATCTTATGCAAGGAAATTTAGCAAACTTAGAATAGAAAGGAAATTAAAACCCTATAGAATCCCTCAGCAGCACCTGAAGTATAAATATGTCTGGCTCATATCCATACTAAAGGTCCTACTAAAGAATCTTTTGCTCTTATAGTCATAGGAAAACCTAATCCTCTTATACCAACTTCTCACACCCTTACTTTTAAGGGCACGTGAAACACATACTTTATGAACATATTTTCTCCATAATGTAAGATCCGGTTTACTTTTATTTTTTATTAATATTAATTATTTATTATTATTATTATCTTCTACATTTTGCATGTTAAATACGTCATATATATAAACACAATATATATGTGTGTGTGTGTATATATATATATATTACAAACGTCACACAAGTATTAATTATACAATACAACATTTCAATACATAAATAAGAGTCCCTATACAGCACTCCACCCTTAAAACACAAAGGGTGAAGAGATGATGTTGACATCGAGATCTCCATCAGCAATGACATTCCCTGTTGCATCTCATTTCTTTTTATTTAAACATAACACCACAATAATAGTGAGAACAATGGTTCCCAATAAATTTAACATAAATAAAATATAATGAGAAAAACAGGAGTGATGTTCAGCTCTATAAGCTACAAAAAATATTAAAATTTGGAGATAAAATCATTAGTTCAGTTGAGGCATTATTAACATACTATATATGCACTGAAAATTAACTCTTTTTTTAAATGTTCATACATATCACAGCTCTAAACATACACAATTCACTCATTTGATATACGTATAGTGACCGATCGACTACAGTCATAATAAGTGATCAAGGAATGTGAGTTCATCACCCATGTGCCTCCTCACATTACCTCTGTCACCCAGTTGGAGTGGCTCTCCCTTGGCTCATTCAGGCTAATAGGGTGTCCCCTACTTGGTGCTGTCTCAAACCATACAACCCATCAATATTCATCTATACATATAAATGTATAAATATAAATGCATATTCATCAAATGCAATATATAATTATCAAGCAACTCGCCATGAGCTTTACACTTGTCATTCAATCACATTCATAATATGACATGCACCATTTTTATACCCAATGAGTAATAATCATTCATCACATATCAATAACCAATATGATTCATTTTGAATGAAATAAAAAAGGGTAATTTGTGATACCACAATCATCATTTTAAAAGTATTTTTTCTTAGATATATATTTCTTAAAAATCTTTCAACAAACAAGACTATTTTTAGGTAGAAAACAATGATAAATATGATACTCCAGCACCCAACACGCCCTGGCCATATTTCAAGACATGGCCATGCTTGAAAAATACTTCAAACATGCTCAAAAATAGCTCCGAACATGGTCTACCCGTGATGAAGCAACCAAGAACACGGCATAGCCGTGTTCTATGATCTTTCCTCACTTATTCAACCATATCTCTCATACGAACTCCAATTGAGTTGATTTCAAATCCTACACAAAGCTAAGACAATTATCTAAAACTTTCATTTTATATTATTTCTTCAGATTCCTTACGGGTTATTCCTAACAAATAAAAACCTAAGACACTTATTTTTACCATCCTGGATTCTAGACTAATTCTGACCTCTGCCCAATTAATCGACCATATATCCCTTATATTGACTCCAAATTAAGTTATTTTAGAGCTTATAGATCCGTGATACATCTATCTACAATTCATATGTTGACCATTTCTTCAAATCCTTGCCTAATTTTTCCAAAATTCCAAAAACAGAAGCCTCCCAATTTACTCTGAAATTCAGGTTAGTCTAACTTCTCCTTCATTTTCTTTTATGTAATCCCATGCACCCATATGCATGTCCAAACAACCAAAACAGAATTCCATATAAATATATAGACTACATGTTATCCAAAATCACATCTAAAAGAATATATATAATTTTGTACAAAATTCATGAGTGGATATTAAGCCTACCTCAAACAAATCCTTAAACTTGCATGCTTGATTCCAACCACACAAAAATCCTACATTCATACTGTGAATTAGAATATTCCTTAAAAAAAGATGATGAAATTAGAGAGATGACCAAGAAACTTACCTTGAATTTCCCTTTCCTCTTCCTTCTCCTTCTTCTTGCTCTTTCTCTTCTTCTTCTTCTTCATCTTTCTCTTCCTCTTCTTTCTTTTCTTCCTCTTTCTTTTCTTTCTCTTTCTTACCGACACTCCCTCTCCCTCATAATTATTAAAATTTCTTTTTACGTACCACCCCATATTTACAACTTTGCCATCCTCCATTATTTACAAAACTGCCATCCTGTAGTATTTACAAAACTGCCATCCTAGAGTATTTACAAAAATGCCATCTCAAGAAATTTACAATAATTCTAGTTCAATGAAATTACATAAATGCCCTTTTAACCATCCTTAGATCTTGTTTGACTTGAGTAAAATTGTAAAATAATTTGATCTTCCCTTGAGATCCAAAACGATTTCTCCTCCCTGGAAGAAAAATTCCAATTAGTAACATAAGGAAAAATCGGGGATGTTAAAGTTCTCCCTCCTAAAAAGAATTTTGTCCTCAAAATTCAAGCTATACTTGTCTTTAAACAGCTGTGAATATTTCTGTCTTATGTCATCTTTCCTTTCCCATGTGGTTTCTTCCATTGTTAACCCCTCCCAACCTACCTTTACCAATACAATGGTTTTATTTCTCAACTGTTTCTCGTCTTTATCCATAATTGTAATCGACTTCAATCGATAGGTTAAATTGTCCTCTACAGATATGATCTCTTCTTGAATCGTGTGTGACAGATCTGGTAGATACTTTTGAAATGGAGAAACATGGAACACATCATGCAGATTCGGCAAATGCAGAGGAAGTGTAATCTGATACGCCGATAACCCTATCCTTTTTAGAATTTGACAAGGTCATAACTATCTCAGGCTCAATTTCTTAACTTTCATTGCTCAGCCAATTCCAATAGTTGGAGAAATTTTCAAGAATACATGCTCCCCTTCTTAGAATTGTATCGGTCCCCTTTTCTATCGAAATAGCTTTTTTGTTGACTTTGTGTTGTTTGCATTTTATCCCAAATTATCTCTATTTGGTTAGAAGTATGTTGCACTAACTCGAGACCCAATAACCTTTTCTCCCCCCTTCATTCCAACATAAAGGTGATTTACATCTCCTACCATACAAAGCTTCATAGGGTGCCAATCTAATACTGGATTGATAACTATTATTATACGCAAACTCAGCCAATGACAGATATCTATCCCATCCTTTTCTTTACTGTAGCACGTATGCTCTTAGCATATCCTCTAGAGTTTATTAGTTTTCTCTGTTTGACCATCTGTTTGAGGATGATATGTAGTACTAAAACACAAATGTGTGCCAAAAGCTTCTTGTAGCGCTCTCAAAAATCTGGAAGTAAATCGGGGATCTCTATCTGAAATGATACTACTAGGAATTCCATGTAACTGTACAATTTCCTTTATATACAACTGAGCCAACTTATTCAACGAGTAGTTTTTATTAATGGGTAGAAAGTGCATAGATTTTGTCAGTCTATCTACTATTACCCATATTACATCATAGCCTGTCTGAGTCTTAGTTAGTCTAACAATAAAATGCATAGATATATTATCCCACTTCCACTCAGGGATTTCTAAAGGTTATAACATCCCAGAAGGTTTTTGATGTTTTATCTTCACATTTTGACAAACCAAACACTTAGGCACGTATTCAGTAATGTCTCCCTTCATTCCTAGCCACCAGTACAATCTCTTCAAATCTTGATACACTTTTGTTGATCCTAGATGGATTATATACTTACTTTGATGAGCTTCTTCTAGAATCTTATCCTTCAAAATCTCTCCTTGTGGTATACATGTTCTGCCTTGGTACATAATAATTCTCTCCTTTGACATTGCAAAGTCAAGCTGATCCCTTCGATCTTGTAAAAATTGATCATGTGTCTGTGCTTCCTTAATCTGAGCCTTCAAGTCTCTTTCAATTCTTAATTCACTAACAATCATACTTCCAAAGACAGTCACAACTGATAATTTCAAATTTGTAAATTCCTCAATTATCTCCATTTTTTTTATCGGTATTTGACTTACATCCAATGACTTCTAACTCAATCCATCATCTACTACATTTACCTTCCTTAGGTGATACTTTAATTCAAATTTGTAATCATTAATGAATTTCATCCACCTTCTTTGCCTCATATTCAATTCTTTTTTGTCAAAGAGATACTTTAAACTCGTGTGGTCACTATATATGTCAAATACAGCTCTATACAAGTTGTGTCTCCATATCTTTAGGGCAAAAACTATCACAACCAACTCTAAATCATGAGTGGTATAGTTCTCCTCATGCGGTCTTAATTGTTGAGACGCATAAGCAACTACTCTGGTTTCTTGCATCAAAACACAACCTAAAACTTTTTGGAAGCATCTGTATAGACTACAAAGCATCCAGAAGGATTAAGAACAACTAGAATAGGAGAAGTCTGTAACATCCCTAATTTCGTTTCTTTTATTGATAAAAGTACATAAATATTTAATTAAGGAAATAAAATTTATTAGACAATATTTTAGATATCTAAGGAAATATAATCCTTAGAAATTCTTCACCTTATGTATATGCATAGAAAATGTTTCTAACATTAAGAGAACAAATAAAGAGGGAAAACCTAATAGGAAAAAAAACTAATTAGAAATAACATACTAAAGAGATGCAAAATTCTTGGATAAGGAAGATAAATTTTTAGAAACAAGTAAAGGTCTTAAAATTTCAAGAACATTGGATTAGGGTAATTTTTCCTAATTCAAAAACTAGAGTTACTAAGTTTAACATCTTTACCCATACATTGGGGTTTTACCTATGGACACTTTATATAGAGTTTTTCCACTTCACATAAGTTTCTAGCAAGCCCATTGGATAACCTAAGCAAGAAATAAAACATAGACTTGGACTAGGATATAGTAATTGGACCGATAGCCCAAAAATTATGAAAATGTGACCAAGCCCTCCAAGAAAGGTAGAATTTTGTCCAAAGCGAAGAAAATGGGTAGGAATAAGCCCAAATCCAAGAGGAAAAATAAAATAAAATAAAATAGGTGATAATATAATAATGTAATAATAATAAAGATTAGGTTATATGGCATTAAGACAAAATTTAGCAAGTGGTGTGATTCTACATTTATAATTTTGGTAAGTGGCATGATAATACAAGGCTTTAGGACAAAAACATCTATATCTTACACTCATAATTTTAACAAGTGGTATGATAATACATGGCATTAGGACAAAACATTCCTATCCCACACAAATAATATCAACCAAATAATGGAGATTCAAGGGCTAGAAATTTGCCACCTAAAAAGGCAAACCTATCATACTTGTTTAAGACAAAAGAAAATGGAAATGAATCCCCAAATCAAAGGGACCTTGTCCCTTATCTTAAGAACATATCATCATAATTTTCAAAATACAAATCTCATTTTCCTAAGCATATCTTGACTAAGGAAGAGGAAGACAAGAACATAAGTTGTTTGTTTTCCAAAAATTCAACAAAGTGTATCCTAATTGTGATAAGGTAGACCCGTGATCATGAAAGGTGTATTATTTGGTGGTCTATTTAAGAAAAACCCACCCCTACAACATTTTAATTTCGTCCAAGTGAGGAAGAGAGAGAAATAAAAGCAAGGTAGAGTGAGGAAATGAGAGAAAGAAAGGAGAAGACAAGAAGGAAGAAGGAGAAGTTTAGAAGGCTAAGTACTCAAGGTAAGTTATCTTAATCTCCACTTGAATTCATTTTTCTTCTTCATCCTTGAGGTTCAAAAACTCACCCTCCTTCTCTTACCTAAGCTGCTAGAAAATCTAAGGGAAGGGAGGAATCTTGCTACTTCTTTCAAGAGGAAACAAGAAGACCAATTCACTAAGTAAGATTCTTAGGTAAGTTTAACAATATTTCTTTTTGAAGAAAACTTTTGAAACTTATAATATTTATATGAGATTTTGATCTTAGAACTTTGATGATTGGTCATGGATGTTGCTATATCATGTTACATATTGATCTTGCATGTGATGTATGTTTGAATACTTAGGTTGGTGTAGATAGTTCTGCATGGGTATGGCTATGGGTGGCAGAATTTTAAGCTTCTGTGTTTAATTTTCAAGAATATTCTATAGGGAATCTAAACAAATGGTTAACATAAAAAATGTAGATTTATGTCTCACGGATTTTTAGCCACTGGAATCATTCAATTTAGAGTTCATATGAGGTAGATATGATCCGATTAGTAAACAAAGTTCAGAAAATGGTTAATTAGGGAAGAATATGTTAGGATAGCTTCGGTGTTTTAATTTTTGGGAACAATCTATAAGGCATTAAAATAAATGGTTAACATATGAATTATAGATATATGTGACACGGATTTTTAACCACTGGAATCATTCAATTTGGAGTCCATACGAGGTAGATATAGTCCGATTAGTATTCAAAGGTCAGAAAATGGTTCATCAGGGAAGAATATGTTAGGATAGCTTCGGTGTTTTAATTTCTGGGAACATTCTATAAGGAATTAAAATAAATGGTTAACATATGAATTATATATTTATGTGTCACGGATGTTTATCCACTGGAATCACCTAATTTGGAATTCTTATGTGGGCGATATAGTCAGATTAGTAAGCAAAGGTTAGAACCTACCTGAGAAGAAATAATATTGAATTTAAAGGAGTAATAACACCAAAATTTATTACTATTTTGCTGATATGATTAACATAATAGTTTTCGATAATTGTCTTAGCTTTCCATAGACACCAAGATCACCTCAGTCGAAGTTAAAATAAGGACATTATACTTTGATTAGTGAACAAAGGTCATAGAACACGGCCAGGCCGTGTTCTGGGTGCTTCAAGCACGGGTTAGCCGTGTTTGGGGCTGTTTTTGAGTACATTTGAAGTATTTTTAAAGCATGGCCGTGTCCAGGAACATGGCCAAACTGTGTTGGAAGCTGGTGAAGCCTATTTTCAACATTTTTCTACCCTAGATGAACCTTTTTAACTATAGGGTAATAGTAGAAATCAAATTCGAGAAAAATGCTCTATAAATTTGTAAGAACATGTGTTAGAAATGATATAAATAAGAAGAAATTGACTAAGGGCCAAGCATAAAGAAAATGAAGAGATGAAATTAATATTTAAAAAAGAAGATGAATCTTATAAATGAAAATAATAAATGACTAGTATATGCCATAGCCATTGCCATTGTATAAACTTCTTACCATCTTAAGTGTGAAATTCTGACATGGAAATATTTTATAAAGTGATATTTGAAATGGTTATGTTCATGGCACAATTACCAATGATTTATGGTAATAGTTATATTTTGATGAACATACTTGTTATTGAAAGCATATTTTTGGCTATCATTGCGAAAATAAAAGAAATGAGCACGGTCACATGGCAATCCGTGTGGTGCACCAGTAGGGGACGCCCTACCAACGATTATGGTTATGATTATGATTATGAGAAAAGAAAGAGAAAGTGTGCCATGTCGAACGGAGCGAGAAAATCCCGTACCGGAGAGTAGAGGATACTCACCCTGACCGGGATAGCTTGAAATGAGAATAAGTTGATGGCTATCATATGATATTCTGAAAATAGTTAATCCTGTCGTACATATCATTACTATATGATTCTTATGTGCATAGATATAATGCATTCATGTGACCAAAGATATTTTTTGTAGTTTATACAGCTAAACATGACGTGATGAGTTATATTGATGATGATTTATTGTTGAACTTACTGGGATTTAATTCTCACTATATTTCCATATCATGTTCAGAAAATTAGTTATGCAGATTTTCTATAGCTCTGGCTTTTAGTGCATGTTGGATCGAGTTATTCTATGATGGGCGGATCCTAAATAAAATGTTTGTGGGCGAGTTGGCACAGATCCCGGTGAAGGTGCAACCACCCGCACCCGAATCTCCAGAATTGGTCAACTAGAATAAATAAGGTGTAGATATTTATGTGTTTGAAATGTTGTACGTACGTTTGGATTAATGATGTGTATGTGAACTTTATATTGTATAATAATAAATAGAAGAAAAAAAAGTTGTTACAAAGTTAATTTGACTTTAAGCTCTTGGAAATTATTCTCACATTCTTTAGTCCAATTAAAGGGACTTCCCTTTTTGGTCAATCGAGTCAAAGGCAAAGCTATTTGAGAAAATCCTTGTATAAACCTTCTATAATATCCTGTTAAACCCAAGAAACTTCTAATTTTAGTCACCGTTTTCGGCCTCTCCCATTTCAGCACTGCTTCAGTTTTACTGGGATCCACTGATACACCTTATTTAGAAATTACATGACCCAAGAACTTCAACTCTTCCAACCAAAATTCACATTTTTCTAACTTAGCAAAAATTATATTTTCCTTCAAGACCTAAAGTACTAATTGGAGTTGCTGGTTGTGTTCTTGCTTACTCTTAGAGTAGATTAAGATATCATCTATGAATACTACTATGAATTGATCCAAGTAGGGTCTAAAAATGCGATTCATATAGTCCATAAAGACTGTAGGTGCATTTGTGACCCCAAAAGGCATTACTAAAAATTCATAGTGCCCATACTGAGTTCTAAAAGCTGTTTTCAGAATATCTTCTTCTTTAACTCTAATCTAATGATATCCTAACCTCAAGTCTATCTTAGAGAAAATATTAGCTCCCTTTAATTGATCTAATATATCGTCTATTATGGGAAATGGATATTTATTCTTAATAGTCACCTTATTCAGTTGCCTATAATTAATGTACAGTCTCAAACTTCTATCATTCTTCTTTACAAACAATACAAGTACTCCCCAAGGTGATACATTGGGTTTGATAAAGTTATTTTCTAACAAATCTTCAATTTGCTTCTTAAGCTCCTGTAGTTCCACAGGAGATATTTTATAAGGAGTGATAGAAATAAGTCTTGCCTTTAGTGCTAAATTGATAGAAAATTTCACTTCTTTCTTTAGTGGATATTCAAAATTCTCAAAGGGGAAGGCCTTTGGGAATTCACAGACTTTCAAAATCTCAAGCAGTTCCTTTTTCATACTTAAGTTGATAGTATACAGGAAAACACATCTCAGATCCGCATTCCTTATCTCCTTATAAATTCATGAGCACTAATAATACTATAATTTTAATCCTCCAATGGGTCCAAAAGAAACTCAAAAGTCTTATTACAACAATTCAGAAGGACTCAATTCTGACATAACCAATCTATACCCAAGATGACATCTATACTGTCCAAAGGTAGACAAATTCGTTCCACTACAAAGAATCTATCACTCAATACAACGGGACAATTCAAACACACTGAGGAGGTAATTATTTTTCCTCCTATAGGTGTTACCACCGTTAACTCGTATGGTAACTCTACAATAGGGTATTGTAACTTCCCCACACATTCTATTGCTATGAAAGAATGGCTTGCACCAAAATCAAACAATACAATCATCGGCATATTGTTGATACAGCACGTACCTTGCATCAAATCAGGAGCTTACTCCAAAATTTGGAAAGATCTTTGCACGGTGAAAAGAAAAATCAATGTTCCAAAAAAGGCATTTTTGACTGAACAAGTGAGCTTTATAATTCAACAAAAAAATCCTATCAAGTACAAAGATCTTGGTTGTCCTACAATTTCTTGTGTGATAGGGCTAGGAAAATTAAAGGCTACATCAGTGACCCTTTAATTAGCCGATAGGTCCACAAAAATTCCTAAAGGTGGCATAGAGGATGTTCTCATAAAGGTTGAAAAAGTTTACTTTCCAGTAGATTTTTTTGTTCTTGACACTGAACCTGTTGAGAATATATATACACAAATACCTGTCATTCTTGGTAAACCATTTTTGGCAACATCTAATGCAATCATTAACTGTCATAATGGCATCTTAAATCTGTCTTTTTAAAATATGACAATTGAACTGAATGTCTTTAATGTCTCTGATAAAGGAAAAAATTGAGTGTTTAATGATTATATTTTTATCCCCTAATTTAAAGTAAACTTGTGATTATTCCCCTGTTTTTGGTTATGCTTTGGCGTGGATACTACTTTGGTTTGTTTTATGCTTGTAGGTGAATAAAAGAGGTCAAGAAGTAAGGGAAAACACTCGTGAGAGGAGCCATATGGACTTGGAACATGTTAAGGAGGAAGCAAGGTGGCAACCCTGAAGAAATTGGCAAAAAAAGAGACTTGTAGCCCCAAACACGGCCAAGCCATGCTTGGTGTACCTGAAGCACAACCAGGCCGTGCTCTGTGCGAAAAATGGAGAATTTCTCAGATTTTCAGCCCGAAGCACGGCCAAGCCATGATTGGTGTACCTGAAGCACAACCAGGCCATGCTGTGTGCGAAAAGTAGAGAATTTCTCATATTTTCAGCCCGAAGCACGGCCAACCCGTGTCATGAAGCACAGTCGTGCATGGTGTCCGTACACCACGTGATTTTTAGGGTTTTGAGTAGTCAAGTTGATACATATACATGGGAAAAACGTAGATGAGGACATCCAAACACTTATAAACATTCTAGACTAAGTTTTTAGGCTTAGAAAACACTCTTAGATTAGGTTTTTACTAGAATCATTGTTGAATTTATGTTTTAAAGTAGGATTTACAGCAATTGAAGCATCGTATTTCATCTTTACATTCTACAATTCAGGTTTCATCTTTCTACTTTAGTTCTCTACTTCTACTTCTACTCCTTCTCTTCAATTGTATTGAACTTGAATGATTTACTTAATGAATATGATTTTGGTTTATGTTTCTATGATGTGTGAGTAGATATTTATCTAGGGTTTTGGTAAACCCACTTATGGTATGATGATACTACATTGTTGAGTTGAATGTTGGAACCCTAATTGTGATTACTTCTGGATTAATTAGGATTAACTATTATGTGCATGAATAAGAGTTGGTAGAATTTCTGATCACCAATCTATCACGTCTTAGGTATTGAATTGATGAACTGAAAGGTGAAAGTTAAAATCACAACCTAATAGTTAATTAAGGATATCTTAATCATGAAAATAGTTTAAAATTCTCTAGGAATGAATCAATTAGTGGGTAAGAGAAAACCGACTAATTGTATTCCATGGTTGCCATAGAACTTAATGGACCTAGGTTAAATTAAGAACCACGAAAGTAGGCAATTGGATTAACCTAGGTACCATTAGTAATGCTTGAAAGATGTTGCTAGTTAATTAAGGCTAAACCATCCCCAATTATCTAGATAATTACAGTTAGAGGTACATGTTGAATGTTGAATATCATAAGTGTGGTGAACCCTAACCCTAGGCTTTTATTAATTGAATTACTTATTTACTTAATTATGACAAAATTTCTATCACATTACATCGATTTAGATAGCATATTTCATATAATTCTAGTAGTTGACAATTGTTCTCTGTGGGATACGACCCGTACTTGCCAGACTAGCTACAGCTATAACGTGCGCTTGCGGTTATTTATAAAACATACACAAAAAGTTTTTGCCGTCAACCTATGGACATTGGTGATGTATGTGAGGTCAACATGATTGAGAGTATATTCTATGACTTATTTGTAAGTTCTTTTGATGATGACTCTTTGGAAAAATGTTTGGCTCACTTCAACATGGATTTAGATGAGGACTGTTTGATCAGTGAAGTAAATTCCTTGTTAAAGACCACTCCATTGTTGGATACCAATAAATGGAAAGGTAAAACATAGATACTTACACCTTTTGAGTCTGTTGTATTGCCATCCATAGAAAAACCTGCCCAGGTAGAGTTAAAACCTTTGTTAGATTCTCTGAATATGTGTTTCTAGGACCCTTTGAAACCTTGCCTGTTATCGTGGCATCTGACTTAGATAGAGAACAGGAAGTTGAACTCATAAAGTCCTTAGTGAGCATGGTGAAGCCATAGGTTGGACAATAGCAGACATTAAAGGTATTAGTCCATCAATTTGCATGCACAGGATACATTTAGAGGACAATGCCAAAACCTCAAGAGATCCACAAAGATGTCTGAATCCAAACATGAAAGAAGTTGTGAGAGCTGAAGTGATTAAACTTCTTGATGTGGGTGTCATTTACCCTATTTCTGATAGTGCATGGGTTAGTCCTGTTCAAGTAGTTCCTAAGAAATCTGGCATTACTGTAGTGAAGAATGAGAATAATGAATTGATTCCCACTAGAATACAAACTGGGTGGCGTGTTTGTATTGACTATCACAAGTTGAATGCTATTACAAAGAAAGACAAATTTTTGCTTCCCTTTATAGACTAAATGCTACAAAGGTTAGCTAGACATGCATATTATTGCTTTCTTGATGGATATTCTGGTTATAACCAAATTCCTATTACACCTGAAGATCAAGAGAAAACTACATTCACTTGTCCTTTCAGAACCTTTGCCTACCGTCGAATGCCATTTGGATTGTGCAATACATCTGCTACATTTCAGCGTTGCATGATAAGCATATTTTTTGACATGGTAGAGCAATTTTTGGAAGTATTCATGGATGATTTTTCTATGCATGGGTCTAGTTTTGAGGAATGTCTACACCATTTAAGATTAGTCTTAATTAGGTGCAAAGAAAAGAACCTTGTTTTGAATTGGGAAAAATGCCATTTTATGGTTAAAAAAGGAATTATTTTGGCGCGTGTTATGTCACATCAAGGTATTGAGGTAGATAGAGCCAAAATTGAATTGATTTTTAGTCTTTCACCTCCTCAGATAGTGAAAGAGGTACTTTTTTTTTAGGCCATGCAGGGTTTTATCGCAGATTCATCAAAGATTTTAGCAAAATCTCAAGACCTTTGTGTAGTTTACTTACCAAAGATGCATCTTTTATCTTTGATGAATAGTGCTGTCAAGCTTTTGAGAAGCTCAAATTCTTACTCACCTCTGGACCTATCATTAGACGACCTAATTGAAATCATGTGTGATGCTTCTGATTATGCAATTGGAGCCGTTTTGGGTCAACATCTACAAGAGTTTCCTTATGCGATATACTATGCTAGTAAAAATCTTAATGATGCTCAATTGAATTATTCTACGATAGAAAAAGAGTTACTAGCTGTGGTATTTGCTTTAGACAAGTTTAGATCTTATTTATTAGGATCTAAGGTTGTAGTCTTTACAGATCATGCTGCACTTAAGTATCTTCTTTCTAAGAAAGATACTAATGCACGTTTGATAAGATGGATACTGCTGTTGCAAGAATTTGATTTAAAAATTTGGGATAAGAAAGGATCTGAAAATGTTGTGGCCAATCACTTGTCTAGGCTGATAGTTGAATCTGGTGACAATAACTTGCCTATCAAAGACTCATTTCTAGATGAGCAACTCATGTCTATCTCTCAGTTACCTTGGTTTGCTGACATTGCTAATTATCTTGCCACAGGTCAAATTCCTACACATTGGAGTAAGCAAACAACAACAACTAAGCCTTTTCCCACTAGGTGGGGTCAGCTACATGGATCAAACGGCGCCATAGTGGCCTATCATGAATGAGATCAATAGATAAGTTATTAACTATTAAATCATTTTTAATAGTTTCACTTATTGTTTTCTTTAGCCTCCCTCTACCTCTAATTATTGGACTATTCTCCATCCGATCTACTCTTCTCACTAGGGCTTCTGTAGGTCTTCTCCACACATGACCAAACCACCTTAAGCGAGATTCAACCATCTTCTCCACAATAGGTGCTATCACAACCTTCTCTCTAATGCACAAATTTCTAATCATATCTCTTCTGGTGTGTCTACACATCCAGCGTAACATTATCATCTCTGCAATATTGAGTTTATCTTCATGTTGTCTTTTAACTGCCCAACATTCAGTACCATATAATATAGCAGGTCTACATTGGAGTAAGCAAGATCGGGTAAAAAAGTTAGCTGAAGTAAAAAAAATTCTTTTAGGAAGATCCATACTTGGTTAAGTATTGCCCTAATTAAATCATTAGGAGATGTGTTCCTGAGAGTGAGCAATATAGTGTTGTTCATTTTTTTCATGATCATGCTTGTGGAGGTCATTTTAGTGCTAAAAAAACTACTACAAAGGTTTTGCAATGTGGCATTTATTGGCCATCACTGTTCAAAGATGCCCATTTATATTGTAGTTCTTGTGAGTGTTGTCAAAAGTTGGACAGTATCTCACATAGGAATATGATGCCTCTGAGTCCCATTCTTATTGTTGAGATATTCGATGTCTGGGAGTTGATTTCATGGGTCCTTTTCCTAATTCTTTTGGCAATTTATACATCTTTGCTGCTGTGGATTATGTGTCAAAATGGGTAGAGGCTATTGCATGTAAAATAAATTATCATAAGATTGTGTTGAAATTCTTGAAAGAAAATATGTTTTCAAGGTTTGGCACACCACGAGTTATCATTAGTGATGGGGGAAATATTTTTGTAATAGGCATTTTGAGCATTTTATGAAGAAATATGGCATCACGTACAAAGTTGCAACCCTATACCACCCACAAACTAGTGGTCAAGTTGAGATTTCAAATAGGGAAGTTAAAAACATTTTGGAAAAAACAATTAACCCAAATAGGAAAGATTGGTCTTTGAAACTTTCTGATTCTTTATGGGCTAATCGTACTGCTTTTAAAACCCTTATTGGAATGTCTCCTCACTAACTTGTGTATGGCAAGGCCTATCATTTACCTATTGAAATAGAGCATAAAGCTAATTAGGCCATCTAAAAATTTAAATTTACTCTTGATAGAGCAAGTTCTCACAAGAAGCTTCAACTCAATAAACTGGAAGAA
The DNA here is from genome assembly GCA_037074535.1 of Gleditsia sinensis. Lineage (NCBI taxonomy): Eukaryota > Viridiplantae > Streptophyta > Magnoliopsida > Fabales > Fabaceae > Gleditsia > Gleditsia sinensis. Next base: position 56,472,805 of record CM073470.1, read on the forward strand.
ATAAGGAATTATGCATACGAAAGTGAAAAATTGTATAAGGATCGAATGAAAGTTTTTCATGACAAACATATTTTAAGAAAATCATTTAATGTAGGTCAAAAGGTCATTTTATATAACTCTTGTTTACATTTATTCCCAGGAAAGTTACGTTCTCAGTGGTCAGGCCCATTTATTGTTCGGACTATTTATCCACATGGTGTAGTGGAGATCAAAAATCCCAAGAATGGTGGTTTGTTTAAAGTTAATGGTCAAAGATTGAAAAAAAATTGGAATTACATAACCCAAAGATAAAGGAGACACCTTTGCGTGATCCTGCCTACGAGGATTGATTTGCCTCTGTTGTTAAAGGTTGTCGCGCATGCTATTGAGGTAAAATCTTTCTTTATTTAACTTGCATTAATTTGTTTCCTCAGTGTTATCTTCTTGTGAATTTCTATTGTTTTCTTTCGTTTATTACTTTTGATCTTTCATAAATAAATAAATTGAGTCAAGAATGGAAGACATACTCAAAAATTTAAAAAACCATTTTCCTTCTCTTCCACTTAATGCATTGATGAAAATTTATAAAACACGGGCTGAAAGATTAAGGTTGATGATGAACATGAGGATGCCTACTGATATTCGTTGGCTAATTAAAGATAAGGTACGGTTATAAGGTGAGTCTACAAATAGTTTCATCTCTTACATACCTGGCTTAGGAAAAATCAACTTTGCTAAAAAGCGTAGAGCTAAATAAATGGATGTTTATTACAAGTGTGGACGTGAAACTTGCAACAAACGTTTCCATTCTTTGGGTTGGGTGTCTGTAACTTGAGAAGACAAAATTAAGTTCATTAAGGATAGCTTGAGTAAAGAGTCATTGGATGATGACTTTTCTCCAATGTCTCTTGAGACACATCCTAGTGGATATGTGCATACTGGGATTGTTGGTTTATGGCCCCATTTGAAAAAAAAAAAAGAACAGAAACAATATAGTGTTGGGAATCTAACGTTAAAAGACCCTGTTTGCCAATTTATAAGAAAATTGGATGGGAAGCATATCCTTGACCCATAGAGGGTGTTTAAGCCGTTACTAGACATAAAACCAGAGGAAGATGTGAGCCATAATCACAACTAATGTACATATGCATGTTGTAATGCTTGGTTTTTTTTTTTGTTTTTTTTATATATGCAAGAGACCAGAGTTATATCATAAGCTAGGAAACTTGTATATACATACATCCAAAAGTTATATGAGTTTAGCAGCTTATATGCATACATATGTAACCTGAGGTACTGAGCATACATCACAAAAGGCAAAGTACCGTGGGGTCACCACTGGGGTTGTAACATCCCTAATTTCGTTCCTTTTATTGATAAAAGTACATAAAAATTTAATTAAGGAAATAAAATTTATTAGACAATATTTTAGATATCTAAGGAAATATAATCCTTAGAAATTCTTCACCTTATGTATATGCATAGAAAATGTTTCTAACATTAAGAGAACAAATAAAGAGGGAAAACCTAATAGGAAAGAAATTAGAAATAACATACTAAAGAGATGCAAAATTTTTGGATAAGGAAGATAAATTTTTAGAAACAAGTAAAGGTCTTAAAATTTCAACAATAATGAATTAGGGTAATTTTTCCTAATTCAAGAACTAGAGTTACTAAGTTTAAAATCTTTACCCATACATTGGGCTTTTACCTATGGACACTTCATATAGAGTTTTTCCACTTCACATAAGTTTCTAGCAAGCTATTGGATAACCTAAGCAAGAAATAAAACATAGACTTGGACTAGGATATAATAATTGGACCAATAGCCCAAAAATTATGAAAATGTGACCAAGCCCTCCAAGAAAGGTAGAATTTTATACAAAGCAAAGAAAATGGGTAGGAATATGCCCAAATCCAAGAGGAAAAAAATAATTAGGTGATGATATAATAATGTAATAATAAAGATTAGGTTACATGGCATTAAGACAAAAATTTAGCAAGTGGTGTGATTCTACATTCATCATTTTGGCAAGTGGCATGATAATACAAGGCTTTAGGACAAAAACATCTATATCCTACACTCATAATTTTAGCAAGTGGTATGATAATACATGGCATTAGGAAAAAACATTCCTATCCCACACAAATAATATCAACCAAATAATGGAGATTCAAGGGCTAGAAATTTGCCACCTAAAAAGGCAAACCTATCATACTTGTTTAAGACAAAAGAAAATAGAAATGAATCCGTAAGGACCTTGTCCCTTATCTTAAGAACATCTCATCATAATTTTCAAAATACAAATCTCCTTTTCCTATGCATATCTTGACTAAGGAAGAGGAAGACAAGAACATAAGTTGTTTGTTTTCCAAAAATTCAACAAAGTGTATCCTAATTGTGATAAGGTAGACCTATGATCATGAAAGGTGAATTATTTAGTGGTCTATATAGAAGACCCACCCTTACAACATTATAATTTCGTCCAAGTGAGGGAGAGGAAAAATAGAAGCAAGGTAGAGTGAGGAAAGGAAAGGAAGAAAGAGGAAGGAGAAGTCTAGGGGACTAAGTGCTCCAAGTAAGTTTAACAATATTTCTTTTAAAGAAAACTTTTGAAACTTATAATATTTATATGAGATTTTGATCTTAAAACTTTGATGATTGGTCATGGATGTTGCTATATCATGTTACATATTGATCTTGCATGTGATGTATGTTTGAATACTTAGGTTGATGTAGATGGTTCTGCATCGGTATGGCTATGGATGACAGAATTTTAAGCCTCGGTGTTTTAATTTCTGGGAACCATTTATAAGGAATTAAAATAAATTTTTAACATAAGAATTAAACATATATGTGTCACGGATGTTTAGCCACTTGAATCATTCAATTTGGAGTCCATATGAGGTAGATATGGTCCGATTAGTAATCAAAGGTCAGAAAATGGTTCATCAGGGAAGAATATGTTAGGATACCTTCTGTGTTTTAATTTCTGGGAATTATCTGTAGGGAATTAAAATAAATGCTTAACATAATAATTAAAGATATATGTGTCATGGAGGTTTATCCACTGGAATCATTCAATTTAGAGTTCATATGAGGTAAATATGTTCCAATTAGTAAACAAATTTCAGAAAATGGTTAATGAGGGAAGAATATGTTAGGATAGCTTTGGTGTTTTAATTTCTGGGAAAATTCTATAAGGAATTAAAATAAATGGTTAACATATGAATTATATATTTTTGTGCTACGGATGTTTAGCCATTGGAATCACTTAATTTGGAATTCTTATGTGGGAGATATAGTCAGATTAGTAAGTAAAGGTTAGAACCTACCCGAAAAGAAATATTATTGAAATGAAGGGAGTAATAACACCACGAGTTATTACTATTTGGCTGATATGATTAACATAATAGTTTTAGATAATTGTCTTAGATTTCCATAGACTCCTATATCACCTCAAGCGGGGTTAAAATAAGGGAGTTATGTTCTGATTAGTGATCAAAGGTCACAAAACAAGGCCAGGCCATGTTCTGGGTGCTTCAAACACGGGTTGGCCGTGTTCAGGACTGTTTTCGAGTACATTTGAAGTACTTTTAAAGCATGGCCGTGTCCTGGAACAGGGCCAGACCGTGTTGGAAGTTGGTTAAACCTATGTTCAACATTTTTCTACCCTAGATGAACCTCTTTAACTAAAGGGTAATAGTAGAAATCAAATTAGAGGAAAATGCTCTATAAATTTGTAAGAACTTGTGTTAGAAATGATATAAATAAGAAGAAATTGACTAAAGGCCAAGCATAAAGAAAATAAAGAGATGAAATTAATATTTAAAAAAAGAAGACGAATCTTATAAATGAAAATAAAATGACTAGTATATGCCATAGCTATTGCCATTGTATGAACTTCTTACCATCTTAAGTGTGAAATTCTGACATAGAAATATTTTATAAAGTGATATTTGAAATGGTTATGTTCATCGCACGATTACCAATGATTTATGGTAATAGTTATATTTTGATGAACATACTTGTTATTGAAAGCATATTTTTGGCTATCATTGTGAAAAGAATAGAAATGAGCACGGTCACATGGCAATCCGTGTGGTGCACCAGTAGGGGACGCCCTACCAATGGTTATAATTATGATTATGAGAAAAGAAAGTGAAAGTGTGCCATGTCGGACAAAGTGAGAAAAGCCCGTATCGGAGAGTAGAGCATACTCACCCTGACCGGGGTAGCTTGAAATGAGAATAAGTTGTTGGCCATCATATGATATTCTAAATATAGTTACTCCTGTCATACATATTCTTACTGTATGATTCTTATGTGCATAGATATAATGCATTCATGTGACCAAAGATTTTTTTTGTAATTTATACAGCTGAACATGATGTGATGAGCTATATTGATGATGATTTATTGTTAAACTTACTGGAATTTAATTCTCACTCTATTCCATATCATGTTCAGAAAATTAGTTATGCAGATTTTTCTATAGCTCTGGCTTTTAGTGCATGTTGGATCGAGTACTTTATGTTGGGCAGATCCCAGAAGCAAATAAAATGTTTGTGGTCGAGTTGGCTTAGATCCCGGTGAAGGTGCAACCACCCGCACCTGTATCTCCGGAATTGGTCAACCAAAATAAATAAGATGTAGATTTGTATGTGTTTGATATGTTGTATGTATGTTTTAATTAATGACATGTATGTGAACTCTGTATTGTATAAATTAAATAAATGTTATATTGAGTTAAGTTGTAACGAGGTAATAACTTCATGGTATTTTTTTAAAAAAAATTGATACTTAAATGGAGTTGTTACATAATTGGTATCAAAGCAGGTCGATCCTAGATGGCCAGTGGTTGGATGGTTATCTGAATCGATCTTATAGTGTCTTGAGTATGCTGTGATTATGCTGTGTAGGGGATCAGTAATTCATATAGGTAAGAAATTACTAGTGTTTCCTATCTATATGCCGAGGTGGTGTTATGACTGCTATTAAATATTTTTGAACTAACTATTAGGCTTGATCACCTCAATAGTAGCATAACTTTGTTTTTGCCATAGTAGGAAATGGCACCACCAAGGAGGAATCCAGCAACCAATGTAGTGGAAACCCTGCACAACCTGGCCACGGCAATTCAAGACCAAGTCATGACCACCAACCAAATTTTACAATATCTCCATAATGCTAATAACCCAAATGGTGAGAATGGTGCTAAGAACCGGATAGCTGGAAAAGATAATGGCATATCCGAGTTCCTGAGGACTAGACCACCTTGTTTCCAAGGTGGCTATGACCCAACGGTAGCCGAAAGGTGGATTAGGGAATTAGAGAAAATCTTTGAAGTGATGGGCTATACTGAAGAGCAGCAAATTATTTTTGCTGCATATATGTTAAAGGATGAAGCAGAATACTGGTGGCGTGGAGTTAGAGAACTTTTAGTTTATTAGGGAAGACAGATTACCTGGCAAGTGTTCAAGGACATTTTTTTTGAAAAGTACTTTCCAAGTACTGTACGGGCAGAGAAAGAGATCGAATTTCTCCAACTCAGGCAAGGCAGCATGACCGTGGACCAGTATATCGCAAGGTTCGAGGAGCTGTCTAAGTTCTCTTATCTGCGATATAATCCAGATGAAGCATGGAAGGAGGTTAGGTTTGAAGCGAGACTAAACCTGGAGATAAAGAATGCTGTTATAGCTATGGAGATCAGGGATTTTGTACCTCTGATAAATAAATGCAGACTCTTGGAAAAGATTTTAAAGGCAGTGAAGGACAAAAAGCAAAGGCGAAACCTATGGAAAAGGAAGAAAAAATTTTCCAACCCTAGAAAGAACGTGAGAAGAAGTGGATATAGAGCTGGTAAGAGGCCATTGATTGCGGGTCCTAGGCCTTTTCAACAAGACCTCACCTCAGTCAAGTGCGCTAAGTGCGGACGCATGCATGGTAACCGGCCATGCTACATGGGACAAGATGTCTGCTTCAATTGCGGACAAAAGGGACATTTTCCGAAAAACTGCCCACAGAATGTGGGGAAGTAGCCAGAACAGAGGCCTCAGGTGAAAGGAAGAGTTTTCACCCTGAGCGGCCAAGAGGCAGCCTAATCTTCTGAAATGATTCAAGGTACATGCTATATCTATGGATTTGCTCTTATGGTGTTATTTGACTCTGGTGCTAGTCATTCATTTATATCAGAAGAATATATTAGGAAGTTTCAGTTCCTTATTTCTGAAACTCCCTATGAGCTATCCGTAGTAACCCCTACAGGGGAACGGGTATTAACTTCCTCTGTATGTAAGGACTGTCAAGTCACCATCCGGGAGAGAACTTTTTCTGTAGACCTCATCTGTTTACCTTTAAGAGGTATTGAGGTCATTCTAGGGTTAGACTGGATGTCTAGAAATCGAGTCTTGTTGAATTGTTGTAACAAGACCGTTAAATTTCTACCTCCTACTCCGAAAAAGAAGGTCCAGTTATTGATGCTAAATGCCAATCAAGTTAATAGGGAGTTGAAGAATGGAGTACTTGGATACATTCTCTTATGTTTATCAAACCTAGAAGTCGAATCGAAGCTCGATGAAATCCCAATAGCCAACGAGTTTCCTAAAGTATTTCCATCAGATATTCTAGGCTAACCTCCTAAGAGAGAGATAGAGTTCTCTATTGATCTCCTACCTGGGACAGGGCCTATCTCTGTTGCACCATATCGAATGGCCTCGAAGGAACTACAAGAACTAAAGAAGCAGTTGGAGGAACTATTAGACAAGAAATTCATTAGACTGACTGTATCACCTTGGGGAGCTCCTGTATTATTTGTTAAGAAGAAAGACGGGAGCTTGAGACTATGCATAGATTACAGACAGCAGAATAAGGTGACTATCAAAAACAAGTACCCTCTCCCTAAGATAGATGACTTATTGGATCAATTGAAGGGTGCCTCCATCTTTTCTAAAATTGACTTGAGGTCAGGATATCATCAGATTAGGATTAAGGAGGAGGACGTACCAAAACCTGCCTTCAGGACTAGGTATGGGCACTATGAGTTTCTCATAATGCCCTTCGGGTTGACGAATGCACCTACAATTTTCATGGATTACATGAATCGCATTTTTCGACCCTACCTAGATCAATTTATTGTAGTGTTCATTGATGACATCTTGATATACTCTAAGAGTGAGAAAAAACATGAACATCTCCGAATCGTGCTGCAAGTGCTGAAAGAGAAAAAGTTATATGCCAAATTGGAGAAGTGTGAATTTTGGCTGTCAGAGGTGAAGTTTCTCGGACATGTCATCTCTAATAGTGGGGTAGCCGTGGATCCTAGCAAGACGGAAGCAGTGATTCAATGGGAGAGACCAAAGATGGTTACGGAAATCAGAAGTTTCCTGGGTTTGGCAGGATACTACAGGAGGTTTATACAAAACTTCTCTCGTATAGCCTTGCCATTAACTAAATTGACCAGGAAGGGAAGTCCTTTCAAATGGACTGATCAATGTGAAGCTAGTTTTTAGGAGCTTAAGACAAGACTGACCACTCCTCCAGTTTTAATTATTCCAGACCCCACAGGACATTTTGAAGTGTATAGTGATGCTTCAAAGAAAGGGCTAGGGTGTGTGCTAATGCAAGACAAGAGAGTAGTTGCTTAGCGGCGGTGATGTTTGCTTTAAAGATTTGGCGACATTACTTATACAGAGCAACCTTTGAAGTATATTGCGATCACAAGAGTCTTAAATATCTCTTTGATCAAAAGGAGTTAAATATGAGGCAACGAAGATGGGTGGAATTTCTCAATGACTACAAGATTGAGATAAAGTATCATCCAGGAAAGGCGAATATTGTAGCTGATGCCTTAAGTCGAAAATCTCTACACATGTGCCAGATGATGTTGTATGAGATGCAAATGCTAGAGGAGTTTCGGAATTTGAAGCTAGACACCACTTTTTCCTCAAAGAATCTAACCATTAATGGTTTAAGTATAGGGTGTGACCTTAGAGCCCTGATCAAAGAGGCTCAAGCTCACGACCAATATTTACAGGATCACAAAGACCAAGGTAATTTTTCTGTCATGGAATATGGATCAATCATGTATCAGGGAAGGATTTATGTCCCTCAAGAACGAGAGTTGAGGACTAAGATCCTGTAGGAAGCGCATGAGATTAAATACACAGTCCATGCTGAATTCACTAAAATGTACCAGGATTTAAAAAGGATGTATTGGTGGCCAGGGATGAAAAAGGACATTGCTGAGTTTGTGGCGAAATGTCTCATTTGTCAAAAGGTGAAGGTGGAGCATCAAAAGCCAGTGGGATTTCTACAACCCCTTGAGATCCCTAAATGGAAATGGAATAGTATCACGATGGACTTTGTTGTAGGTTTACCTAAGACTTCAGTGGGACATGACTCTATCTGGGTAATAGTTGACAGATTAACCAAATTTGCCCACTTTTTGCCCATAAAAATTAACTTTTCACTGGATAAATTGGCCCAATTGTACTTCCAGGAAATAGTTAGACTCCATGGGATTCCCTTAAATATTGTTTCTGATAGAGATCCGAGGTTCATGTCGAGGTTTTGGAAGGCGTTGCTGGAAGCTTTTGGTACTCAGTTGCGGTTCAGTACTGCCTACCATCCTCAGACTGACGGGCAGACTGAACGAACCATTCAAACCCTAGAAGATATGTTGAGGGCCTGTGTGATAGAGCAAGGTAAAGGATGGGATAAGTACCTACCTTTAGTAGAGTTTGCTTATAATAATAGCTATCACTCTAGTATTAAGATGGCCCCCTATGAAGCTTTATACAGTAGAAAGTGTCAATCTCCACTATGTTGGTTCGAGGTAGGAGAAAAGAACCTGTTGGGTCCTGATCTAGTTCAACAAACCACTGAACAAATTAGGATGATACGAAATAAAATACTTAAAGCTCAGAGTCGGTAAAAGAGTTACCACGATAAGAGACATAGACCTCTAGAGTTTGAGGAAGGAGACCATGTATTTCTGAAACTTTTCCCCACTACTGGAGTTGGTAGGTCTCTCAAAACAAGAAAGCTAAGTCCGCAATTTTTGGGACCCTACCAAATTCTGAAGAAAGTAGGGACATCAGCATATCAAGTTGCTCTCCCACCTAATTTGTCCAACCTACATAATGTTTTCCACGTATCACAGCTACGGAAGTATCTTCCAGATTCATCACATGTAATACAGGATGAACCAATCCAAATAAAGGAAAACATGACATACCAGCTAGTACCTGCATCCATATTGGACACTGACGTAAAGCAACTGAGAAATAAAACCATTCCCCTAGTTAAGGTGTTATGGGAAGGTTTGACTCCGGAAGAAGCAACTTGGGAGATGGAAGAAGTCATGAGGAAGAAATATCCACAATTGTTCTTATAAGGTAATTTCTGAAATTTTGAGGACAAAATTTCTTTTAGGGGGAGAGAAATGTAACATCCCTAATTTCGTTTCTTTTATTGATAAAAGTATATAAAAATTTAATTAAAGAAATAAAATTTATTAGACAATATTTTAGATATCTAAGGAAATATAATCCTTAGAAATTCTTCACCTTATGTATATGCATAGAAAATGTTTCTAACATTAAGAGAACAAATAAAGAGGGAAAACCTAATAGGAAAGAAATTAGAAATAACATACTAAAGAGATGCAAAATTCTTGGATAAGGAAGATAAATTTTTAGAAACAAGTAAAGGTCTTAAAATTTCAAGAACGTTGAATTAGGGTAATTTTCCCTAATTCAAGAACTAGAGTTACTAAGTTTAAAATCTTTACCCATACATTGGGCTTTTACCTATGGACACTTCATATAGAGTTTTTCCACTTCACATAAGTTTCTAGCAAGCCATTGGATAACCTAAGCAAGAAATAAAACATAGACTTGGACTAGGATATAGTAATTGGACCAATAGTCTAAAAATTATGAAAATGTGACCAAGCCCTCCAAGAAAGGTAGAATTTTATCCAAAGCAAAGAAAATGGGTAGGAATAAGCCCATAATGGGTAGGAATAAGCCCAAATCCAAGAGGAAAAATAAAATAAAATAAATTAGGTGATGATATAATAATGTAATAATAAAGATTAGGTTACATGGCATTAAGACAAAAATTTAGCAAGTAGTATGATTCTACATTCATCATTTTGGCAAGTGGCATGATAATACAAGGCTTTAGGACAAAAACATCTATATCCTACACTCATAATTCTAGCAAGTGGTATGATAATACATGGCATTAGGACAAAACATTCCAATCCCACACAAATAATATCAACCAAATAATGGAGATACAAGGACTAGAAATTTGCCACCTAAAAAGGCAAACCTATCATACTTGTTTAAGACAAAAGAAAATGGAAAAGAATCCCTAAATCAAAGGGACCTTGTCCCTTATCTTAAGAACATATCATCATAATTTTCAAAATACAAATCTCCTTTTCCTATGCATATCTTGACTAAGGAAGAGGAAGATAAGAACATAAGTTGTTTGTTTTCCAAAAATTCAACAAAGTGTATCCTAATTGTGATAAGGTAGACCCATGATCATGAAAGGTGAATTATTTGGTGGTCTACATAAGAAAACCCAACCTTACAACATTATAATTTCATCCAAGTGAGGGAGAGGAAAAATAGAAGTAAGGTAGAGTGAGGAAAGGAGAGGAAGAAAGGAAGAAAAAGGAAGGAGAAGTCTAGGAGACTAAGTGCTCCAGGTAAGTTTAACAATATTTATTTTAAAGAAAACTTTTGAAACTTATAATATTTATATGAGATTTTGATCTTAAAACTTTGATGATTGGTCATGGATGTTGCTATATCATGTTACATATCGATCTTGCATGTGATGTATGTTTGAATACTTAGGTTGATGTAGATAGTTCTGCATGGGTATGGCTATGGATGACAGAATTTTATGCTTCGGTGTTTTAATTTCTGGGAACAATCTATAAGGAATTAAAATAAATGGTTAACATAGAATTAAAGATATATGTGTCACGGATGTTTAGCCACTGGAATCATTCAAGTTGGCGTCCATATGAGGTAGATATGGTCTGATTAGTAATCAAAGGTCAGAAAATGGTTAATCAGAGTAGAATATGTTAGGATAGCTTTGGTGTTTTAATTTCTGGGAAAATTCTACAAGGAATTAAAATAAATGGTTAGCATATGAATTATATATTTTTATGTCACGGATGTTTAGCCACTAGAATCACATAAGTTGGAATACTTATGTGGGAGATATAGTCAGATTAGTAAGTAAAGGTTAAAACCTACCCGAGAAGAAATATTATTGAAATTAAGGGAGTAATAACACCAAGATTGATTACTATTTTTCTGATATTATTAGCATAATAGTTTTAGATAATTTTCTTAACTTTCCATAGACACCAAGTTCACCTCAATCGGAGTTAAAATGAGGGAGTTATGCTCTGATTAGTGAGAAAAGGTCACAGAACACGGCCAGGCCGTGTTCTGGGTGCTTCAAGCACCGGTTGGCTGTGTTCGGGGCTGTTTTCGAGTACATTTAAAGTTTTTTAAAGCATGGTCGTGTCTTGGAACAGGGCCAGACCGTGTTGGAAGTTGGTTAAGCCTATTTTCAACATTTTTCTACCCTAGATGAACCTCTTTCACTAAAGGGTAATAGTAGAAATCAAATTGGAGGAAAATGCTCTATAAATTTGTAAGAACATGTGTTAGAAATGATATAAATAAGAAGAAATTGACTAAAGGCCAAGCATAAAGAAAATAAAGAGATGAAATTAATATTTAAAAAAAGAAGACGAATCTTATAAATGAAAATAAAATGACTAGTATATGCCATAGCCATTGCCATTGTATGAACTTCTTACCATCTTAAGTGTGAAATTCTGACCTGCAAATATTTTATAAAGTTATATTTGAAATGGTTATGTTCATGGCATGATTACCAATTATTTATGGTAATAGTTATATTTTGATGAACATACTTGTTATTGAAAACATATTTTTGGCTATCATTGTGAAAAGAAAATAAATGAGCACGGTCACATGGCAATCCGTGTGGTGCACCAGTAGGGGATGCCCTACCAACAGTTATGATTATGATGATGAGAAAAGAAAGAGAAAGTGTGCCATGTCGGATGGAGAGAGAAAAGCCCGTACCGGAGAGTAGAGGATACTCACCCTGACCGGGGTAGCTTGAAATGAGAATAAGTTGTTGGCCATCATATGATATTCTAAAAATAGTTACTCCTGTCATACATATTATTACTGTATGATTCTTATGTGCATAGATATAATGCATTCATGTGACCAAAGATATTTTCTGTAGTTTATACAGCTGAACATGATGTAATGAGCTATATTGATGATGATTTATTGTTGAACTTACTAAGATTTAATTCTCACTATATTTCCATATCATGTTCAGAAAATTAGTTATGCAGATTTTTCTATAACTCTGGCTTGTAGTGCACGTTGGATCGAGTACTTTATGTTGGACAGATCCCAAAAGCAAATAAAATGTTTGTGGTCGAGTTGGCTTAGATCCTAGTGAAGGTGCAACCACCCGCACCTGTATCTCCGGAATTGGTCAACCAAAATAAATAAGATGTAGATTTTTATGTGTTTGATATGTTGTACGTATGTTTTGATTAATGACATGTATGTGAACTCTGTATTGTATAAATTAAATAAATGTTATATTGAGTTAAGTTGTAACGAGGTAATAACTTCATGGTATTTTTAAAAAAAATTGTTACTTAAATGGAGTTGTTACAGGGGTACTGCTGGTGGAGGAGGTAGGCTTGGAGCGGGGACCTCTACCATGCTGATCACCATCAAGTTCACAATAACTATGAACTGTCCCAAGTAAAGGACCTCTACTGTCTATAGCTCCAGGAGAATAGTCAACACAATGAAAGACATCTCTACTGATCTGAACATATCATCAAGACATAGTGAGATATAAAATCCCAGCAAGGTCAACATCTGAAACATATAAGTATACTGAAAAACTTACATGCTATGTCTAGTTGTATAAGCTACAGAAAATATTTTCTCTTTTTATGCATTAAAGGTATAGTAAAATATATGCCAGCCTTTTATAGGTTATGCATCAATATCACGCATGCTAAAATAAAACATGTATTTATAAAATACATGTGCCGTTGTTCATGGTCCATACATCACTAAGTGGCTCATCATCACTGAGTGGCTTATAGGCCGATAATCTTTCTCAATTGTAATCCTCAATGTGGCATGAGCCTTACCCCTCCAACTACTCACCCACCTTTTGAAGGCCATTGGTCGAAGGGTCGTTCCTGTATTGATCACTCTAGGCTATAGGGTGTCCCCTATCCCTATACCGTATCCAAGCCATGACTCTTCAGTCGCCTTACTTCGTAAGGTGCCACACTCCTAAGTCACCTTAATGGGTAAGGGTCATCTTGGACTTGTTAGTCTCCTCAATACAGCAAGGGAGACACTTGTTTCCAGGTTACCCTGCTTTAGAGAGGATCATTCTTACCCCTCCAACTACTCACCCACCCTTTGAAGGCCATTGGTCGAAGGGTCGTTCCTGTGTTGATCACTCTAGGCTATAGGGTGTCCCCTATCCCTATACCGTATCCAAGCCACGACTCTTCAGTCGCCTTACCTCATAAGGTGCCACACTCCTAAGTCATCTTAATGGGTAAGGGTCATCTTGGACTTGTCAGTCTCCTCAATACAGCAAGGGAGACACTTGTTTCCAGGCTACCCTGCTTTAGAGAGGATCATTCTGACTTGTCAATCACCTTAATACAGCAAGGGAGACACCTATTCTTAGGCCACCCTACTTCAGAGAGGGTCCTCTTGACAATGCTTAAGTCTTTTATATCTCTCCATCCACTTAACACAACAAGAGTGTGCACATTAATAAATATCCAGCTCATAAACCATACTCATCCTTAAACATGTTACAATAACTCATCATGGATGAACATACATGTCTTAATAAAATTTATTGATATGCATACATCAATAACTCACTTGCAGCCATACATACAAGCAGTCTATAGTATGCAAATATAGCATTCATGCATCATTCCTCATGCTTCATATACATGATTCTCCAACTATACATGATGAAATAAATATAGCACATGCAATTATAACATTCATGCATCACAAAACCTTCACTAATATCCCAAAAATATTGATAATTAAATAAGATCCAGAAAGGAAACAAAAAATAAAGAAAAAGGATAACACAGCATGAAGCACGGTAGTGCTTTATGGCCGTGTTCCTCCTCGTGTTTCATCTTCATCTAGCCGTGTTTCACACAGGCTAGCCCCAAGCACAACCGTACTTCGGGCCTTGCTCAACAATTTTCTAGATTTCTCAAAACTTCAAAATTCTAGCCCAGAGCACGGCCTGGTCATGTTTCCAAGCACAGCCGTGCTCTGGGTGCGAAATTCACCAAAAAATTCCCTTTTTCTCTCAAATTAGCCAAGAAAAACCAACAATCAAAATATCAACATTTTGAGCATGCAAAGTATAATTTTTCTAGAGCAACCCACCAACCAAAACATGGATTAAAACTTAAAACCAACTACACAAAGTTTTTCCCAAATCATTAACACATAGATATGCATGAACAATAACCATGGATGCCATAACTACTCTAATAAGAGCTCTATCTACCTTCCCACACATTTAAATACTCACATACATCTAGCCATAAAGACATCCAACCATAAAACATGAAGGAGGATGTTGATCTTACCTTCTTCTTTCCACAAGCTTGTTTTCTCTCTCTTGTTCTAGCTTTTTTCTCTCTCTAGAAACTTCACCAAAACTGCAAGTTTTTCCCACCATCATGAGACCCATGAAATTCCATGTCCCAAACACAAGATTAAAGAAGATTTCTTACCTTTTTTCTTCTTCTTCTTCACTTTCTCACTCCACTTCTTCCTCTCTCTCTCTTCCTCTTTCTTTCTCCCATTTTCCTTCTCTCCTTGGCGTAAGAAAATCTGCTACTTCTTCTTGCTTTGGCTGGCAGCTAAGTCAGCAAGTCAAGGGAGATATTATAAAATAATACAACTTCTCCAAGAAGCCATCTATCCCTTAACCTTCACCCCTCCTTTCCCTAACAATTTCCAAAATTCCACTCCATTACATTGTGACTAAGGGGGTTGGCTAAGGACTTGTTTGGGTGCAAGAAAACTTACCAAGTGTTTAATTCCTTCTTGAGCCTTACTTTAATGGACTTTTGTGCAGCTTTCTTCATGGCTCCACATCTCTATTGTTGTTGTCTATTTATGGCCCTATAAACAAGGAAATCATTATATCTTCCTTAAACAATTCTTTCCAAAAATGAGAAAATCCTCATTAAACACTCATAGTTATTTCCTTATAACTCCCTCATTTAACTCTTTTAAACCCTCTCTTACTATTCCATTTTGTGAATATTATTAACAGAATTTCGGTAGTTACACATGCGTGCCATCTTTTTTGAATTTTTTCACATTTAATTTAGCTGACATTCACCGGCCTACTCACATAGCTATTGAAATTATGCCATCGCCTTATTCACATAGCTATTACAAGTATGCCCTTATCTGAGTTTTATAAATGCACACTTCATTATCTTCATCTTCATACTCAAAGTTAAGGTGAGTGCAGATATGGAAGGAACCGCAGTTTGTCACTTTCAAAATATTTGTGTCTTTTGTGGTTCCAGTCTTGGAAAAAATGGAGAGTATGTGAAAGCAGCACAAACTTTGGGTATGGTACTAGCTAGGAGAAAAATTTATTTATTCTATGGTGGAGGTTGTCGAGGGTTAATAGGGAGTGTGTCTAGAACTGCATATCAAGGAGGATACCAAGTTCTAGGTATTATTCCTATAGCTTTAGTAGCATCAAACATCATAGGAAAAACAATTGGGGAAGAATTTAGGGTGTCCTCCATGCATGAGCGCATTGCTAGAATGATGAGCACTGCTAATGCCTTTATTTCCTTACCAGGTGGTTTTGGTACTTTGGAGGAAATGTTTCGAGTAGTCTCCTGGGCACAACTAAATATCCACCAAAAACCCATAGGTTTGTTAAATGTTAAAAATTTCTTTGATCGTTTATTGTCTTTTCTTGATCAAGTTGTGGAACAAAGGTTTATTTCACACTCAGCAAGACAGATTCTCATCTCAGTTTCAAATGCGGACGAGCTAATTGATGAATTACAAGCCTTTGTTCATGTGCCTGATCCAACAATAGCTCAAATAGATTAGACCATAGAAAATCGCAGAAAATGTAAACTGGACTTGGATCTTCATTTGTAACTCATTTTATTTGATTTAATAAATTTTTATTTTTTGTTTAGTTTGCTGCAGGTTCATCTTTTCTTAGATCCCCTTTCAGGTAATATCTCTCTCAATCTTTGTTGTTTGTTTTATGTTTGTTCATCGTCAAAAAAAAAAAATTTGAGTGATGTTTTGGGATTAGGAAAAGCTAGCACCAATGATGAAAATGGTTTAAAATGCTTGTAACCTTTGGAAAATAGATGAGTTCTGAGTGTTATGTATGAACTTGAACTCTAATGTAACTTATGTTTTACTTGAGAATCCTAATATCTTGAGTACTTAATCTTATATAGTTAACTTATTGTTTATTTAGAGAAGATTTATGTGATTCAAATATGCTGAGTAATCTCATAAGAGTCTAGAACTTATTTAATTGTCACTTGAGGCGAAATCCTAGGCTACTCTCCATTTAAAAAATGAATTAGGCATTGTTGGAATCGTTTGAGCCTTTCAAACCAACCTATACATTATGCTATCCCTAGCAACCTATTTTGAGCCCATATTTATCCTTTCTTGAACACCTATATTATTATCTAGCCTTTAAATAAAAATATTTCTAACTCTTACCTTTCACTCACAAGAATGATCATTTGAAAAGCTATGGTTCAGGGGTTGGATGGTAGAAGTTTAAAAAAAAAGTTAATGCTCCCTAAATAAATAAGTGTGGGGGTGTTTATATTCAAAAAAAAATAGTATGAGCAAATAATGTAAGGATGATGAAAAGGTTAGAGATAGAATTCACATTATAATATCAAAAGTATTTGGGAGGCTTTAAATGATCATGTATGTTGAAAAGTGAATTGAGCTTTCATTCATATCATTTTATCCACCTTTAACCTATGTCATTCATTACAAGGCTAATGAAAGTCCTAATGATCTTAAATGTTATGATTAGTCTACATTAGTGGAGAGTGACATGAAAAATAAGATTATGGAGTCTCAAATGCATATATCTAGAGATCTGTTTTAAATATTTGATTACATAAATTTATTTGAATGCAAAAAGTATAATGTCATAAGACTACTACACACACACACACTTGGGATTCAAGAGTAAACGATATGTTGCATTTGAATAAAGGTTCTACATAACCTTGAGATTCTGATATTTTCCTTGGTTTCATATTTTAGATCCTTAAGGAATGCTTAGTACGCCAAAAACAACTCATCACTCACTCATTGTTTGAATTTTGAAGTTTATGTGTTTTGCTTGAGGACAAGCAAAAGATTAAGTTTGCGGGTATTTGATGAGTGAAGTTTTTACTCATAAATTAAATATTTTCATCTTATCTTTTTGCTACAATTAAGTATATATCTCCCTTACTTGTCTTTAGTTTTGTGGATTTCTTACAGATGGAGAGAAGAATAGAAAATGGACTTAATTGGAGGAATTAGAGTTAAATTGTGGTTCTTTGGGAATGATGTCTATAAATTAAGCAGATAAAACAAATTCATTAAGGATGGCTGAGTAAGGAGCATTATCATATTGACTCCTAAGACGCATCCTAATGGATATATGCACAAATTTAATCTTGATTTATGACCACATTTCCAAAAGAACTAAAATATAAAGATTCAAGGCAAAACACCCAATGTTGAGAATATGTTTGCTATTTGCAGTCCAGCCCAACCTTGCTGCAGTAATTGGGTGGTATCTCAGAAAATACATATCCAATATGTATAAAATTTGGTAGGTGGGTAGCTGACACAATTGGGTACACCGTTCATGTTCAAGTAGTCAGAAAAGTTGGACATTAAAAGGGCCAAAAGGGGTCTAGAAGAGAATCTATTTTCCGCTACAGTCTAGCCCAACTTTGCTCTAGTATTTTGACCAAAAGTCATAAATTACATATCCAATTTGTCTACAATTTGTCTTGAAGGAAAGATAATGAAATTTTCTACAACTTTCATGTTGATAGAGTCAACAAATTCGGTGGATATCAAGAAGCTATTCAAGATTCAATTTTGGTGCACATGATGGAACCCAAATTGTCAACGTTTTACAAATTTCTACCTAACAATTTTGACAATTACCACACCTACCACACCTAATTATATCTATAAATAGAGGGCTTGAAAAGTGAGTTAGGGAGATTTTAGAGAGCTTGGGAAAGCTTTGTTGGAATTCTAAGTGCTTGTAATGTTTTTTTCTCTTTAAAAATTTTGTATCTTTACTTTCTTTCATAATATTATCATGCTTCTTCATCTTTTATTTTACTTTCTTGCCTTAATTATGGAGAACTAATCTCCTAATGCTAAGGGGAAAGGGTGAAACTCTTGGTATGAGAGTAATAATTCATTTAACTCTTAATTTTAATGTTTATATTTGATGTTGTATTTACCTCCTCATTTCTTATGTTATGTTTCAATGGCTGGTTGTGCCACCTTCTTCTTTTTCTTACTGCTTAATGGATGTCTTTGTTGCCTATTTCTTATTTTTATTGTTCATGGTTGGCTTTGCCACCTACTTCTTATTTTTATTTTTTAATTGTTGGCTTTGCCATCTATTTTATTTCATTTTATTTTGTTATGTTAATTAGTTTTCTACCTTTCTTATTTTTTGCATATTTAATCTTGTAAAATGAGAATTTTGATATATTGTAGACAATCTTTGGCACAATAAATGCTTGAATCAATCTTGATTTATTGTAGACAATATAATTATTGGCACAATTTATGCTTGAATCCATTTACAATTAGTCGATTTCATGGTTCTTAGTTCAACCTAGGTCCATTAAGTTATATGACAACCATGGAATACAATTAATCAATTTTCTCTTACCCACTAATTGATTCATTCCTAGAGAATCTTAAACTACTTTCGTCATTAAGATATCCCTAATTAACTATTAGGTTTTGGTTTTAAGTTTCACCTTTCAGTTCATCAATTAAATACCTAAGACATGATAGATTGGTGATTAGGCATTCTACCAACTCTTATTCATGCACATAATAGTTAATCCTAATTAATCTGGAAGTAATCACAATTAGGGTTCCAACATTCAACTCAACAATATAGTATCATCATACCATAAGTGAGTTTACTGAAACCCTAGATCAATATCTACTCACACATCATAAAAACATAAACCAAAATCATATTCATTAAGTAAATCATTGAAGTTCAATACAATTCAAGAGAAGGAGTAGAAGTAGAAGTAGAAGTAGAGAACTAAAGTAGAAAGATGAAACCTGATTTGCAGAATGTAAAGATGAAATACAATGCTTCAACTACTTTAAATCCTACTCTAGAACATAAATTAAACAATGATTCTAGTAAAAACCTAATCTAAGAGTGTTTTCTAACCCTAAAAACTGAGTCTAGAATGTCTGTAAGTGTTTGGATCATCTTGGCCACGCTTCCCCATGTATTTATAACAACTTGGCTGCTCAAAAACCTAAAAATCACGTGGTGTACGGACACGAAGCATGGTCGTGCTTCATGATACGGCCTAGCTGTGCTTCAGGCTGGAAATATGGAAATTCTCCACTTTTCGCACAGAGCACGGCCTGGCCATGCTTCAAGTTGCCAGGCTCAGAATTTGCCAATTTCTTCAGGGTTGCCTCCTTGCGTCCTCCTTAGCATGTTCCAAGTCCTTATGGCTCATCTCATGAGTGTTTTTCCTTGCTTCTTGGCCTCTTTTGCTCACCTACAAGCATAAAACAAACCAAAGTAGTATCTAGAGCAAAGCATAACCAAAATAAGGGAATAATCACAAGTTAACTTTAAATTAAGGGATAAAATATAATCGTTAAAGACTCAAATTTCCTCTTTGTCAACTCCCCTATGCTTAAACCTTTGCTTGTCCTCAAGCAAATAACATGTCATATCAGTAGGAAAGGGGGATGATGCATACAAATTTTAGATGATAGATAACTGCAATACAAGAAATTCTTCATTCAATCAGTGTGCAAACAATAGATATATGAATAGACATTTACTAGATAGTCTTTGTTCTTCTTAAACTAAACCCAATTTTTTCTATTATATATCTACTTCTATTGTTACCATTGAATGTATGCATCAAATTGATTTTTTAGACACTCAAGTAGGCCAACTCATCCTTTAGATCTCCCTATGTTGCCTTACCTTTATTTCTATTTTTCTCACTCTTTCTTTTATTTCTCACCATTTTTTTTCTTTTATCTTTTTCTTTTGTCTATTTCATTCATCATTTTTTTTCTTTTATAGAAATATGCAGTGAGTGCATTTTATGCTCCATCTCATTAAGGTAAAGGCAACTAGGTACTCATACTAGGGCCTTTTTGGTGATTTGAAGGGGGTACTCCGAGTGAAAACGTTTTGGGTTTTATATTCCCTCATTTTTCACCTCTCCTGGCCTTCATACTCTCATAGTGTTAAAAATGACTAAAAGCATACAATTCATAGCACAATAGGAGAGATATTTTTCAAAATAAATTAGAGGTTTAATCCTAGAAGAGAGAGACTAAAATTTAAACTACCTATTTCATATCCTATTGTTCATCACATGTTCATGAGGTAAAATTAACTTATATTACATCAATCTATCTCGAAAATAACAAACTATATGATTATGCAATGAAACAAGAAAGATGTGATATGTATAGTATTTACATGCAAAAGACAACTAAATCAACTAGTGAAAATAGCTAATGCAAATCAAAAGTTCATCCAACGCAAACCATAACTCAACCAGTGAAAACCAAAAGCTAAAGTCTACTCCTCTATGCTTAAACTTGACTTTGTCCCCAATGTCAATAACAATGAAAGTGCAGGCAAAGAAAGAAGTAACACTTACTTGCTTACTGGTCGTCTAGAGGAGGAGGTGGAGGATTCTAGCTCAGGTGCCAATTGTGCCAGCCACTCATCATTCCCTGCATGATTTGGATGGAATCTTGCATTGCATGCAGGGTAGCTCTCTGCGATAGTTGCTCCGCCTCAATTTAGCTGAGCCGTGAAGAGATGGAGTCCTGATCCTTTGGAGAAGCATATTATGTACCAGCACAGACAATAAAATGGGAAGGGGTGAGGGTGGTAGAGCCAAAAGTGGCTCATAGGGGAAGTCATCCCCCTCAGAATCATCATCACCCTCTCTACCCTCTTTTAGAAGGTAGATCCAGTTCTCCTCACTAGTAACTGCAGTCCTAGTAGGGTTAGGGAGGAAAAAGATATTATGGCCTTTGAGATGCAACCAATAGTCAACATTTCTTTTCATAATTAATTTCAAATGCAAACAAGATTCTAAATCAATCTTGTTGCTGCCAACTATTGGTTGCAAACCCTGGAGATTTGCCTTAAATCCTAACCCTCTAACTATTGCAGTCACTAGTCCCCCAATGACCACTTTTCCATCTGTTGGGCCATGAAGGCACTAGTATCCCACCTTATGACTGTTTATTATGGTCAAAATAAAATAAAGCTCTTGTTTATTTACAACCCCATCACTTTTAGCTCTACCAAAAACGGTATGAGCCATTAGGCACTATAAATATCTAAAAGTTGGATTACAAATAAAAGAGGCTTTTGAACTCGATACATCATATTGCCCCCCAACAGAAATAGAGTTCCAAAAATTTTGGGTAAAAAACTTGAGGGGACTGATCTATCTCCCCCGGGAGGCAATTTGAATAATGCATTAAATTTAGCTAATGATAAATTAAAAGAACAATCAAATAGTCTAAAATTAATGCGGCCCTGGTTGACATCGAGACCCCGAAACAGGACCATATTAACTGAACTCAAGAATTCTAAGGTGGTCCTAGCATAGGCTGGGTAACATAGGCCAATGAATGTAGTCCACGCAATCCTATCAACTAGGTAGCAGGCGTTAGTTAAAAGACCTAACCGGTCCAAATATTCCTTATCTATGTATCGGATACTCAGCATTCCCCGTTTAACTAGAGTATTGTATCGTATCTGTTGACTATCATCAACAAACACAATACCATACTCATTGATTTAGCAAAGAAATTGGAACGGTATTTGAATTCGTCCTCTACATGGTTGCTGGGATTAGGAAGAGGATTGGTTAGTTCTGGCTCTTTTGGGACCCATGTATAAAGATATGCAAATGTAACCCAAAAAAGGAAGTGGGATGTGTAACAACTCCATTTATGTAACAAATGTTTTTCTATAATTATAAAATTCCAATAAGTTATCACTTTATAAAATATTTCCATGTCAAAATTACACATTTAAGATGGTAAGAAATTCATGCAATGGCAATGACTATGGCATATACTAGTCATTTATTATTTTCATTTATAATATTTTTCTTCTTTTTTAAATATTATTTTTATCGCTTTATTTTCTTGATGCAGGTTTTCATCCTATCTTACATTCTCTTACTAATCAGAGGATAACTCTCTCATTTTAACTCCGATTTAGGTGATCTTAGTGTCAAATTAAAGATAACAAAATTATAGAAAACTATTATGTTGAATAGTTTAGCCATATAATAATAATTCTTAGTGATATTACTCCCTCAATTGATAGGTTGTTCCTTCTCGAGTAGGTTCTGACTTCTACTTACTAATCTGTCTATATCTCTCTCATAAGAATCTAAATTGAGTGATTCGAGTGGCTAACATTGTATAACACATATATATATAATTTTGATGTTAACCAATTATTTTAATTCCCTACAGAATGTTCCCAAAAATTCAAACACAAAAGCTTTCCTAACTTATTCTTCCCAGATTAATCATTTTCTGACCACTGCTTACTAATCGGACTATATCTACCTCATATGGATTCCAAATTGAGTGATTCCAGTGGCTAAAAATCCATGAGACATAGATCTATATTTTTTATGTTAACCATTTATTTTAATTCCTTATTGATTCTTCCCAGAATGTTAAAATTAGAAGCATAAAATTTTGCCACCCATAGCCATACCTATGCAAAACAATCTACACTAATCTAAGTATTCAAGCATACATCACAAGCAAAATTAATACGTAACATGATATAGCAACATCCATGACCAATCATCAAAGTTCTAAGTTCAAAATCTCATATAAATGCTACAAATTTCAAAACTTTTCAAAAAGAAATATTAATAAATCTACCTAAGGATCTCCCTAGCTCACTTAGTGAATTCATTTTTTTGTTTCCTCTTGAAGGAAGTAGCAAGATTCCTCCCTTCCCTTAGCTTTTATAGCAACTTTAATACTTAGTCCTCTAGACTTATCCTTTTTCTTCTTTCCTTTCTTCTCCCATCTTTCTCTCCTTTCCTCACTCTACCTTGCTTCTATATTTTTTCCTCTCCCTTACTTGGATGAAATTATAATATTATAAGGGTGGGTTTTGCTTAAATAGACTATCAAGTAATTCACCTTTCATGATCATGGGTCTACCTTATCACAATTAGGATGCACTTGGTTGATTCATGGAAAACAAACAACTCATGTTCTTATCTTCGTCTTCCTTAGTCAAGATATGCATAGGAAAAGGAGATTTCTATTTTGAAAATTATGATAATATGTTCTTAAGACAAGGGACAAGGTCTCTTTGATTTAGGGATTTATTTTCTTTTTCTTTTTTCTTAATCATGTATGATAGGTTACCTTCTTAGGTGGCAAATTTCCAACCATTGAATCTTCCTTACTTAGCTGAAATTATTTTTGTAGGATAAGGATGTTTTGTCATAATACTACATATTTTTACCCACTTGCTAAAATTATGAGTGTAGGATATAGATGTTTTGTTCTAATGCAATGTATTACCATACCACTTGCTAAAATTATGAATGTAGGATATCACACCACTTGCTGAATTTTTGTCTTAATGCCATGTAACCTAATCTTTATTATTATTGCACGATTATTTCATCACATAATTTATTTAATTTAATTTTTCCTCTTGGATTTGGGCTCATTCCTACCCATTTCCTTTGCTTTGGATAAAATTCTACCTTTCTTCGAGCACTTGGTCACATTTTCATAATTTTTGGGCTACCGGTCCAACTTCTATATAGTCCAAGTCTATGTTTTATTTCTTGCTTAGGTTATCCAATGGGCTTGCTAGAAACTTATGTGAAGTGGAAAAACTCTATATAAAGTGTCCATAGGTGAAAACCCAATTTATGGGTGGATATGTTAAACTTAGAAATTTCTAACTCTTGAATTAGGAAAAATTACCCTAATCCAATCTTCTAAAAAATTTAAGACCTTTACTTACTTCACAAAAATTTATCTTTCTTACCAAAGAATTTTTCCTCTCTTTAGTATGTTATTTCAAATTTTTCCTATTATGTTTTCTTTCTTTACTTGTTCCATTAATGTCAGAAACATTTTCTATGCATACACATAAGGTGAAGAATTTCTAAGGACTATATTTCCTTATATTTCTAAAAATTGTCTAATAAATTTTATTTCCTTAATTAAATATTTATGTATCTTTAAAGAAACAAAATTAGGGATGTTACATTAAATATTTATGTACCTTTATTAATAAAAAAATGAAATTAAGGATGTTACATTTCTCTCCACCTAAAAGAAATTTTGTCCTCAAAATTTTAGAAATTACCTAATAAGAACAATTGCGGTTATTTCTTTCTCATGACTTCTTCCAGCTCCCAAGTTGCTTCTTCCAGAGTCAAACCTTCACATAGCACCTTAACCAGGGGAATGGTTTTATTTCTCAATTCCTTCACGTCGATGTCCAATATGGATGCTGGTACTAGCTGGTATGTCATGTTCTCCTTTATTTGGATTGGTTCATCCCGTATTATATGTAAGGGATCTAGTAGATACTTTTGTAGCTTTGATACATGGAAAACATTATGCAGGTTGGACAAATTAGGTTGGAAGGCAACTTGATATGCTAACATCCCCACTTTCTTCAGAATTTAGTAAGGTCCCAAAAATTACAGACTTAACTTTCTAGTTTTGAAAGACCTACCAACTCCAGTAGTCGGGGAAAGTTTTAGAAATACATGGTCTCCTTCCTCAAACTCCAGAGGTCTATGTCTCTTGTCATAGTAACTCTTTTACCGACTCTGAGTTGTAAGTTTTTTGTCTCGTATCATCCTGATTTGTTCAATGGTTTATTCAACTAGATCGAGACCCAAGGTAGGTACTTATAAGAAAACTCCACTAAAGGTAGGTACTTATCCCATCCTTTACCTTGCTCTATCACACAGGCCCTCAACATATCTTCTAGGGTTTGAATGGTCCATTCTGTCTGCCCGTCAATTTGAGGATGGTAGGTAGTACTAAACCACAACTAGGTACTTAAAGCTTCCTGCAACGCCTTCCAAAACCTCGACGTGAACCTCGAATCTCTATCAAAAACGATATTTAAGAGAATTACATGCATTCTAACTATTTCCTAGACGTACAATTGGGCTAATTTATCTAGTGAATAATTAATTTTTATGGGCAAAAAGTGAGCAGATTTAGTTAATCTTTCAACTTTTACCCAAATAGAGTCATGTCCAACTAAAGTCTTGGGAAAGCCCACCACAAAGTCCATTGAAATACTATCCCATTTCCACATAGGAATCTTAAGAGGCTGTAGAAATCCTGCTGGTTTTTTATGCTCTACCTTCACCTTCTAACAAATTAAACATTTCGCCACAAACTCAGCAATGTTTTTTTCATCCCTAGCAACTAGTAGATGTAACATCCCGTAATTTTTAGATATTTTCCTTAGAAATTCTTCACCTTACATATATGCATAGAAATGTTCTAATATTAATGGAATAGGTAAAGAAGAAAACCTAAGAGGAAATATTAGAAATAAACATGTTAAAGAAAGGTGAAATTCTTAGGTAAAGAAAGATAAATTTTTGTGAAGTAAGTAAAGGTCTTAAAATTTCAAGAAGATCGGATTAGGGTAATCTTTCTTAATTTAAGAGCAAAAGTTACTGAATTTAGTATCTCCACCCGTAATTGGGCTTTAACCTATAGACACTTCATATAGAGTTTTTCTACTTCACATGAATTTTTAGCAAGCCAATAGGATAGGCCAAGGAAGAAATAAAACATAGACTTGGACTAGGATATAGAAATTGAACCGATAGCCCAAAAATCATGAAAATGTGACCAAGCCCATTATGAAAGGAAGAATTTTAACCAAAGTAAGGAAAATGGGCAAGAATGAGCCCAAACCCAAGAGGAAAAATAAAAATAAAAATAAAAGTAAAGTGATGAAATATTAGTGTAATCAAGATTAAGTGACATGGCATTAAGACAAAAATTTGACAAGTGGTGTGATTCTACATTCATCATTTTGGCAAGTGGCATAATAATACAAGGCTTTAGGACAAAAACATCTATATCCTACATTCATAACTTTAGCAAGTGGGTAATAATACATAGCATTATGACAAAACATCATTATCCTACACAAATAATTTTAGTTAAGTAAGGAAAATTCAAGGGCTAGAAATTTGCCACTTAAAAAGGCAAATCTATCATACTTGATTAAGACAAAAGAAAAAGGAAATGAATCCCTAAATCAAAGGGATCTTGCCCCATATCTTAAGAACATATCATCATAATTTTCAAAATACAAATCTCCTTTTTCTATGCATATCTTGACTAAGGAAGAGGAAGACAAGAACATAAGTTGTTTGTTTTCCAAAAATTCAACAAAGTGTATCCTAATTGTGATAAGGTAGACCCATGATCATGAAAGGTGAATTATTTGGTGGTCTATATAAGAAAACCCACCCTTACAACATTAGAATTTCGTCCAAGTGAGGGAGAGCAAAAATAGAAGCAAGGTAGTGTGAGGAAAGGAGAGGAAGAAAGGAAGAAAGAGGAAGGAGAAGTCTAGGAGACTAAGTGCTCCAGGTAAGTTTAACAATATTTCTTTTTGAAGAAAACCTTTGAAACTCATAATATTTATGAGATTTTGATCTTAGAACTTTGATGATTGGTCATGGATGTTGCTATATCATGTTGCATATTGATCTTGCATGTGATGTATGTTTGAATACTTAGGTTGGTGTAGATAGTTCTGCATGGATATGGCTATGGTTGACAGAATTTTAAGCTTCGGTATTTTAATTTCTGGGAACAATCTATAAGGAATTAAAATAAATGGTTAACATAAGAATTAAAGATATATGTGTCACGGATTTTCACCCACTGGAATCATTCCATTTGGAGTCCATATGAGGTAGCTATGGTCTGATTAGTAGTCAAAGGTCAGAAAATGAATCATCAGGGAAGAATATGTTAGGATAGCTTCGGTAATTTAATTTCTGGGAATTATTGGTAGGGAATTAAAATAAATGGTTAACATAAGAATTAAAGATATGTGTGTCATGGACTTTTAGCCACTGGAATTAGTCAATTTGGAGTTCACATGTGGTAGATATGGTCCGATTAGTAAGCCAAGGTCAGAAAATGGTTCATCAGGGAAGATTATGTTAGGACAGCTTTTGTATTTTAATTTCTGGGAATTATCTGTATGGAATTAAAATAAATGGTTAACATGAAAGTTATATATCTATGTCTCATGGAAATATACCCACTGGAATTATGCAATTTGGAGTTCATATGAGGTAGATATTATCCGATTAGTAAGCAGAGGTCAGAAAATGTTTATTCAGGGAAGAGTATGTTATTAATGCTTTAATTTTTGAATTTCTGGGAATATTCTGTAGGGAATTAAAATAGCGCGCCAACATAACAATTATAGATATATGGCTCATGGATTTTTACCAACTGGAATAACGCAATTTGGAGTTCCAATTTGGGAGATATGGTCTAATTAGTCAGTAAAGGTCAGAACCTATCCGAGAGGAACTATCCTGTACTTTGAGGGAGTAATATCACCTTCGTTTCTTAATTTTTCACTACAATGTTCAACATAATAGTTTTAGATAATGGTTTTATCTTGAAATGGACACCAAGATCACCTACATCAGAGTTAAATTGAGGGAGTTATGCTCTGATTAGTAAGAGAAGGTTAGATAGGATGAAAACCTGCATCAAGAAAATAAAGAAATAAAATTAGTATTTAAAAAAGAAGATGAATCTTAATAAATGACTAGTATAGCCATAGCCATTGCCATTGTATGAACTTCTTACCATCTTAAGTATGAAATTTTGACATGGAAATATTTTATAAAGTGATATTTGAAATGGTTATGTTCATGCCATGATTACCAATAATTTATGGTAATACTTATATTTTGATGAACATACTTGTTATTGAAAGCATATTTTTGGCTATCATTGTGAAAAGAAAAGAAATAAGCACGGTCACATGGCAATCCGTGTGGTGCACCAGTAGGGGACGCCCTACCAACGGTTATGATCATGATAATGAGAAAAGAAAGAGAAAGTGGGTCATGTCGGACGGAGCGAGAAAAGCCCGTACCGGAGAGTAGAGGATACTCACCCTGACCGGGGTAGCTTGAAATGAGAATAAGTTGATGACCATCATATGATATTTTGAAAATAGTTAATCATATCATACATATCATTATAGTATGATTCTTATGTGCATAGATATAATGCATTCATGTGACCAAAGATATTTTCTGTAGTTTATACAGCTGAACATGACGTGATGAGCTTTACTGATGATAATTTATTGTTGAACTTACTGGGATTTAATTCTCACTATATTTCCATATCATGTTCAGAAAATTATTTATGCAGCTTTTGTTTCTAAGGCTCTGGCTTTTAGTGCACATTGGATCGAGTTACTTTATGTTGGGCAGATTTCAGAATCAAATAAGATGTTTGTGGTCGAGTTGGCTCAGATCCCGGTGAAGGTGCAACCACCCGCACCTGTATCTCCGGAATTGGTCAACCAAAATAAACAAGATGTAAATATCTATGTGTTTGATATGTTATACGTCTGTTTTGATTAATGATATGTATGTGAACTCAATATTGTATAATAATAAAGGAAAAAAAAAGAGGTTGTTACATAATTGGTATCAGAGCAGGTCGATCCTAGATGGCCAGTGGGTGGATGGTTATCTGAATCGATCTTATAGTGTCTTGAGTATGTTGTGGTTGTGCTGTGTAGGGGATCAGTGACTCATATAGGTAAGAAATTACTAGTGTTTCTTATCTATATGCCGAGGTGGTGTTATGACTGCTGTTAAATATTGTTTTGAAACTAACTATTGGGCTTGATCACCTCAATAGTAGCATAAATTTATTTTTCCCACAGTAGGAAATGGCACCACCAAGGCGGAATCTGGCAAACAATGCGGAGAAAATCTTGCACAACCTTGCCACAGCAATTCGAGAATTTGGTATTGATTTACTCCTTAGAACCCAACTAGTATCTAGATCCCTATATAGAATGATATCGATTGAATTTAAAAAAAAATTGTGATTTGTGAAAAGTGCATGTCTAAGGAAAGCTCTGGCAAGGAAAGACTTGGTACTTAAGCGTGTCCATTAGTGACCCACCTCTCTTTCCTGGGAACTTTTCTGGTGCACTGTTTACAGACTACAATTACTATCCAGTTACCGAGATATTAGTGTGGAATTTTAACATGGAATTTACCCTAGTACTCATATAAAATTTCCAAGAAGTTTTGAAAGTGCCGGTTTTATTTGAAAAATCTTAGTATGCTCCGTGGTTGCAGTATTTCCACTTCAGAAAAGAATTATTCTAGTTACTGGAAAAAAAAAATTTACAAGACTTGTTAGACAAGGGATTTAAATGCCCTAGTACTTTTATTTGGAGTGCTCTAGTTCTATTTGTGAAAAAGAAAGATGGATTACTATGACTATGCATAGATTGTAGACAGTTGAATAAGGTAACAATGTAGAATATAAACTCATTAGCTCGTATAGATTACCTGTTTGACCAGTTATAAGGTGTTCAATATTTTTCCACAAATAGATTTGGGATATGAGTAACATTAATTAAGGATAAGAGAAGAGGATGTAGGACTTATTATGGGCATTATGAGTTCTTGGTGATGCATTTAAATTGACAAACCTTTAGCTGCATTCATAAATTTAATGAATAGTAATTAGGTCATCCTTGGAACAATTTGTTATTATATATATGGATGATATACTAGAATATTTCAAAAGTTCAGAGGATCATAAGCAACATTCAAAGATAGTTTTACCAACTCTAAAGGAGTATGGTTGGTAAATATGGTATACAAGTAGAGTCTAAGAAAGTAAAAGTAGTACAATAATAGCTACGTTTTACTACATTTAAAGATGAAGATCCAAATCCAATTTACGCTTCCTGCGGTTATCTGCCGTCCATTCTACTGGAGTAATAGTTAGATCAGGTACATGAACATAGGCTTGTAAAGCATCAATCAACTCCTCAACATTTGAAGCTGAGATGAGAATTTGTCGTGTTGAGTGTGAGATAAACCTCTGTTCCACAGCTTGATCTAGAAAAGATAACAAACCATCAAAGAAGTGATTAACATTTAACAAACCTATCGGTTTGTGATGCATATTTAGTTGTGCCCAAGAGACTATTTGGAAAATCTCCTCTAAAGTACCAAAACCACCTGGTAAGGCAATGAAGGCTTCAGCATTGCTCATCATTCTAGCCATGCGTTCATGCATGGAAACTACCCTATATTCTTTCCCAATTGTCTTCCCTATATTGCTGGATGTAGCTAGAGCTGTAGGAATAATACCTAGAACTTGGCATCCCCCTGCATGTGCAGCTGTAGCCACACACCCCATTAACCCACAGTTACCTCCACCATACACTAAATGAATTTTTCTCCTAGCCAGCACCATACCCAGATTTTGTGCTGCTTTAACATACTCCTCATCTTTTCCAGGACTGGAACCACAAAAGACACAGATATTTCGAAACTGACGGAATGTTGTTCCCTCCATAATTTCTATCACCTTAACTTTGAGAATATACAAAGGTACTAATGTAAGTATTTATAAAAATCAGAGAAAGACATATTTATAATAGCTATGCGAATAGGCCGGGTATTATTAGAACAACTATGAATATCAACTAAATTAAAGGTAAATAAAAAAAAATTCAAAAATGACGGCAAGCATGTATATGTACAGTAGTATGACTGTGACCCATATTAAGCACATAAAGAGTATAAGATAAGATATCACCAGAAATCTGTCTTTATCTTGTTGTCTTTGATGAAGCATTGATGTTTTGATTCTTGTAGAAAAGTTCTAGGTGATAGCCGTCATTGAAAAAAAAAAAAGTAAAAAAAAAATGCAATCAAATGATTTATTTTGTATTCTCAATGTTTTCGCTAGTCGACTATCAGTATTATTAAGTCGACTAGCTATTTTGAGAAATTTTAATTTGGACTGGTTAATTTACAGTTGATTAATTGCATCTATTTTGAAGCAATCAACTGCATCCTACCAGTTAACTACATATTCTTTGATTTTTACAGACTTTTATAAGCTCAAAAATGTTTCTTTTTCCATGTGATATCTTTCCACCGAATACCAATGGATTTAAAGTTGATTCTGACACATATATTCAAAATTTGCGGCCACCGATTTTTGTTGAAATCATAGATAGATTTTGTTTACAGATTTTCAAGAATTGCGGCCACCGATTTTAATATTTTTCAATGCTTTGTCAAAACTTTTGACTTTCGCTTTTGGAACCATTCTCTATTATGCTTTTCGTCTGTTTCACTCATTAACGGTTGGCATTAAATGCAAGGTTATTTTCCCTCATTACAATTAAAGATAATTTCTTCCTTTGAAACTTGGTTGTTATGGTGTCTAAGTTGTTAATAGGTTAAAATAATGAAAGGTTTGAAAATAATGGACGGATGATGGTCTTATGGTGTTTTGACGAATGTAATCAAGAGAATTAGTGGTGTTGAAGTTCTTGAGGAATAAAATATAGGAAGTAGGATTTAAGTTAGTCTTTGAACTCTTAATTTGGAAATATAGAGAATATTCTGAGAACCATGTCCGAAAATAATGTAGGTTATCAAGATATTTCTGTTAAAGGATTATATCATGCTAAATTGAGTCTAGTATCTAGGATGTGAATTATGTTGGAATTGAGAATTCATGTATGAGTAATTGTTAGGAAAAAAAAACACAAATCTTCTTCAAATGATTGGGTGAATTAAATGGGATTGGCATAAGCTAGAATGAGGTGCTTTTGGATATGATAGAAGAAATAATTGAAATTTTTGACAATGAGTTTAATGGTGTTAATAAGCTTGTATAGAATTACTGTGATGAGGTAAGTTGGAATTATTAGACATGTGTCAATGGTACATAAACGTTATTAAAGGTTTGAAGGATTTATTGCTATGTATGTTTAACATATTGATTAAAGGATTTGAGGATAAAAATAGATGATAGATTAAGATGATGATATTCAGGGGATGATGTTGATATATGAAAAAAAAAAAAAAAAATTGACTTGATAGAAGTTTGGAATAAGAAAAGATAGTTACACAATATCAAGGTGTATATGTTCCTTTATATGTGTGTTTTCCAATATCGACCCATAGATATATTCATACGGGCTAGAGGATATCAATGGAAGAACTTATGATTGAAAGAAATCCTTATGGTTAAGTTATATGGCAAAATCACTCAAGTGAATAGACATATTAAAAAGTAAAGATGTCATACAGAAAAGATATCTCTAATTATTTAGGTAATAAGCTTGGTAACTCTGAATAATGCCTTAATTTCATTCCCTACATGTGGTAGGATGGATTGAAATTCGGGGACCGAATTTCTTAAAGGGGGGAAGAATGTAACATCCCGTAATTTTTAGATATTTTCCTTAGAAATTCTTCACCTTACATATATGCATAGAAATGTTCTAATATTAATGGAATAGGTAAAGAAAGAAAACCTAAGAGGAAATATTAGAAATAAACATATTAAAGAAAGGTGAAATTCTTAGGTAAAGAAAGATAAATTTTTGTGAAGTAAGTAAAGGTCTTAAAATTTCAAGAAGATCGGATTAGGGTAATCTTTCTTAATTTAAGAGCAAAAGTTACTGAATTTAGTATCTCCACCCGTAATTGGGCTTTAACCTATAGACACTTCATATAGAGTTTTTCTACTTCACATGAATTTTTAGCAAGCCAATAGGATAGGCCAAGGAAGAAATAAAACATAGACTTGGACTAGGATATAGAAATTGAACCGATAGCCCAAAAATCATGAAAATGTGACCAAGCCCATTATGAAAGGAAGAATTTTAACCAAAGTAAGGAAAATGGGCAAGAATGAGCCCAAACCCAAGAGGAAAAATAAAAATAAAAATAAAAGTAAAGTGATGAAATATTAGTGTAATCAAGATTAAGTGACATGGCATTAAGACAAAAATTTGACAAGTGGTGTGATTCTACATTCATCATTTTGGCAAGTGGCATAATAATACAAGGCTTTAGGACAAAAACATCTATATCCTACATTCATAACTTTAGCAAGTGGGTAATAATACATAGCATTATGACAAAACATCATTATCCTACACAAATAATTTTAGTTAAGTAAGGAAAATTCAAGGGCTAGAAATTTGCCACTTAAAAAGGCAAATCTATCATACTTGATTAAGACAAAAGAAAAAGGAAATGAATCCCTAAATCAAAGGGATCTTGCCCCATATCTAAAGAACATATCATCATAATTTTCAAAATACAAATCTCCTTTTTCTATGCATATCTTGACTAAGGAAGAGGAAGACAAGAACATAAGTTGTTTGTTTTCCAAAAATTCAACAAAGTGTATCCTAATTGTGATAAGGTAGACCCATGATCATGAAAGGTGAATTATTTGGTGGTCTATATAAGAAAACCCACCCTTACAACATTAGAATTTCGTCCAAGTGAGGGAGAGCAAAAATAGAAGCAAGGTAGTGTGAGGAAAGGAGAGGAAGAAAGGAAGAAAGAGGAAGGAGAAGTCTAGGAGACTAAGTGCTCCAGGTAAGTTTAACAATATTTCTTTTTGAAGAAAACCTTTGAAACTCATAATATTTATGAGATTTTGATCTTAGAACTTTGATGATTGGTCATGGATGTTGCTATATCATGTTGCATATTGATCTTGCATGTGATGTATGTTTGAATACTTAGGTTGGTGTAGATAGTTCTGCATGGATATGGCTATGGTTGACAGAATTTTAAGCTTCGGTATTTTAATTTCTGGGAACAATCTATAAGGAATTAAAATAAATGGTTAACATAAGAATTAAAGATATATGTGTCACGGATTTTCACCCACTGGAATCATTCCATTTGGAGTCCATATGAGGTAGCTATGGTCTGATTAGTAGTCAAAGGTCAGAAAATGAATCATCAGGGAAGAATATGTTAGGATAGCTTCGGTAATTTAATTTCTGGGAATTATTGGTAGGGAATTAAAATAAATGGTTAACATAAGAATTAAAGATATGTGTGTCATGGACTTTTAGCCACTGGAATCAGTCAATTTGGAGTTCACATGTGGTAGATATGGTCCGATTAGTAAGCCAAGGTCAGAAAATGGTTCATCAGGGAAGATTATGTTAGGACAGCTTTTGTATTTTAATTTCTGGGAATTATCTGTATGGAATTAAAATAAATGGTTAACATGAAAGTTATATATCTATGTCTCATGGAAATATACCCACTGGAATTATGCAATTTGGAGTTCATATGAGGTAGATATTATCCGATTAGTAAGCAGAGGTCAGAAAATGTTTATTCAGGGAAGAGTATGTTATTAATGCTTTAATTTTTGAATTTCTGGGAATATTCTGTAGGGAATTAAAATAGCGCGCCAACATAACAATTATAGATATATGGCTCATGGATTTTTACCAACTGGAATAACGCCATTTGGAGTTCCAATTTGGGAGATATGGTCTAATTAGTCAGTAAAGGTCAGAACCTATCCGAGAGGAACTATCCTGTACTTTGAGGGAGTAATATCACCTTCGTTTCTTAATTTTTCACTACAATGTTCAACATAATAGTTTTAGATAATTGTTTTATCTTGAAATGGACACCAAGATCACCTACATCAGAGTTAAATTGAGGGAGTTATGCTCTGATTAGTAAGAGAAGGTTAGATAGGATGAAAACCTGCATCAAGAAAATAAAGAAATAAAATTAGTATTTAAAAAAGAAGATGAATCTTAATAAATGACTAGTATAGCCATAGCCATTGCCATTGTATGAACTTCTTACCATCTTAAGTATGAAATTTTGACATGGAAATATTTTATAAAGTGATATTTGAAATGGTTATGTTCATGCCATGATTACCAATGATTTATGGTAATACTTATATTTTGATGAACATACTTGTTATTGAAAGCATATTTTTGGCTATCATTGTGAAAAGAAAAGAAATAAGCACGGTCACATGGCAATCCGTGTGGTGCACCAGTAGGGGACGCCCTACCAACGGTTATGATCATGATAATGAGAAAAGAAAGAGAAAGTGGGCCATGTCGGACGGAGCGAGAAAAGCCCGTACCGGAGAGTAGAGGATACTCACCCTGACCGGGGTAGCTTGAAATGAGAATAAGTTGATGGCCATCATATGATATTTTGAAAATAGTTAATCATATCATACATATCATTATAGTATGATTCTTATGTGCATAGATATAATGCATTCATGTGACCAAAGATATTTTTTGTAGTTTATACAGCTGAACATGACGTGATGAGCTTTACTGATGATAATTTATTGTTGAACTTACTGGGATTTAATTCTCACTATATTTCCATATCATGTTCAGAAAATTATTTATGCAGCTTTTGTTTCTAAGGCTCTGGCTTTTAGTGCACATTGGATCGAGTTACTTTATGTTGGGCAGATTTCAGAATCAAATAAGATGTTTGTGGTCGAGTTGGCTCAGATCCCGGTGAAGGTGCAACCACCCGCACCTGTATCTCCGGAATTGGTCAACCAAAATAAACAAGATGTAAATATCTATATGTTTGATATGTTATACGTCTGTTTTGATTAATGATATGTATGTGAACTCAATATTGTATAATAATAAAGGAAAAAAAAAGAGGTTGTTACAATGAAGATGAAGAAGATCAAACAGCATTGATGCTCAACTTATCTAATTTCTAAAACAAGGCATCAAATTTAGAAATTAAATGATTAAATGCATCAACTTCATACATACCTGATGGTTTTCTTGGCTGCCTTTCACTATACCAAGAGTAGTGGTTTTGAGCCATATCTTCAATCAGCTCATAGGCCTCATCTACCATTTTATTCATCAAAGCTCCTCCAGCTGCAGCATCCACAGGCATGCAGGTGCTGTAGATTAGTCCATTGTAGAATGCAAGGACTACGAGCCACTTCTCCAATCCATGGTGTAGGCATATTCTGATGAGCTCTTTAAATCTCTCCCAAGCCTCATATAGTGACTCCCCATGTTTCTAAGCAAAGGAAGTTATCTGATTCCTAAGATGGGCTATCCTGCTTGGTGGGAAATACTTGGCAAGGAAAGCTTGAGAAAGCTGCTGTCATATGGTGATGGACCCTGATGGAAGAGAATGCAACCATGCACGGGCCTTGTCCGTCAGAGAGAAAGGGAAAAGTCTCAGTCTGATGGTATCAGAAGATACTCCATTCAGCTTCAATGTCTCACCGTACTACAAAAACACTGAAAGATGGAGATTAGGGTCTTGAGTAGGTGACCCTCCAAACTGATTCTGTTGAACCTTCTACAAAAGAGAAGGCTCCAGCTCAAAGTTGTGGCCTCAACAACGGGTCTGACAATGCTGGGATTCAGGACATGAGTATCTGGGGAGATAAAATCCTTAAGAGATCGGTTATCTTTCTCCGCCATGGTAGGTGCAGAATTTTCTTACTGCTGTCTTCTTCTTATCCTTTGTAGTGTGCGTTCAATTTCTGGATCAAATTCAGTAACAAACTCACGTTCTCTTCACATAAAAGAGAAACACACCTATAAAGGAAGAAAGGAGGCAAAAATCAGTAAGATAAAATTACACAGAAAAATTAAAAGAAAGTGATCTAGTCTAGTTATTTCGCAATATATCTAATATTGACTATTGTTCCCAGCAACGGCGCCAAAAACTTGTTTTCTATTGTTTTATAATTAACCGCAAGCGCACGGTGTAGCTGTAGCTAGTCCAACCAGTACGGATCGTATCCCACACAGAACAATGTCAACTACTAGAATTATACAAAATATGCTATCTAAATCGATGTAATGTGATAAAAAGTTTGTCACAATTAAACTAACAAGTAATTCAATTAATGAAAGCCAAGGGTTGGGGTTCACCACACTTATGATATTCAACATTCAGCATATACCTCTAATTACAATTATCTAGGTAATTGGGGATGGTTTAGCCTTAATTAATTAGCAACCTTTTTCAAGCATTACTAATCGTACCTAGGTTAATCTAATTGGTGACTTTCGTGGTTCTTAGTTTAACAAAGGTTCATTAAGTTCTATGCTAACCAAAGAATTCAATTAATCGGTTTTCTCATGCCCACTAATTAATTCATTCCTAGAGAATCTTAAACTACTTTCATGATTAAGATATCCCTAATTAACTATTAGGTTTAGGTATTAATTTTTACCTTTCAGTTCATCAATTAATATCCTAAGACGTGATAAAACGTTGGCCAGACATTCATCAACTCCGATGATCAATGCATAATAGTCAATCCTAATTAACCATGGATAATACAATTAGGGATCCACAATTCAATTCAATAGTTTAGCATCATCATACCATAAGTGGGTTTACGAAAACCCTAGATCAAATCTACTCACACATCATATAAACAGAAACCAAATTCATATCTATTAAGTAAACCATTCAAGTTCAGTACAATTTAAAGAGAAAGATTAGAAGTAAAAGTAGAGAATTAAAGTAGAAAGATGTAACCTGGTTTGCAAAAAATTAAAGATGAAATACAACCTTTAAACGCTGTAAATCTTACTCTAGAACATAAATTCAACAATGATTCAAGTAAAAACCTAATCTAAGAGTGTTTCCTAAGCCTAAAAACTAAGTCTAAGATGTCTGCCTAGGTTTGAATGAGTTCCTCTGCGTTTCCCCATCTATATGTATCAACTTGGTAGCTCAAAACCCTAAAAGTCACGTGGTGTACGAACACAAAGCACTGTCGTACTTCATGACACGGCCTGGCCGTGCTTCGTGCTGGATTCTGGGAATTTTCTACATCTTTCGCACAGAGCACGGCCTGGCCATGTTAGGGGCTGCCATGCTCTTTTTTTGTCAATTTTTGGTGTGTTGCCTTCTTGCTTCCTCCTTAGCATATTCCATGTCCATATGGCTCCTCTCATGATTGTTTTCCCTTGTTTCTTGGCCTCTTTTGATCTCCTATAAACATAAAACAAACCAAAGCAGTATCCAAAGCAAAGTATAACCAAAAGCAGAGAAATAACCACAAGTTTACTATGAATTAGGGGATAAAATATAACCACTAAACACTCAAATTTCCCCTTTATCAACCTCCTGTTGGGAAAGAGCAAACAACCATCCCTGATTCTATGGTCTGCCGTCAAGAACTGATCCCCTCCTTGCTAGACAATCCCTAGAGTAGTGGCTGGGTTTTCCATAACTGTAGCAGACGTTCTGACTAGCTAAACAAGGTTTATCTCCATGTTTCTTCCCACATTTATTACAAGCAGGTTGGCTAGAGGTTTGGCCACTACAGGTCAGTATTCTCCTACCTTGAGAATTGTTCCCCTTAAAATTTTTGTTCCAAGGTTTTCCTCTTCCTCCAGAGGGCTCACTATCTCTCAATCTTTTCTCACCCCTAGCACGCATTAGAGTTTCTTTTGCTATTCTACATTTACTTTCCAAGAGGAAAAATAAAATAAAATAAGCCCAAATCCAAGAGGAAAATGGGTAGGAATAAGCCCATAATGGGTAGGAATAAGCCCAAATCCAAGAGGAAAAATAAAATAAAATAAATTAGGTGATGATATAATAATGTAATAATAATAAAGATTAGGTTACATGGCATTAAGACAAAAATTTAGCAAGTGGTGTGATTCTACATTCATAATTTTGGCAAGTGGCATGATAATACAAGGCTTTAGGACAAAAGCATCTATATCCTACACTCATAATTTTAGCAAGTGGTATGATAATACATGGCATTAGGACAAAACATTCCTATCCCACACAAATAATATCAACCAAATAATGGAGATTCAAGGACTAGAAATTTGCCACCTAAAAAGGCAAACCTATCATACTTGTTTAAGACAAAAGAAGATGGAAATGAATCCGTAAGGACCTTGTCCCTTATCTTAAGAACATCTCATCATAATTTTCAAAATACAAATCTCCTTTTCCTATGCATATCTTGACTAAGAAAGAGGAAGATAAGAACATAAGTTGTTTGTTTTCCAAAAATTCAACAAAGTGTATCCTAATTGTGATAAGGTTGACCCATGATCATGAAAGGTGTATTATTTGGTGGTCTATTTAAGAAAAATCCACCCCTACAACATTTTAATTTCGTCCAAGTGAGGAAGAGAGAGAAATAGAAGCAAGGTAGAGTGAGGAAAGGAGAGAAAGAGAGAAGAAAGAAAGGAAGAAGAAAGAGAAGTTTAGAAGGCGAAGTACTCAAGGTAAGTTACCTTAATCTCCACTTGAATCCATTTTTCTTCTTCATCCTTAAGGTTCAAAAATTCACCCTCCTTCTCTTACCTAAGCTGCTAGAAAAGCTAAGGGAAGGGAGGAATCTTGCTACTTCTTTCAAGAGGAAACAAGAAAAACAATTCACTAAGTAAGCTAAGGAGATTCTTAGGTAAGTTTAACAATATTTCTTTTTCAAGAAAACTTTTGAAACTTATAATATTTATATGAGATTTTGATCTTAGAACTTTGATGATTGGTCATGTATGTTGCTATATCATGTTACATATTGATCTTGCATGTGATGTATGTTTGAATACTTAGGTTGGTGTAGATAGTTCTGCATGGGTATGGCTATGGGTGGCAGAATTTTAAGCTTCTGTGTTTAATTTCCGAGAATATTATATAGGGAATCTAAACAAATGGTTAACATAAAAAATGTATATTTATGTGTCACGGATTTTTAACCACTGGAATCATTCAATTTCGAGTTCATATGAGGTAGATATGTTCCGATTAGTAAACATAGATCAGAAAATGGTTAATCAGGGAAGAATATGTTAGAATAGCTTCGGTGTTTTAATTTTTGGGAAAATGCTATGAGGAATTAAAATAAATTGTTAACATATGAATTATATATGTATGTGTCACAGATGTTTAGCCACTGGAATGACTTAATTTGGAATTCGTACGTGGGAGATATAGTCAGATTAGTAAGTAAAGGTTAGAACCTACCCGAGAAGAAATAATATTAAATTTAAGGGAGTCATAACACCAAGATTTATTACTATTTTGCTGATATGATTAACATAATAGTTTTAGGTAATTGTCTTAGATTTCCATAGACACCAAGATCACCTCAATCGGAGTTACAATGAGGGAGTTATGCTCTGATTAGTGAGCAAAGGTCACAAAACACGGCCAGGCCGTGTTCTGGGTGCTTCAAGCACGAGTTAGCCATGTTCGGGGCTGTTTTTGAGTACATTTGAAGTATTTTTAAAGCATGGCCGTGTCCTGGAACATAGCCAGACCGTGTTGGAAGCTGGTGAAACCTATTTTCAACATTTTTCTTCCCTAGATGAACCTCTTTAACTATAGGGTAATAGTAGAAATCAAATTGAAGAAAAATGCTCTATAAATTTGTAAGAACATGTGTTAGAAATGATCATGTTAATGAGAAAAGAAAGAGAAAGTGGGCCATGTCGGACGGAGCGAGAAAAACCCGTACCGGAGAGTAGGAAATACTCACCCTGACCGGGGTAGCTTGATATGAGAATAAATTGATAGTCATCATATGATATTCTGAAAATAGTTAATCCTGTCATACATATCATTACTGTATGATTCTTATGTGCATAGATATAAGGCATTCATGTGACCAAAGATATTTGCTGTAGTTTATACAACTGAACATGACGTGATGAGCTATATTGATGGTAAATTATGATTTATTATTGAACCTACTGGGATTTAATTCTCACTATATTTCTATATCATGTTCAGAAGAATAATTATGCAGATTTTCTCTATGACACTTATTATTTCTGTACGTTGGATCGAGGTGCCCTACCTTGGGTAACTACCAGTTATATCAGATGTATCTGTTGTAAATGTGACTGAGATTCCGGTGGAGGTGCCACCCGCACCAGTGTCCCCGAAAGTAGTGGACATAGATGATTAGAGCTAATATGTATCTTTGTACAAATGTTTGTAAAATAATGGTGTGTAGTTTGTAAAATAATGGTGTGTATGGAAACTTAGTATTGTATCATTGTTAATAACAATTATGCTTGGTTAAAGTGATTATTATTACGAGTTAAGTGGTTAGAATTAAAGTAGTAATAACTACATGGAATTTTACAAATATAAAAAAGAAAAAAAAAATTGTTACATTTACATAAATGGAATTGTTACATAATGCAATGCATGCAAACAAATGGACTAATCCCTTTTATATCATCAATGTTATGCCCAATCACTTTCTTAAACTTTTTGAGCACATCCAATAACTTACTTGTTTCTTCAGCATTCAAATCAGCATTCACAATTACTGGATATGAAGAGTCAAGGTCTAGAAATTCATACCTTAAATTGGATGGAAGTGGTTTAAGTTCTACCTTAGGTGCCTTAATTTCCTTAATAGTTGCTGATTTTTGATTGAGATCTAATTCCAGCTTTTCATCTTTTACTTTCGAGGTGAGCATAGGACTCTCATCAAGCATTTGAGCATATGCATCAGCTTCTACCTGTTCGGCATAAGAAATAGGACTATCCACAAGGCACAGCTCAAGTGGATCAGTAGAAAACAAACTTACTGCATTATCAACAATATTCTGCTCAGTTACATCAATCATGCAACAAGAATCACCTGAAGATGGGCATTTCATTGCATCATTTAAATTAAACTCAATCTTTTCATCCCCTACTTCAAGGAAAGCTTTCCATCTTTTACATTGATAATTGCACCTGCAAAGGGTAGATTTGTGCCTTCCAAGAACGATGGGGATTTGGTGGTCATGACTTGGTCTCGAATTGCCGTGGCAAGGTTATGTAGGGTTTCCTCTGCATTGGTTGCTAGATTCCTCCTTGGTGGTGCCATTTCCTACTGTGGCAAAAACACAGTTATGCTGCTATTGAGGTGATCAAGCCCAATAGTTAGTAGCAGTCATAACACCACCTTGGCATATAGATAGGAAACACTAGTAATTTCTTACCTATATGAATCATTGATCCCCTACACAGCACAACCACAACATACTCAAGACACTATAAGATCGATTTAGATAACCATCCACCCACTGGTCATCTAGGATCGACCTTCTCTGATACCAGTTATGTAACAACTCCATTTATGTAAATGTCACAAAAAAAATTTTTTTATATATTTGTAAAATTCTATGAAGTTATTACTACTTTAATTCTAAGTGTCATCTATGTTGAATACTTCCGGGGACACTGGTGCGGGTGGCACCTCCACCGAAATCTTAGTCACATCTACTACAGATACATCTGATATAACTGGTAGTTGCCCAAGGTAGGGCACCTCGATCCAACGTACGAAAATAATAAGTGTCATTAAGAAAATCTGAATTATTCTTCTGAACATGATATGGAAATATAGTGAGAATTAAATTCCAGTAGATTCAACAATAAATCATAATTTATCATCAATATAGTTCATCATGTCATGTTCAGCTGTATAAACTACAGAAAATATCTTTGGTCACATGAATGCATTATATCAATGCACAAAAGAATCATACAGTAATGATATGTATGACAAGATTAACTATTTTCACAATATCATATGATGGCCATCAACTTATTCTCATTTCAAGCTACCCCGGTCAGGGTGAGTATCCTCTACTCTCCGGTACGGGCTTTTCTCGCTCCGTCCGACATGGCACACTTTCTCTTTCTTTTCTCATAATCATAATCATAACCGTTGGTAGGGCGTCCCCTACTAGTGCACCACACGGATTTCCATGTGACCGTGCTCATTTCTTTTCTTTTCATAATGATAGCTAAAAATATGCTTTCAATAACAAGTATGTTCATCAAAATATAACTATTACCATAAATCATTGGTAATCATGCCATGAACATAACCATTTCAAATATCACGTTATAAATTATTTCCATGTCAGAATTTTACACTTAAGATGGAAAAAAGTTCATACAATGGCAATGGCTATGGCATATACTAGTCATTAATAAGATTTGTCTTCTTTTTTAAATATTAATTTTATTTCTTTATTTTCTTGATGCAGGTTTTCATCATATCTAACCTTCTCTTACTAATCAGAGCATAACTAGCTCAATTGAACTCCGATGTAGGTGTTCTTGGTATCAATTTCAAGATAAAACAATTATCTAAAACTATTATGTTGAACATTGTAGCGAAATATTAACAAATCAAGATGATATTACTCCCTAAATGTACAGGTTATTTCTTCTCGGATAGGTTCTGACCTCAACCTACTAATCGAACCATATCTACCTCATATAGACTCCAACTTGAGTTATTCCAGTGGCTAAAAATCTGCGACCCACATATCTATAATTCTTATGTTAACCATTTATTTTAATTACATACAGATAATTCCCAGAAATTAAAATACAGAAACTATCCTAACATATTCTTCCCTGATGAACCATTTTCTGACCTTTGACTACCAATCAGCTCATATCTACCTCATATGGACTTCAAATTGAACGATTCTAGTGGCTAAAACTTCGTGACACACATAGCTATAATTCCTATGGTAACCATTTATTTTTATTCCATACAGATAATTCCCAAAAATTAAAATACAGAAGCTATCCTAACATATTCTTCCCTGATGAACCATTTTCTGACCTTTGAGTACTAATCGGACCATATCTACCTCTTATGGACTCCAAATTGAATGATTCCAATGGTTAAGAATCCGTGACACATATATCTTTAATTCTTATGTTAACCAGTTATTTTAATTCCCTACAGATAATTCCCATAAATTAAAACACAGAAGCTATCCTAACATATTCTTCCCTGATGAACCATTTTCTGACCATTGTTTACTAATCGAACCACATCTAAATCATATGGACTCCAAATTGAATGATTCCAGTGGCTAAAAATCCGTGAGACATATATCTTTAATTCTTATGCTAACCATTTATTTTAATTCCATACGGATAATTCCCAGAAATTAAAACACAGAAATTGTCCTAACATATTCTTCCCTGATGAACCATTTTTTGACCTTTGCTTACTAATCGGACCATATCTACCACATATGGACTTCAAATTGAAAGATTCCAGTGGCTACAAATCCGTGACACATATATCTTTAATTCTTATGTTAACCATTTATTTTAATTCCCTACAAATAATTCCCAGAAATTAAAACACAGAAGCTAACCTAACATATTCTTCCCTGATGAACCATTTTCCGACCATTGCTTACTAATCGAACCATATCTAAATCATATGGACTCCACATTAAATGATTCCAGTGGCTAAAAATCCGTGACACATATATGTTTAATTCTTATGTAAACCATTTATTTTAATTCCATAC
This sequence comes from Gleditsia sinensis, assembly GCA_037074535.1. Lineage (NCBI taxonomy): Eukaryota > Viridiplantae > Streptophyta > Magnoliopsida > Fabales > Fabaceae > Gleditsia > Gleditsia sinensis. Next base: position 56,517,710 of record CM073470.1, read on the forward strand.
GGATAATTCCCAGAAATTAAAACACAGAAGCTAACCTAACATATTCTTCCCTGATGAACCATTTTTTGACCTTTGTTTACTAATCGGACCATATCTACCTTATATGGACTTCAAATTGAAAGATTCCAGTGGCTAAAAATCTGTGACACATATATCTTTAATTCTCTTTTTAACCATTTATTTTAATTCCCTATAAATAATTCCCAGAAATTAAAACACAGAAGCTATCCTAATATTTTCTTCCCTGATGAACAATTTTCTGACCTTTGATTACTAATTGGACCATATCTACCTCATATGGACTCCAAATTGAATGATTCCAGTGGATAAAAATCCTTGACACATATATCTTTAATTCTTATGTTAACCATTTATTTTAATTTCTAGCAGATAATTCCTAGAAATTAAAACACAGAAGTTATCCTAACATATTCTTCCCTGATGAACCATTTTCTGACCTTTGATTACTAATCGAACCATATCTACCTCATATGGACTCCAAATTGAATGATTCTAGTGGCTAAAAATCCGTGACACATATATCTTTAATTCTTATGTTAACCATTTATTTTAATTCCCTATAGATAATTTCTAGAAATTAAAACACAGAAGCTAAAACTTTTGCCACCCATAGCCATACCTATGCCGAACTTTCTATACCAGTCTAAGTATTCAAACATACATCACATACAAGATCAATATGTAACATGATATAGCAACATCCATGACCAATCATCAAAGTTCTAAGATCGAAATCTCATATAAATATTATAAGTTTCAAAAGTTTTCTTCAAAAAAGAATTATTGTTAAACTTACCTAAGAATCTCCCTAACTCACTTAGCGAATTGGTTTTCTTGTTTCCTCTTGAAAGAAGTAGCAAGATTCCTCCCTTCCCTTAGCTTTTCTAGCAGCTTAGGTAAGAGAAGGAGGGTGAGTTTTTGAACCTCAAGGATGAAGAAGAAAAATGGATTCAAGTGGAGATTAAGGTAACTTACCTTGAGTACTTAGCCTTCTAAACTTCTCCTTCTTCTTCCTTCCTTTCTTCTCCTCTCTTTCTCTCCCTTCCTCACTCTACCTTGCTTCTATTTCTCTCTCTTCCTTACTTGGACAAAATTAAAATGTTGTAGGGTTCGATTTTGCTTAAATAGACCACCAAATAATACACCTTTCATGATCATGGGTCTACCTTATCACAATTAGGATACACTTTGTTGAATTTTTGGAAAACAAACAACTTATGTTCTTATCTTCCTCTTCCTTAGTCAAGATAAGCATAGGAAAAGGAGATTTGTATTTTGAAAATTATGATGATATGTTCTTAAGATAAGGGACAAGGTCCCTTTGATTTAGGGATTCATTTCCATTTTCTTTTGTCTTAAACAAGTATGATAGGTTTGCCTTTTTAGGTGGCAAATTTCTAGCCCTTGAATCTCCATTATTTGGTTGATATTATTTGTGTGGGATAGGAATGTTTTGTCCTAATGCCATGTATTATCATACCACTTGCTAAAATTATGAGTGTAGGATATAGATGTTTTTGTCCTAAAGCCTTGTATTATCATGCCACTTGCCAAAATTATGAATGTAGAATCACACCACTTGCTAAATTTTTGTCTTAATGCCATGTAACCTAATCTTTATTATTATTACATTATTATATCATCACCTAATTTATTTTATTTTTTTCCTCTTGGATTTGGGCTTATTCCTACCTATTATGGGCTTATTCCTACCCATTTTCTTTGCTTTGGATAAAATTCTACCTTTCTTGGAGGGCTTGGTCACATTTTCATAATTTTTGGGCTATCGATCCAATTACTATATCCTAGTTCAAGTCTATGTTTTATTTCTTGCCTAGGTTATCCAATGGGCTTGCTAGAAACTTATGTGAAGTGAAAAAACTCTATATGAAGTGTCCATAGGTAAAAGCCCAATGTATGGGTAAAGATGTTAAACTTAGTAACTCTAGTTCTTGAATTAGGAAAAATTACCCTAATCCAATTTTCTTCAAATTTTAAGACCTTTACTTGTTTCTAAAAATTTATCTTTCTTATCCAAGAATTTTGCATCTCTTTAGTATGTTATTTCTAATTTTTTTTTTTTCCTATTAGGCTTCCCTCTTTGTTTGTTCTCTTAATGTTAGAAACATTTTCTATGCATATACATAAGGTGAAGAATTTCTAAGGATTAGATTTCCTTAGATATCTAAAATATTGTCTAATAAAATTTATTTCTTTAATTAAATATTTATGTACTTTTATCAATAAAAGAAACGAAATTAGGGATGTTACATGTTGCACCTTAATACATCAGCTAACAGATGTGTTGCTAGCCTCGTGTGATGGTTGTAACATCCCGTAATTTTTATTTTTAAATATTTTTTTTGCTATAAATAAATATATTTTTATTTATTAAAAAATGATTATGTTTTGCTAAAAGCAAGTCTACTTTTAATTAAAGTAATTATTGTTTTACTTAAAATAATTATATTGGCCTTTAATAAATTTTTGTTGTATTTTTAGAAATATTCTTCTTTTTTTATGTATAAAGATATTTATTTTTTTGATTTGTTTTATTAAGATGTTTATCATAAAATATCATGATTTAAGAGTTTAACTAAAGGTTTATGACAATATAAATTTTTAGAAATTTTTGGGATGTTTTAGGATGAAAAACGGTATTTATATTAATATATATAAAATAAAACTACATTATTTAACTATTAAATTATTATTATTATTATTATTATAAAGAATAAAGAAAAGGGGGAGGGAAGGCGAAAACCAAAACGTAAAATTGGAAGAGAATGAATAGTGTAAATAGTAACTTTTATTTTCTTCTCTAAATCTGAAGTGTCTACAAGCCTCCAATCTTAAAACTAAGGGTACCACTAGATTTCATATGGAGAATATTATGATTTTGACCGAACAATTTCTCAAATCAGTCGTAGAATCGTCGTAGATCAAAAGTAGAAAATCTCAACAAAAAAAAAGTAAACTCTGAAACTCTTACTTAGAGACCTCAAATTGGAAATCTGATACCGTAGATGGATTCAAGAGCTAGATAAACCTTAAGATATGAAATTTTTCAGCTATCTGACAACTTTTTGTTCTTGGTAAATAGTATTTTTCAGCGATGAATAGTGCTTTTTCGGCGGTAAATAGTGACTAAGTTCCTGAAGTTATTTTCTTGATGTTTGGACCCTCTGGACATGTTTTTGAAGTCTGTTTAGTCAAATGTGGATTGAAAAAGTGCATTTTACGGCTGTCCAATCTGGAGCCCTTACCTTGTGAGTAGATAATTCTTTCTATTACTTACCCCATGCTCTTCTTGAATTTAAAATGTATAATTGGTTCTGTTTACAAGTCTAACATAAGTTTTTGAAATGTGTTAAAATATCTATTTTGCTTATGAACCAGCACATATTTTAAGAATAGTATGGTTTTGATAATAGATTTTTGAACTCATTAAATATGTGGTTTTAAATGTATTTATCATCATATGGTAAAGTGAATATTATGTGCACGAGGCATTGATTTATAAAACTATAAACTTGCTAATTATGATTGAATGGCAAGCGTAAAGCTCATGGCAAGTTGTTTGATAATTATACATTGCATTTGATGAATATGCATATATATATATATATATATATATATATATATATATATATATATATATATATATATATATATATATATATATATATATATGTATGTATTTATATGTATGGATGAAAATCGACGAGTTGTATGGCTTGTGACGGTACGAGTAAGGGACGCCCTATTAGCCTGAGTGAGTCAAGGGAAGGTCGCTCCAACTGGGTGACAGTGGTAATGTGAGGGGGTAGGAAGGTGATGTACTCACATTCCCTGATCACTTATTGCGACTGTAGTTGATCTATCACTATGCATATAGCAAATTGCCTAGACGCTGTGTGAGGCAGGTCATTTTACATTCTGGGTTGACCAGACACCGAGTGAGGCAGGTCATTTTACATTGAGTGTGTGGGTTGACCAGACGCCAAGTGAGGCAGGTCATTTTTAAATTAAGTGTGCCAGACTGCCAAGTGAGGCAGGTGCATTAAAATTGATGATTTTATCTCCAAATCTTATTATTTTACTATAGCTTATACAATTGAGCATAACAACATTTGTTTAATGATTGTATCGTGCTGCATATGGTTTTGGATATATGAATATCCTTTTATTTGAGAATATTTGAAATATGGGTCCCATATGAATGTACTTTTGAACTGTATTTTCTATTTGACAAATTTTAAAATATAAGTACATTCATATGCTGACCTAAGAGGTCATAGGAGGTATTATTTACTCACTGAATTGTCAAACTTACTACACGATATTTCTACATTTTTCAGATAAGAATATTAGAGTCTGATTTAGCAGATCGGTGACATATTCTCTAGGTGAGTCTATGTTGTTTCCAAGGCTCACAGTTTTTAAATTATACCGTGTTTGTATTCTAAAGTGTGCTCTAAATGCTACAGGTAGGATCCCTACTTCTGCTGTACTTTGATGTTTATAGATTTGGTATGTATATTGTGTATACATGAGAGAAATGACAAAGAATTGAATTGTGCATCTATATGGAGAATATCTGATTGCAAGAAAAAAATGTTTATTTTACGTAACGTAAATTGGGGGCATACAAGTTGGTATATGATTATTAAGTTTCCCTGTGGCTATCAGAGCAAACGATTCTTTAGTATGACCTTTAGTATCGATATGAGCTAGACATATTTATACTTTAAGTGCTGCTGAAGGATTCTATTGGGTTTCAACTTCCTTTCTATTCCAAATTATTAAATTTCCTAATATAAAGTTAATTGAATATTGTGACATCTTAAGAGGTATCTATGGGTCAATTACTGCTTGAAAGTGAAAGGGATAGGTGTCCCAAAGAATTTAAAGAATTGAGACAAATGTCAAATATGATCATTTCTGAATATAATATATGTGTTACCTGAATGTCTAGATATGGTAGACTTTGATGTGATATTAGAAATAGATTGGTTGGCAATATGTCAAGCCATTTTAGAATGTCATCTGAAGATAATTAAATTCAATATTCTTGAAGAGTCTTCTTTCTTGATACAAGGAAACTATAGTGAGGTCCCCAAAAATCTAATCTATGTTTTAGCAGCCTATAAGTTATTACACAAAAGTGCCAAGGATATTTGGCAGTAATGGGAGATGTTGGTATAAAGTATACCAGTGTAAATCAAGTTCCAGTGGTTAGAGAATTTTCTGATGTAATTCTTGAGAAATAGTCAGGATTATCTTGAAACGTAACATAGCATTTGATATTTTACTTCCTGAAACCCAACCAATGTCTATATCCCCATATATAATGGTAACGACTAAATTTAAGGAATTGAAGAATTAGTTGTAGGACTTGTTGAACAAAAGATTTTTATACCCGAGTACTCCTTCTTGGAGAGCTCCAATACTATTTGTGAAAAACAAAAGATGGATCATTGCGATTGTGCGTAGATTATAAACAGTTGAATAAGGTGATAATGTAAAATAAATACTCATGACCTCGTATAGATGATCTGTTTGAGCAGTTACAAGGTGCTTAATAATTTTTTCAAAAATTGATTTGAGATATGAGTATTATTAATTGAGCATAAGAGAAGAGGATATTCAAAGAAAAAATTCTTTTAAGACTCATATGGGCATTATAAGTTCTTGGTTATGTCATTTAGTTTGACAAATGCCTCAATTGAAATCATAGATTTAATGAATAGTAATTAAGTCATCTTTGGATCAATTTGTTATTATATTTATTGATTATATACTATAATATTTCAAGAGTTCAGAGGATCATAAGCAACATCTAAAGATAGTTTTACCAACTCTAAGGGAGTATGGTTGGTAAAGATGGTATCCAAGTAGACTCTAAGAAGGTAAAAGTGGTACAACAATGGCTACGTTTTACTACATCTAAAGATGAAGATCCAAATCTAATTTGCGCTTCCTGCAGTTGTCTATCGTCCATTCTATTTGAGCCATAGTTGGATCAGGTACATGAATAAATGCTTGTAAAGTATCAATCAACTCCTCAGCATTTGAAGCTGAGATGAGAATTCGTCGTGCTAAGTGTGGGATGAACCTCTGTTCTACAGCTTGATGAAGGAAAGACAACAAACCATCAAAGAAATGTTTAACATTTAACAAACTTATCGGTTTGTTGTAACAACCTCTTTTTTTTTCCTTTATTATTATACAATATTGAGTTCACATACATGTCATTAATCAAAACAAACGTATAACATATCAAATACAGATATTTACATCTTGTTTATTTTGGTTGACCAATTCCGGAGATACAGGTGCGGGTGGTTGCACCTTCACCGGGATCTGAGCCAACTCGACCACAAACAACTTATTTGATTCTGAAATCTGCCCAACATAAAGTAACTCGATCCAATGTGCACTAAAAGCCAGAGCCTTAGCAACAAAAGCTGCATAACTAATTTTCTGAACATGATATGGAAATATAGTGAGAATTAAATCCCAGTAAGTTCAACAATAAATTATCATCAGTAAAGCTCATCACGTCATGTTCAGCTGTATAAACTACAGAAAATATCTTTGGTCACATGAATGCATTATATCTATGCACATAAGAATCATACAGTAATGATATGTATGACAGGATTAACTATTTTCAAAATATCATATGATGGCCATCAACTTATTCTCATTTCAAGCTACCCCGGTTAGGGTGAGTATCCTCTACTCTCCGGTACGGGCTTTTCTCGCTCCGTCCGACATGGCCCACTTTCTCTTTCTTTTCTCATTATCATGATCATAACCGTTGGTAGGGCGTCCCCTACTGGTGCACCACACGGATTGCCATGTGACCGTACTTATTTCTTTTCTTTTCACAATGATAGCCAAAAATATGCTTTCAATAACAAGTATGTTCATCAAAATATAAGTATTACCATAAATCATTGGTAATCATGCCATGAACATAACCATTTCAAATATCACTTTATAAAATATTTCCATGTCAAAATTTCATACTGAAGATGGTAAGAAGTTCATACAATGGCAATGGCTATGGCTATACTAGTCATTTATTAAGATTCATCTTCTTTTTTAAATACTAATTTTATTTCTTTATTTTCTTGATGCAGGTTTTCATCCTATCTAACCTTCTCTTACTAATCAGAGCATAACTCCCTCAATTTAACTCTGATGTAGGTGATCTTGGTGTCCATTTCAAGATAAAACAATTATCTAAAACTATTATGTTGAACATTGTAGCGAAAAATTAAGAAACGAAGGTGATATTACTCCCTCAAAGTACAGGATAGTTCCTCTCGGATAGGTTCTGACCTTTACTGACTAATTAGACCATATCTCCCAAATTGGAACTCCAAATTGCATTATTCCAGTTGGTAAAAATCCATGAGCCATATATCTATAATTGTTATGTTGGCGCGCTATTTTAATTCCCTACAGAATATTCCCAGAAATTCAAAAACTAAAGCATTAATAACATACTCTTTCCTGAATAAACATTTTCTGACCTCTGCTTACTAATCGGATAATATCTACCTCATATGAACTCCAAATTGCATAATTCTAGTGGGTATATTTCCATGAGACATAGATATATAACTTTCATGTTAACCATTTATTTTAATTCCATACAGATAATTCCCAGAAATTAAAATACAAAAGCTGTCCTAACATAATCTTCCCTGATGAACCATTTTCTGACCTTGGCTTACTAATTGGATCATATCTACCACATGTGAACTCCAAATGGAATGATTCCAGTGGCCCAAAATCCGTGACACATATATCTTTAATTCTTATGTTAACCATTTATTTTAATTCCCTACCAATAATTCCCAGAAATTAAATTACCGAAGCTTAAAATTTTGTCAACCATAGCCATACCCATGCAGAACTATCTACACCAACCTAAGTATTCAAACATACATCACATGCAAGATCAATATGTAACATGATATAGCAACATCCATGACCAATCATCAAAGTTCTAAGATCAAAATCTCATATAAATATTTTTGCTCTCCCTCACTTGGACGAAATTATAATGTTTTAAGGGTGGGTTTTCTTATATAGACCACCAAATAATTCACCTTTCATGATCATGGGTCTACCTTATCACAATTAGGATACACTTTGTTGAATTTTTGGAAAACAAACAACTTATGTTCTTGTCTTCCTCTTCCTTAGTCAAGATATGCATAGAAAAAGGAGATTTGTATTTTGAAAATTATGATGATATGTTCTTAAGATATGGGGCAAGATCCCTTTGATTTAGGGATTCATTTCCTTTTTCTTTTGTCTTAATCAAGTATGATAGATTTGCCTTTTTAAGTGGCAAATTTCTAGCCCTTGAATTTTCCTTACTTAACTAAAATTATTTGTGTAGGATAATGATGTTTTGTCATAACGCTATGTATTATTACCCACTTGCTAAAGTTATGAATGTAGGATATAGATGTTTTTGTCCTAAAGCCTTGTATTATTATGCCACTTGCCAAAATGATGAATGTAGAATCACACCACTTGTCAAATTTTTGTCTTAATGCCATGTCACTTAATCTTGATTACACTAATATTTCATCACTTTAATTTTATTTTTAGTTTTATTTTTCCTCTTGGGTTTGGGCTCATTCTTGCCCATTTTCCTTACTTTGGTTAAAATTCTTCCTTTCATAATGGGCTTGGTCACATTTTCATGATTTTTGGGCTATCGGTCCAATTTCTATATCCTAGTCCAAGTCTATGTTTTATTTCTTCCTTGGCCTATCCTATTGGCTTGCTAAAAATTCATGTGAAGTAGAAAAACTCTATATGAAGTGTCTATAGGTTAAAGCTCAATTACGGGTGGAGATACTAAACTCAGTAACTTTTGCTCTTAAATTAAGAAAGATTACCCTAATCCGATCTTCTTGAAATTTTAAGACCTTTACTTACTTCACAAAAATTTATCTTTCTTTACATAAGAATTTCACATTTCTTTAACATATTTATTTCTAATATTTCCTCTTAGGTTTTCTTTCTTTACCTATTCCATTAATATTAGAACATTTCTATGCATATATGTAAGGTGAAGAATTTCTAAGGAAAATATCTAAAAATTACGGGATGTTACATTTGTAATGCATATTCAATTGTGCCTAAGAAACAATTTGGAAAATCTCTTTTAAAGTACCAAAATCACTTGGTAAGGCAATGAAGGCATCAGCATTGGTCATCATTCTAGCCATGCGCTCATGCATGGAAGCTACCCTAAACTCTTCCTGAATTGTCTTTCCTATGATGTTGGATTCAGCTAGAGCTGTAGGAATAATACCTAAAACTTGACATCCTCCTACATGTGCAATTGTAGACACACACCCCATTAATCCACAGTTACCTCTACCATAGACTAAATGAATCTTTCTCCTAGCTAGCACCATACCTAGGTTTTGTGCAGCTTTCACATACTCTCCATCTTTTCCAGGACTGGAAACACAAAAGACACAAATATTTCGAAACTGACGGAATGCGATTCCCTCCATAGTTGCGCACACTTTAACTTTAAGTATGAAAGTAAAGATATTAACGTGTGCATTTATAAAACTCAAAGAATGGCATACTTATGATAGCTATGTGAATAGGCTGGGAATAATTAGAACAGCTATGTGAGTGATTTGTGGATATAAGTTAAATTGAAGAAGAAATTTTTAAAAATGACGGCAAGCATGTATATGTACAGTAATTGTGATAGTCGCTCATATTAGGCATATAAAGAGAATAAGGTTAAGATATCACTAGAAATTTGTCTTTTCCTTGTTGTCCTTGATAAAGAATTGACGCTTGATTCTTGTAAGGAAGTTGTAGGTGATAGGCGTAATTGTAAAAAAAAAAGAGTGAAAATGAAAACAAGTTAGTTGTTGAAGAGGGACAATCAAATGATTTATTTTGTTTTCCTAATGTTTTTGCCAGTTCACTATCAGTTTTATTAAGTCAACTAGCTATTTTGAGAAATTTTAATTTGGACTGGTTATTTTACATTTGATTGATTATATCTATTTTGAAACAATCAACTGCATCCTACCAGTTAACTACGTATTCTTTGATTTTCACATACTTTTATAAGCTTAGAAATGTTTCTTTTTCATCGAATATCAATAGTTTTAAAGTAGATTTTGGCACATATATTCAAAATTTGCGGCCATCGATTTTTGCCGAAATAATAGCTAGATTTTGTTTATAGATTTTCAAGAATTACGGCCACCGATTTTAATTTTCTTTCAATACTTTGTCTAAATTTTTGACTTTCTATTTGGGCACCGTTCTCTATTATGCTTTTCGTCTGTTCTACTGCATTTTCCATTATTAATGTTTGGCATTAAATGCAAGGTTCTTTTCCTTATTACAAGAGGGTTAATTTATTTTCTTTGAAACTCAGTTATTATGGTGTCCAAGTGGTTAGTAGGTTAAAGTAATAAAAAGTTTGAAAGGAATAGACGGATGATGGCCTTATGGTGTTTTGACTAATGTAATCAAGAGGATTAGTGGTGTTGAAGTTCTTGAGGAATAAAATATGGGAAGTAGGATTTAAATTAATCTTTGAACTCTTAATTTGGAAATATGGAGATTTTGAAAGAATTTATCTAACAAAGAACGTATTTAAAAAAAATTATATCAAGTATGTATAATTGTGTAAGTTGGCTGATTATGTGCAAATTAGAAAGAATAATGAGTTTACAGTATATACTGATTGAGTATTGAGGTATAAAGAACACCTAAATTTACCTAATGTGGTTGAGAAAGGAAAAGAGAATAATTTGAGAACTATGTTCAAAAATAATGTAAAGTGATCAATGTATTTGTGTTAAGGGTTTATATCATGCTAAGTTGAGTCTAGTATCTAGAATGTGTCGAGGATGTGAATTATGTTGAGATTGGAATGTGAATAATTGTTGAGAAAGGAGGTTTTAGAAAAAAATAGCTATAGATTTTGAATATTGATAGGATATACTAAGATATGAAATAATTGTACTAGTAGAATGGTAAACGAAGATACAAGTGAAATATTTTTCGTTGTTTGGTATGTTAGCAAGTAAGAGTTGAATATATTGTTTTAAGAGAGTTAATCAGGAAGCTTAGGATCTTAACTAGATTATAGTATAGCTGATAGTAAATTTAAATCATGTGTTTATACATTAGAAATTATGCTTTAGGTATCTTTATTTAATTTTGGTGAAATTTTGGAGAAAATCATTTATCCTTAGTTGAACATGTCCATAACAATAATTATTAGGCCTTACAAACAAATGGCACTATTTGAGGTTTTACATTAAGTATCGTAGGACTCCTAATAGGTGGACGAGTTGAATAAGGTTAAGTTTTTCGAATCTAATTTGGAATATAAAGAAATAGATAGAATATGGTCAACCTAAATCGATGATGTTAATTTAGAAAGTATGCTTCAGGCGTATGTCTTCGAGTTTGGAAGGAGATCCCTTAATAGAATTTGCTTATAATAAAGTGTTATTGGATGATTTTATTCCTGAAGTAAAGGTGTTACAAAATTTTGGTTTGATGACTCAGTGGAGTTAGACTTATGGCAAGATGTCGTTGATAAAGTGAAATGGAATGGAAAAAAATACAAGCAACTCAATACAGGTAAAAGTCTATAAGGACTATGAATGTTGAGCACTAGAAATTATCAGTTGGTGACCACAAATTCTTGAAGGACTCACCAATGAAAGAGGTAATGCGGTTTGGAAAGAAGGAAAAAGTTAAGCTTTAATATATAGAATCTTTTGAAAACTTGAACAAAGTAGGCATAGTAATACATTGCCTAACCTTGCCATCAAGATTGAGTAATATGGATATAGACTTTCTTGTATCAATGCTAAGGAAATACCTATTAGATTCTTCTTATGTTACCTAATTCCAAGAAATTCAATTGGACAAAAAATTGGCTTAACTATAGGTACAATCGATGTTTATTGTTGATCGACAAGTGAAGAACTTATGGATGAAAAAAAAATCTCTATAGTTAAATTATATGACAAAATTACTCAAGTGAAGAGACATATTAAAAAGTGAAGATGATATATAGAAAATATATCCCCAATTATTTGAGTAATAAGGTTGGTAACTCCAAATTATGCCTTGATTTCATTCCCTACAAGTGGTAGGATGGGCTGAAATTCGGGGACCGAATTTCTTAAAGGGGAAAGAATGTAACATACCGTAATTTTTATTTTTAAATAATAATGTTTTGCTATAAAAAAATATATCTTTATTTGTTTAAAAATGATTATGTTTTGCTAAAAGCAAGTCTACTTTTAATTAAAGTAATTATTGTTTTGCTTAAAATAATTATATTATCCTTTAATAAATTTTTGTTGTATTTTTAGAAATATTCTTTTTTTATGTATAAAGATTTTTATTTTGTGATTTTTTTTATTAAGATTTTTATCAAGAAAAATCATGATTTAAGAGTTCAAATAAAGGTTTATGAAAATGTAAATTTTTAAAAAAAATTGGGATGTTTTAGGATGAAAAATGGTATTTATATGAATATATATAAAATAAAATTACATTATTTAATTATTAAATAAAAATAATTATTATTATTATAAAGAATAAAGAAAAATGGGAGGGGAGACAAAAACGGAAACCGAAACGTAAAAATAGAAGAGAATGAATAGTATGAATAGTGTAAATAGTAACTTTCATTTTCTTCTCTAAATCTGGAGTGTCTATAGGCTCTGATCTCAAAACTAAGGGTACCACTAGATTCAGGACGGAGAATACTACGATTTTGACTGAACAATTTTTTAAATCATCTATAGAATCGTTGTAGATCGAAAATAAAAAATCTCAAAAAAAGGTAAACTCTGAAACTCTTACTTAAAGACCTCAAATTGGAAATCTGATATCGTAAATGGATTCAAGAGCTAGATAAATCTTAGGATATGAAATTTTTCAGCTATCTGACAACTTTTTGTTCTTGGTGAATAGTATTTTTTGGTGATAAATAGTGTTTTCCAATGGTGAATAGTGATCAAGTTTCTGAAGTCATTTTATTGATATTTGGACCCTTCAGACATGTTTATGAAGTTTGTTTAGTCAAATGTGGATTAGAAAAGTGCATTTTGGGGCTATCCAATCTAGAGCCCTTACTCTGTGAGTAGATAATTCTTTCTATGACTTACCCCATGCTCTTCTTGAATTTAAAATGTATAATTGGTTCTATTAACAAGTGATTTATGCTATCATAAGTTTCTGAAATGTGTTAAAATATCTGTTTTGCTTATGAACTAGCACATAGTTCAAGAAGAGTATGGTTTTGAGAATGGATTTTTGAACTCATTGAATATGTGGTTTTAAATGTATTTATCATCATATGGTAAAGTGAATATTATGTGCACGAGGCATTGATTTATAAAACTATAAACTTACTGATTATGATTGAATGGCAAGCGTAAAGCTCATGGCGAGTTGCTTGATAATTATACATTGCATTTGATGAATAAGCATTATATATATATATATATATATATATATATATATATATATATATATATATATATATATATATATATATATATATATATATATGTATTTATATGTATGGATCAAAATTGACGGGTTGTATGGCTTATGATGGTACCGAGTAGAGGACGCCCTATTAGCTTGAATGAGTCAAGGGAGGGCCGCTCCAACTGGGTGACAGTGGTAATGTGAGGGAGCAGGAAGGTGATGTACTCACATTCCCTGATCACGTATTGTGATTGTAGTCGATCGGTCACTATGCGTATAGTAAATTACATTGACCAGACGCCGAGTGAGGCAGGTCATTTTACATTGAGTGTGTGGGTTGACTAGACGCCGAGTGAGGTAGGTCATTTTACATTGAGTGTGTGGGTTGATCAGATCGCTGGGTGAGGCAGGTCATTTTACATTGAGTATGCCAGACCACCAAGTGAGGCAGGTGCATTAAAAACGATAATTTTATCTCCAAATCTTATTATTTTACTATAGCTTATACAGCTGAGCATAATAGTATTTGTTTAATGATTGTACCATGCTGCATATGGTTTTCAATATCTCAATATCCTTTGATTTGAGAATATTTGAAATACGGGTCCCATATGAATGTACTTCTGAACTGTATTTTCTATGTGACATTTTAAAATATACGTACATTCATATGCTAACCTAAGAGGTCATAGGAGGTATTATTTGCTCACTAAGTTGTCAAACTCACTACATGATATTTTCACATTTTTCAGATAAGAATAACAAAGTCTAATTCGGCAGATAGGTGACATATTCTCTAGGTGAGCCTACGTTGTTTCCAAGGCTCGCAGTTTTTAAATTATACTGTATTTGTATTCTAGAGTGTGCTCTAAATGCTACAGGTAGGATCCCTACTTCTGTTGTACTTTGATGTTTATAGATTTGGTCTGTATATTGTGTATACATGAGAGAAATGACAAATAATTGAATTGTGCATCTATATGGAGAATATCTGATTGTAGGAAAAAAATGTTTATTTTACGTAACGTAAATTGGAGGTGTTACAATGGCCAACACACGGGATATGATATGTGAAAGAGAGCGAGATTCCTTCTATCTAGACGAGCTGCTAACTATATGATATGTGATTTTCCCTCCCTTGCTCTATGCTTAGGAAATACCCATATTAGAGTCCATTCGCATATCCTCTTGAATGGTAGTAGGGCAAACCTTAGTTGGGATACTGAGTTTAGGCAAATCCTACAATGTCAAAGTACAGAAATGCTTGAACTCTAATATGGTGGTTCTAATATAGGATCCTTCTAGTATTTTCATGAGAAATATTTTGATGCATATCAATATTTTATTAACGATCATACCGTATTGCATATGGTTTTAAATATCTGAATGTGGTTTGAATTGAGAATATTTGAAATGTGGATCCCATATAGATGTACCTCTGAATTGTAATTTTTTAGGTGATAAATTTTAATATATGAGTACATCCATATCTTGACCTAAGAGATCATAGGAGGTATTATCTGCTTACTGAGTTGTCAAACTCACTACACAAAGGCTCACAGTGTTTAAATCATTATATACTTGTAATCTAGAGTATGCTCTATATGCCACAGGTAGGATCCTTGCTTCTACTATTACTTTGATATTTATAGACCCGATCTGTATATTGTGTATACATGTGAATACCTATATGAAATTGTTTCTAATGATAAAGGAGTGTATTATGCATGTTATGAAAAATATATATTTGTAAAGTATGGGTTTCATGTACTCTTAAATTAGGGGTATAACAAAGATCAACCGTATACATAAAAATGGCCGTTAAGGTTTCTCGACGACCCGATTCAACTGTCGACTTGTCCACATCGCCTGAAATGGACGTCAGCGTGTTCATAATGAGTTCTTCTTTTCAATGAGTCATTTTTTTTGAATTTTTGTGATTTACTAGAAGAACAAAAATGGCCGTTAGGGTTTCTTAATAGCCCGATTCGACCGCCTGCTTAACCAAATCGCATGAAATTGACGTCATTGCATTCGTAACGAGTTCTTCTTTCAAGCTAGTCCCATTTTTAGAATTTCTATGAGATTCAACTGAAAGCATGAAAATGGCTGTTAGTAACAAGTTCTTCTTTTCAACGAGTCATTTTTTTCAAATTTCAGGGATGGTCAATCGGAAGCACGAAAATGGCCGTTAGGGTCTGTCAACAGCCCTATTTGACTGCTGGCTTGTCTAAACCACCTGAAATGGACGTCATGGCATTTGTAACAAGTTTTTCTTTTCGACGAGTCCCTTCTTTTGAATTTCTATGACGGTAAACTGAAAGCATAAAAATACCCGTTAGGGTTTTTCAACGGCCTGATTAGATCGCTGCTTTATACAAATCGCATGAAATGGACGTTATCACGTTCGTAACAAGTTTCACTTTCCAACGAGTCATTTTTAAAAAAATTCAAGGACGGTCAACTGGAAGCACGAATAACCCAAAACGGACGTCATGGCTCACGTCACAAGTTCTTGTTTCCAACAAATCCCTTTTTTGAATTTCCATGACAGTCAGTCGAAAGCACGAAAATGATAGTTAGGATTTCTCGATAGCTCGATTTGACCGCCGACTTATCTGAATTGTACAAAATAGATGTCATCGCGTTCGTAATGAGTTTTTCTTTACAACGAGTCTCTTTTTAAAATTTCCATGATGATCAATCGGAAGCATAAAAATGACCATTAGGGTTTCTTGATGGCCCGATTCGACCATCAACTTGTCTGAATCATGCGACAGACATCATCGCATTTGTAACAATTTCTTCTTTCCAATGAGTATTATTTTTGAATTTACGTGGCCATCAACAGAAAGCACAAAAATGGTTGTTAGGGTTTCTAGATGGCTCGTTTCTAATGCCGGTTTATCCGAATCACGCGAAATAGATGCCATCGGGTTCGTAACGAGTTTTACTTTTCGACAAGCCATTTTTTTTGAATTTCCATTATTTTCAATGGAAAGCACGAAAATGGCCTCTAAATTTTATCAACGGTATGATTGGACCTCTAGCATGTTCAAATCGTGCAAAACAGACGTCGTTGCATTTATAACGAGTTTTTTTATACTGAGTCATTTTCATATGGACCCGCCTAAGTCCAACTCAAAAGCTAGCTCGTAAGGGAAGGATTGTGAATCCATATCTATAACACTCAAGACCTCCCTCGCTAACCGATGTGGGACTTTACTAATATTCACTTGATATTTGTAAAATCCCTAATTTCATTTATTTTATTAATAAAGGTCCATAAATATTTAATTAAGGAAATAAAATTTATTAGACAATTTTAAGATATCTAAAGAAATATAAGCCTTAGAAATTCTTCACCTTATGTGTATGCATAGCAAATATTTCTAACATTAAGGGAATAAGTAAAGAGAGAAAACCTAATAGGAAAAATTAGAAATAACATACGAAAGAGAGGCGAAATTATTGGGTAAGGAACACAATTTTTTTGGGAACTAAGTAAATGTCTTAAAATTTCAAAAAGAATGGATTAGGGTAATTTTTCCTAATTCAAGAGTTAGAATTCCTACGTTTAACATCTCCACCCGTACATTGGATTTTCACCTATGGACACTTCATATAGAGTTTTTTCTACTTCACATGAGTTTCTAGTAAGCCAATTGGATAGCCCAAGCAAGAGATAAAACATAGACTTGGATTAAGATATAGAAGTTGGACTAATAGAATAAAAATTATGAAAATGTGATCAAACCCTCCATGAAAGGTAGAATTTTAGCTAAAGCAAAAGAAATAAGCAAGAATAAGCCCAAATTCAAGAGGAAAAAATTAAAACCATGTGAGAAAATAAGAAAATAAATTCACTAAGCGAGCTAGGGAGATCTTTGAGTAGGTTTAACAATATCTTTTTTTGAAGAAAAGCTTTGAAATTTATAACATTTATATGGGATTTTGATCTTATAATTTTGATTAAATTTACAATATTTGCTACTTTGATGATTGGCCATGAATGTTGTTATATCATGTTACATGTTTATCTTGCATATGATGGATGTTTTGAATACTTCGGTTGGTATGGAAAGTTCTGCATTCGTATGGCTATGGGTGGCAACATTTTAGGGTTTTTATTCGACTATTATGTATATTTGAATGTGGTAAAAAAATTGATGGAATATGATTAGATGTAAATTAGGAAGAAAATGGAAGATGACATAATAAAAGATTGAACTAAAACCTTAGGAAGGGTTTGGTTAGAAATTTAGATTTCGGAGTAACCAAGGAAGCTTCTATTTTTAAAATTCTAGGAAGAATCAGTTAGGAGTTAAAAGAAATAGTTAACATAAAAAATGTATATATATGTCTCATGGATTTTTAGGCACTGGAATCACCTAATTTGGAGTTCAAATGAGGGATATATGGTCTGATTAATAAGCAATGGTCAAAAAATGGTTAACTAAAGAAGAATCTATTAGGTAAATTTCTGTGTTTGAATTTCTAGAAAATATCCTGTAGGAAAATAAAAGAATTGGTTAACATAATATATACATATTTCTCACGAATATTGTGCCACTGGAATCATTCAATTTGGAATCCATATGAGTGAAATATGGTCAGATTAATAAGTAGTGGTTAGAAAATGGTTAACTAAAGAAGAATATGTTATATAAGCTTCTGTGTTTGAATTTATGGGAAAAATATGTAGGTAATTAAAAGAAATAGTTAACATGAAAAATCTAGATATATGTGTCATAAATATTTTGCTACTAGAATCATTCAATTTGGAATCCATATAAGGGATATATGGTTAGATTAGTACGCAGTGGTCAAAAACTAGTTAATCAGGGAAAAATCTGTTAGGTATGCTTATATGTTTGAATTTCTAGGAAAAATTTGTAGGAAAGAAATTTTTAACATAAATAATATAGATATATGACTCACAAATTTTTAGCCATTGGAATCACTTAATTTAGAGTCTATAGGAGAGAGATATGGTCATATTAGTAAGTAGAGGTCAAACTTACCCTAGAAAAAATAACATTGAATTTAAAGGAGTAATACCACCAAGTTTCCTTACGATTTCACTAAAATGTTCAACATAACAGTTTTAGAGATTTGTCTTAACTTTAAATTGACACCACGATCACCTCAATCGGAGTTAAAATAAGGGATTTATGCTCCAATTAGTGAGAGATAAAAATAATATTTAAGAAAGAAAAAGAATCTTATAAATAGGAATAATAAATGACTAGTGTATGCCCTAGCCATTGCCATTGCATTAACTCCCTTCCATCTTAAGTGTGTAATTTTGACATGAAAATATTTTATAAAGTGATATTCGAAAATAGTTATGACCATGACATGATTGCACTTTATCAATGATTTTTGGTAATGATTATGCTTTAATGATAAATTATGGCATGTGAGTATAATGAACATACTTGTTATTGAAATCATATTTTTGGCTATTAACGTGAAAGAAAAAAAAAGAGATGAACACGATCACATTGCGGTCTGTGTAGTACACCAGTAGGGGACGCCCTACTCACGACTATGATTATGTTAATAAGAAAAGAAAGAGAAAGTGTGCCATGTCAAATGGAGTAAAGAAAGCCCATACCAGAGAGTAGAAAATACTCACCCTGATCGGGGTAAGTTGATATGAAAATAAGTTGATAGCCATCATATGATATTCTGAAAAATAGTTATTTATGCCATACATGTCATTACTGTATGATTTTCATGTGCATAGATAAAGTGAATTCATGTGACCTAAGATATTTGTTGTAGCTTATACAGATGAACATAACATGATGAGCTATATTGATGATAATTATTATTTATTGTTGAACCTACTAAGATTTAATTCTTACTATATTTTCATATCATGTTCAAAAGACTAAATATGCAGATATTCTCTATGACTGGCTTCTAGCATATGTTGGGTCAAGTTGGCTAAGATCCCAGTGAAGGTGCAACCACCCGCACCCGTATCTCCAGAACTGGTCAATATGGATGAATAAGATGTAGATATATATGTATTTGATTTTTGTATGGATGTTTTTAAGTAATTATGTGTATGTAAACCTAGAATTGTATCAGTGTTAATGGTATACCATAAACCTTAATTATGCTTAGTTAATTTAATTGAAAGTTATTATGAGTTAAATAGTTAGAAGTAAAAAGGTAATGACTTCATAGGATTTTAAATATATATATATATATATATATATGTATATAGGTAAAAAAAATGGAGTTGTTACAATATTCACCCTCACCATTGCACGGTTCACATTATTCGTCCACTCTTTGACTTGCACTTCCTCGTACAAGGTGTATGCAGGCTAAACCATGAGTTACCATCACGGCGTAGTTTTTAACGACTTGCCTCGGTCGGTGATCTAGCTAACCCACCTGACTAGTCAGAGGTAGGCTTTTATACTATATGATATACACTCGCCTAACTCCACATCAAAAGTTAGCTCATAAGGGAAAGATTGTGAACCCATATATATATCACCCAAGACCTCTCTTGCTAACTGAGGTGGGACTTCACCAATATTCACGTGATATTCACCCTCACCATTACACGGTTCATGTCAATATGCCCATTAAGGAGAAAAGTGCACCACTACTAAAAGAGAGCCAATATTGGTCCATGTTATTAAAAATATAGGTTAAGACCAGCCAATCTAAATAAGGCCCTAAAAGACAAGAAGACTCAAGGCTAAAGATTGAATATAGGCCCAAAACCAATAAGTTATTTTATGGTCCAATTTGAGCTACGTTTTTCTCATTTATTTAATTTTATTTTTAGTTTGTTTAACTGGAAAAGTATCCTATTTTAAGGTTTTCTTGTCTAACTAGAAGATCTTCCTATTTTCACTTTTCCTTGCTATGTAGAAATTTCTTATTTAGTTTTTCTTGTTTGTTTAGGAAATTTGCCTATAAATAGGCATGTATGCTCCTGAATAATTCTTATTGACAGATTATCATTAATAATATTGAGAGTGTTTTCTCTTTAGTTCTTCAAAGAACTTTTTCTGAACTTATCAAGATTTTCTTGTGGCGTTCAAACAAGATTTATCACTCACAATCTTCTTCTCCTTTCTTGAGTGTGGCCTTTACAATATTTTCTTATACCTTTGGTTCTTTTCTCTTTATATATAATAGGCCATGGTCATTTTCTTTCATTTATTTTGTTATAAATATGAATTAAACACAATCATTTCAATTGGATCCCATATTAATTCCGAGTCTCACTACTCTTGGTGAAATTCATATCAGGAGCTCACATCATTTGGTATCAGAGTCTAAGTTCTAAATCTGGATTGATTTATTATATTTATGTTTTCTTATTATTATTCCTTCTTGCTATCTTGTATTTTTTTGTGTTCTTCATTCTTCTTATTTTCTTTTAATTTCTTGTGTTCTTAGTTCAAGTTCATATCTGAAAAGAAAAAAATTTGGAATAAAAAGAAGGAAAAAAAGAGTGTAGAATTTTGAAAAAAATAGTTAGAATTCATTATTGTTGAACTTCAAGTTTTCCATCTAGATTTTGCAATCTAGTCTTTTAAAAAAAGTGATCCAATAATCCTAATTGCATCAATTATGTTTCTTCCTTTGATATTTTATTTCATTTTCTTTTCTTACTTTGAATATCTTTCCTATCTCAATTGTTTTCTTTCCTCTAGTCATTGATTTTTTTTCTATTCTAGTTGCTTCTTGTTGTGATTTTTTATTCAATTGCTTATCTTTTCTTTAATTTTTTCTCTAAAGTTCTAAGCTTTGTTCCCTTTGAGTTTAATAAAGAACTAAAAGAGGAGACTGAGAGAAGAAAAGGTAAGAGAGTGTGAATTTATAAGAGGGTAAAAGCCAAAATTTGAGTAAACACGAGTATGAGTGTCATTAATCTTGAGAGAAACATGTGAGCTAGTGTTATGAGATTTTTTTAGTCTAACATTATTTTTGCCGTAAAATCATGTCACTTGACAAAGACAAAAATACTTCCGAAAGTGTATCAAGAATGGTGGATCCAAAGTTGATGATGGAAGCTTTAGTAAGTGAGATGAGAATAAGTTTAAAATTAGAGATGGAGCAGGTTCATGGATGGATAGATCGGGTAGAGAATGCATGAGTGGAGTAGTCACAAAACGCTCCTAATATACGTAGGAGTGGGAGAGTTCAATTGAGAGATAGTGTTGAAGATTAAGAGTACTATAGAGATGGTTTGATGAAGATAACAGGGATTTGAGTGTTAAAAATATAAGATATTGTGGAAGGTTTAAAGAAGCTAGTAATTGGAAAAATAATATCTTGGGTAGTATTACGATGAAGATTTTATCGTTTCAAGGTAGAAATGACCCCAAAACTTATTTAAAATGGGAAAGAAGGATGGAGTTGTTGTTTGATTATTACAATTATTCTGAGTTGAAAAAAGTAATGTAGGCTACCAAGGAATTTACTAACTATGCTATTATTTGGTGGGATTAATTGGTTTTAAGCAGTAGACGAAATTGAGAAAGGCCCATTAAGACATGGGAGGAGATGAAAATGGTTATGAGGAGATAGTTCATTTCAAGTCACTACCATAGAGACTTAATTAAGACGTTATAATGCTCCACTCAAGGGCCCAAAAGTGTTAATGACTATTATGTCGATCAAGTGAGGTTACAAAAGAAAGAGAGTGAAGATAAGGAAATGAGTGAAAAATTTAAGAGAGAAAAAGAGAAAGATGCCGAGAAAATTATAGGAGAAAAAGAGAGAAAGGTCGAAAAAGTAAAATAGAAAAAGAGAGAGGTTGAGAAAATTAGAGAGAAAAATAGAGAGAGGCTGAGAAAATTAAGAGTGAGAAGATTGATGGAGAAATTAAGAGAACAAATTTGGTTATTGAAAGAAAAATTGAGAGAAAACAAATGAATTTTTATGCAAGAAAAAGTGTAATAAAAAATATTTTGTTTTCAAATATGCCAATAATTGTATAAATGAGCATAACTCTTATTTACCTAATATTGAAGTTTCTCTTTTGCAGGATAATGTTCTCATGTGAAAAAGTTGTATTTGATAAGTTCTTTGGGAATAATGAATTTCTATTTAAAATAAATAAATTGTGTATGTCTAAATATTCATTGCATGTTTTGCTTGTTAGGGAAGCTCATGGAGGTGGTTTAATGTGATATTTTGACATATTTAGGACTTTAGATTTTTTATATAACATCTCTAATTTCATTTTTTTTATTAATAAAGGTAGATAAATATTTAATTAAAAAAATAAAATTTATTAAATAATTTTTAAAATATCTAAGAAATATATATAGACTTTAGAAATTATTCACCTTATGTATATGTATAAAAAATATTTTTAACATTATGAGAATAAATAAAAAAAGAAAATCTAATAAAAAAATAAGTGTTATGAATTTTAAAAGATTTTAATCAATATATGGTTTACATAACATGCCCAAAAGAAGAAAATGCACTGATATGGTACCCAGCATCATCAAATCTCAATTATCAATGTTTCTTCGTAGGAACAAATCCTTCAACCTCTCAAAATTCAGGACAGATTAGTTTTATCGCACTAGTTGAACTTAATAGTCTTCTTCTCACTTATTAGCCATACTTCAGTCCGAATTCACAACCATTTACTGCTTCGTTAACATAGAAGTACAGTTGTAGTTTCAATTCAGTTCATTTGAAACATTCAGTTTCTGTAAACCACATGTCGTTTATGTAATAAACATGTCTTCTTTTATGGGAAATATATCAGTGTAACTGTAAGGCAGAAGTCATAAAATTACTTTTAGGGCATCTAAATGTTTTTATAGACCCAACGAGGGAAGAAAACACAAGAAGAAAAGGGAAAAATAATGTAGGTTTGGGAGCTGGAGGTTGCCAAGGAGGCGACTTGCTCCAACAAGGCTTTTTTTTTTTTTTTTCAACAATCTGGCTCCGTGTGTAAATTCATTTCATGTCAAATAATGAAATAATCATCACAACCACATAAAGAACCAAATAAAAGGGCACAATCACAGCATGACAGCAGATTTCAATAATGCTTTGCTAAAACTTTACAATAAGCATTACTCAAATTCTACCTTTCTATAGACAGTAATAATTGGCAGTCGTAATACTAACTATAAATGGAAACACTATCTAGCAAAACTGTGATAGGAACAGAACCCAATTAAAGGAAAACAAGGCGTATAGAAGTCAACTGCAAAGGTGATGTCCATAATGACCAGAGTCCATTGGAGAGGAATATATATGCCAAGTTTAAGTGAATGAACAAATGATCAGCGCATGAAAGAACAAGATATCCGTGTCTTTATCCTCAGGAATCATCTACTCTTTCAGTTCACTATCTCAAAGCAGACCAAATTTCATTGATACTAGATCAGTGTTACCATATTTGTCACCATCGTCCAACAACAATCTACTGATCCTTAGTTGAAGGGATACAGACCTTGTAGACTATATGCCCTTTTCTCATGCTTCATCAATAATGTTTTCTTTCAGTGAGAGGCCATCAAGGATGTCATTTTCGGGGTCAACCTGAAGATCTTTAAACATTGCCATCACTTGTATCATGGTTGGCCGCCGATATGGTTTATCATCAAGACATTCAAATGCAATTCTTAGATACTGATACAGTTCACCTTCACTAGATGGCTGCAAAATAAAATCTGGATCCAGTATCTCATTTATTTTTCTCTCTCTCTGAAGTTGCTTTGCCCATCCAACGAGATTGTTGTCATCACCAAACTCTGACGCATCAATTGGCCTCTTCCCTGAGAGAAGCTCTAGCAGTATAACACCATAACTATAGACATCTCCTTTTGTCGTGCACCTAAAACTCTGGTAGTATTCAGGTGGCACATAACCTGGTGTTCCTGCAAGTGTGCTGACACTGAGATGAGTGTCTAGGGCATTTACTAATCTTGCCATGCCAAAATCAGAAACCCTAGCCTCAAAATTTTCATCAAGGAGAACATTGCTAGACTTCATGTCCCGGTGTATAATGTGTGGTATGCAGCTATGGTGAAGAAATGCAAGACCTCTTGCAGAACCTATGGCAATCTTCTTTCTTGCTGCCCAGTTAAGCTTTGAACCTCCTCCTTTGGCCCTGTCATGAAGAACAGACTCGAGACTCCCCCACTTCATGTACTCATACACAAGAAGCCTCTCCTCACCTATCTTGCAGTAACCCAGCAGAGGAACCAGGTTTCGATGCTTAATCTTCCCAATAGTTTCCATCTCGGCCATGAACTCCCTGTCTCCCTGACCTGTGACGTATATAAGCTTCTTGATGGCAACCACACAGCCATCTCTCAGCTGAGCTTTGTAGACTTCACCAAACCCTCCAGACCCTATCAAGCTTTCAGCACTGAAACCATTAGTAGCCTCAAGAAGATGGCCAAATGTCAACTTACGCAAAGGTTTCTCAAAGGTGGCAACATTGATGCTTAGAGGCTCGGGCATGCTAGAAAGTTTCCAGCTGCTGCTGCCTGAAGTTGGAAGACTTTCTATATATTTTTCTCTCCGTTCCCCCTTCCTCTGGTACTTCTTCACTTGATAAAGAGCTAACACAATCCCTAGAATACACAAGATGCAGAGAATGAGCCCAATTACCATCCCTGCTGCCAAAGGCTGCTTCTTATTCCAGGTGTGAAGGCCTGCTGAGTGGCTTCCAGAGCCACAAGGTGGTAATGGAACCCCACAAAGTCCAGAGTTGTTTTCATATCTTGATGCAGAGAAAGTGGTTAGCTGACCTCCAGAAGGAATGGAGCCTGTGAGATTATTATTAGACACATCAAGGTCACTGAGAAAAGATAACATTCCTAATGACCCTGGTATGAATCCTTGAAGGTTATTATGGGAGAGATCTAGAACTCCTATCTCTTTCAGACCACCAAAGCTGTCAGGAATTTGCCCAGTGAGCTTATTGTGTCCCAAATTTAAGACTTGTAAAAAGGTCATTGCACCAAAATTTTCAGGAATATTTCCTGATAAGGAATTGTAGGAGAGATCAAGGTAGATCATGGTGCCATTTCTGCCGAAGGTATAAACAGTCATACCAGAGTATATTCTTGTCAATGGACAAGAATGGATCATAGGAAAACTTTCCAGCCTCTCTGCTCTGACATCCTCAAATTCTACTAATCCTCCAGCACCCCTGCAGCTTGTCCCACCTTCATTTCTTACAAATGCAAACTGCTTTCCAGAAACACTACCTGGCATGATTAAGCCAGCTTGATTGGCAAGATCAGACGGTATAGTACCAGTTAGGCTATTACTAGTCAAATCTAGCCAAATGAGACTCCTACAATTCCCAAGCTCAGGTGGGATTTGTCCTGTAAGTGAATTGTTACCCAATTGGAGGATGGCAAGTTCATTTAGATTTCCAATAGTAGCGGGTATCTCTCCAGTAATTTGATTGCTTGCAAGTGACACCCAAATCATATTGGAGCAATTGGCAATTGACTGAGGAATGGTGCCCGAAATAAAGTTGTTGTTAATAATCATGGTCTGTAAGTTTCCTCCCTTGACACAGATGCCTTCTGGGATCTCGCCTGTAAGGTTGTTTGCCCACATAATTAAGTCAGAAAGATTAGGCAAGAACCAAATTTCTAAGGGTATTGGACCATTCAAATTATTGAAGCTAAAATCAACTGTTCTCAAGTTGTTGCATAGGCCAAGCTCCGCAGGTACCGTCCCGGAAAGATAATTGTCAGCTAAAAGTATCTTTTCCAAGGCTGAGGGCGAATAGGCAGAAGAGCAGAACCCAGAAGGAATCTTGCCTGTAAATGCGTTAGAACTGAGGTCAAGGACCTGAAGCTGAGTACAATTGGCAAGAGACAGGGGAACAGGCCCGGTTATGTTATTGAATGGTACGTAGAGATATTTAAGACTTGAAAGGTTGCTGACGACAGAGTGAAGGAAGTTGCCGGAGAGATTATTTTTACCAAGGTTGAGACTCTGCAAAGAATAGCACGCTGCAAAGGTCAAGGGCAACTCACCAGAAAGCTTGTTATCAGAGAGGTCAAGCTCCACAAGAGAGCGACAAGCCATTCCCAAATCAGCAGGTATTTCACCAGAAAAGTGATTATGACCCAGAAAGAGTTGCCTCAATCTCTTGAGACTTGCCAGTAAGCCCCCTTGAATTTTGAACTGGAGTTCGTTGTACGATAGATCGAGAATCTCAAGAACATGACAGTTGCTCAGGCTAGACGGGAAATCAGTGTCGGAGAGTGCATTGTGAGAGAGACGGAGCGAAATGAGATTGCTGCAGGGCCCGAAATCAAGGACAGAGAACTTTCCAGAGAAATTGTTGTGGGAGAGATCCAAGTATTTAAGAAAAAGGTTTTGGGAAAGAAAAAGAGTTGTGTTCAATTGGGCAGTGAGGTGATTGTGGGAGAAATTGAGCAGAATCAGACTCTGACAGTTGGAAAGAGAATAGGACAAGAGCAGGTTTGGCAAAGAGCCTGACAAGTTGTTTGCGGAGAGGTCAAGGGTCTCAAGAGTGCATGAAGCGGTGACGGTGGAGATAGGGGTGGTATGGTCGCCATTGGTGAAGGAATTGGCATGCAAGAGAAGATGACGCAGACCGGGCAAAGCCGTGAGACGGGGAAGGTGTAAGGTGCCAATGAGGCCAGCACCAGTGAGATTAAGTGTAGTGACAAGGCCATCAGCAGAGCAGGACACGCCTCTCCAAATGCAGGGAGATGCAGAATCAGCTGCCCAGTCGGCTAGGAACTTGTTTGGATCAGAGGAAACACAGTACTGCTTGAAAGCCAGCAATAGCCCAACTGCTGAATCTGCATGCTCATCAGTGCCGAGTTGTTGCCGCTGCTGCAAAGGCAATTTTCTAGCACCTGACCCTAAGGTACTCATCATTAGATGAAAAACCAAAACAATCACAAAACCCGCCATGCCTTGTGCTCCCAGCCATGATATTCTCGGCTCTCTCTTCATTTTCTCTTTTCTCTCATGAAAATGATGACGGCTAAACGATTAGCTCGGTAATCAATCAATCAATCAACGTAATTTTTATTGTGTTCAGTAAGCGTACGGGTTCTCTTAATCAAAAGCGTTCCCAGTGGAAGAAGAAAGCTGAGAAAGAAAAAGCCCAA
Organism: Gleditsia sinensis; assembly: GCA_037074535.1. Lineage (NCBI taxonomy): Eukaryota > Viridiplantae > Streptophyta > Magnoliopsida > Fabales > Fabaceae > Gleditsia > Gleditsia sinensis. The sequence goes on from CM073470.1 coordinate 56,545,408, forward strand.
AATGAGAAACCCCGAACGGCATGGTTTTCCTTTGCCTGATTTTCAGATCTGCGCTGTACCTACCCTCAGCTGCTAGCTTTGATTTTCAGCCTCTTTTCAACATTTCCTTTACAAGACTTACTCGGAAAGCTAAAATCATGTAAGAAAAAGGAATCGTATTAAATTAATACAGGTAGGAAAAAAAAAGGGGGTCAAATCGCTATCAAGGATGTAATTATCAGATAAACTTTGGGTTTGAAAAATGATCAAACAGGGAACCAAGAGTCAAAAAAAATTCAAAAGGTAGAGAAACAAGGAGGGTTCTCGTGGTAGTGAATTGAATAGTGACAAGGGAAAACATGGAAGGAGAAGAGACCGTAGAGGGTAAAAAAGGCTCATTCATGTACACAAAAGGGCAAGAATACCTTTTGAATTTGACAGTGTGGCTGCAGCAGGTACGATGTTCAAATTTTGAAGTCGCACTTCGCTCTAGCAAAAAAAAACAAGGGCTAGATTTGTGGGGATATATCAAACAAAGACAAAGATATAAAACAAACAAACAAAAAATTCATGAGAACGTGTGTGTTTGTGTAACAGACACCACAACGCAGCACAGAGAAAAGAAAGGTGGGGCAAGCGGGAGCAGTAGAATGCAAGCTGTCAGAATGCGTAACGGAGAAAAACGATGCAAGGAGGAAAAGGTTAGAGTATAGTTGAGAAGTTACGCTCTCGTTTTGGGCCCCATTTTATTTCTTACTTTACTCATTTTTCCAGGTTCGGTCAAACTCGGGATTTGATTTTACCTTCCACTCGCCCTCGCCGTCTTCTCTTTGCTCGTAGTAGTCGCTATTTTGATTTTTGGCCAAGAAAATTATTTTCTTTATTTTAATCAAATTTCGTTTGATAATTTAAGGGAAAATTAATTAAGTGAAAATTTTGGCATATATTTCCTTTAAAAGGGGATTTGTTAGATGAATGTTTTAGAAATGTAACAAGAATGATTCAAAATTTAATATTGGATTATAGTTAAACTAGTTATAAAATATATAATTTATATTTTTAAAATTTATATATTTTGTAATACAAAATTTAAAATTTAATATTGAAGTTAATAAGTAAATAATTTAAGATAAAAATATAGTACATATTAATATGCTTGAAACATTACAATTCTATTATACATCAAACTAGTTCCCTTAACAACAGTCATTAAGCAATTTTTTTAATTATAAAGAAAAAAATGTATAACATTTATTGATATTAAAAAAATTCAAAAATGAAAATTTTAAAATAAAAAATTTTAAAAAAAAGAGAGAAAAAAGAAATTTTTTTAATTTTTTCCTATAAATTCATGGGTTTCTTTTAATTAGTTTTTGTTTGAAAGATTTTACAAGTTCGACCAAACCAATGAAAGAAAACACTAGCTAAGTAAGATAGGTTTAACAATGAAAAAAGGATTATAGATAGGTTTAACAATATTTTCTTTTGAAAAGAAATTTTGAAATTTTGAAATTTTGTTTTATTTAGAATTTTGATCGAAGGACTTTAATGAAATTTGTAATATTTTGCTACTATGATGTTGGCTATGGATGTTTTTATATCTTACTACATGTAGATTTTGCATGTGATAGATGTGTAATTGCTGAGGTTGATATGAAAATTTATGCATGGTTTTGGCTATGGGTGGCGAAATCCTAAACCATTAGGACTCGTTTGGAGAGCAGGATATGATATGATATGATAAGATAATAGGATATGATAAGAACAGGATAGGATAACAACAAGATAGCTTCTATCATATCATGTGTTTGATGTGCAACAGGATAGGATAAAAACTATCCTATCTTGTGTTTGGAATAAATAAGATAATGATAGGATAGGATAAAAATGAAATAAAATTACATATATATTAATTTAAAATCAATTTTAATATAATTTTTTTTATTACTTTATACATTGATATAAATATATATATATATATAATTAACAAAATAATATCTATAATATTAGTGAAAATTTATTTATTTTTATTTATTATTTATTATTTATCTCTCTATCCACTTGCCAAGAAACTTTCTTTTCTTTTCTTTTTTTATTTTTATTTTTTTTATAAAAAAAAATGTAATCTTATTTTCAATACATTCAATAAAATAACATACAAAATTAAATTCAAAGCAAAAAAGAAATGCACAATAAAGAGTTCGAATAAGTCAAAATAAACAAATTTAATTTATAAAACTCAATATTGGATTATAATTAAAATAAGCAATACCTACAAAATTACAATCAAAATATAAACATCAAATCAACCTACAAAATTTGTTGGAAAATAAAACAAATTACACTTCCTAAGTGTTCGATTTATTAATTTGGTTTGGATGTCAACAGTAAAGCATTTGAGAATAAAAGCAAATCAGGTTAATGTTGTGCGAAGAGATGGATCCTTTGATTTGGCTAACCATGTATACCATTTTATTTGGTAGCATTTGGTGCTATCCATGAATCCTGTGCATTCATTATCTGAATCGGTATCTAACATTTCACAATCTCAATAATCTCATTTTCAAAGCATTCCCTTATGCCTCAATCTTCATAGTCCTGTAGTGTACTCGTTGTATGTATGAAAAATCAATAAAATTTTATTAAAGTGAGTATTTCAAGCAGTAAAATTTATTTTATGTAATAATTTGAAACAAAAACTGAGAAGGTAACTTGGAGAGAGATTGGATATACATCTCTTATGTATGTTATGTCTCTATTCAATCATTTTATTTAAAATATATTACATACATTGATAATCTTTCTCATCTTTCAAATTAGAGGTTACAATGTGCTTCTCACTCTTGCTACTGAGATTTCCAATGCTTGCCGTTTTCAAAACCATTCTTGCAATAATGGAAGTCCTCCATAGCCTTTTTAATCTTAGAGTGTGTGTTCATCACAAAAGGACCATACTGAGCTACTGGCTCATTAAGTGGCTACTGATGAGTGAATTTTATACTCATAAATTAAATATTTTCATCTTATCTTTTGCCATAATTAAGCATAAATCCCCCTTACTTGTCTTTAGTTTTGTGTCTTTCTTACAGATGGAGAGAAGAGTAGAAAATGGACTTAATTGGAGGAATCAGAGCTAAATTGTGGTTCTTTGGGAATGATGTCTATAAATCAAGCAGATAAAACAAATTCATTAAGGATGGCTGAGTAAAGAGCATTATCATATTGTCTCTTGAGATGCATCCTAATGGATATATGCACAAATTTATTCTTGATTTATGACCACATTTCCAAAAGAACTAAAACATAAAGATTCAAGGCAAAACACCCAATGTTGAGAATATGTTTGCTGGTTGCAGTCCAGCCCAACCTTGCTATAGTACTTGGGCCATAGCTCCGAAAATACATATCCAATATGTATGAAATTTGGTAGGTGTGTAGAGGACACAATTGGGTACAACTTTCATGTTCAAGTGGTCAGAAAATTCGGACACTAGAAGGGCCAAAAATGGGCTAGAAGAGAATCTTTCTACTGCTGCAGTCCAGCCCGACTTTGCTATAGTATTTTGACCATAAGTCACAAATTACGTATCCCATTTGTCCAAGATTTGTCTTGACGGAAAGCTAACGAAATTTTCTACAACTTTGATGTTGAAGGAGTCAGCAAATTCGGCAGATTTCAAGACGATATTCAAGGCTCAATTTCGGTGGACATGATGGAATCCAAATTGTCAACTTTGTACAACTTTCTACCTAACAATTTTGACAATTACCACATCTACCCCACTTAATTGTATCTATAAATAGAGGGCTTGAGGGGTGAGTAGAGGAGCTTTTGGAGGAGCTTTTGGAGAGAGCTTGGGAAAGCTTTGTTGGAATTCTACGTACTTGTAATGTTGTTCTCTCTTTAGACATTTTGTATTTTTCATTTTCTTTCGTAATATTATCATGTTCCTTCATCTATCATTTTAATTTCTCGCTTTAATTATGGAGAACTAATCTTCTAATGCTAAGGTGAAAGGGTGAAACTCTTGGTATGAGAATAATAATTTATCTAACTCTTAATCTTAATGTTTATCTTTGATATTGTAATTACCTTCTTATTTCTTTTCTCATGATTATTTCTTAATGGTTGGTTTTATCATACCGCCGGTTTCTTGTTATTTTATTGGCTGGTTTTATCAGACCGCCTATCTCTTATTATTTTTATGGTTGGCTTCACCACCTATCTCTTGTTATGTTTCTACTTCGTACCTCTTTTCATTTTAATCTTGTAAACTTTGAATCTTGATACATCGTAGACAATCTTTGGCACAATAAATGTTTGAATCAATCTTGATTTATTGTAGACAATATAATGATTGGCACAATGTACGCTTGAATTTAGTTACAAGTTATCTTTTGCATCTTTGTATTTTTAATCTTGTGAAATGTGAATTTTGATATATTGTACACAATCTTTGGCACAATAAATGCTTAAATCAATTTTGATTTATTGTAGACAATATAATGATTGGCACAATTTATGCTTGAATCCATCTTACAAGAATTCTTTAATTATTAGAAAGGAGGTAAATATAATTCATGTATAGACAAAGTTGAGATTAAATTAACATATCATCCGATTAGAACTTTATTCATGTAAAGATTCTAATTGAGTAATAAAAGAGTTAAATTTATTTTTATTCGATATACCAAGAGTGGATCCCCTGACCTTAGCATGCTTCTTTACTTTGAATACATCTTCATTTAATTTCAGTATATTACTTCTTTGTGTAATTTGTTCAATACTCCTCTCACAAAACAAGACACCGGGAACTAGGTTAGAAGTATTTATTTCGGATCTATATTATAATTTTCTCTCAATTGGAAATCTCTGTGGGATCGACCTTGCATACCACTAAATCTATACTCCAATAGATTCGTGCACTTGCGAGTTTTAATTAAAACAACAATAGCTACCCAGCTATCACCAAAAACCTCAATGGCTTAGAAGATTTATTCCAGACACTTAGACCATCTCTAGAACTCAAGAACACTACATTGTAAGGTGCAATGAGTGATGAGCTTAGGGACCCAAACACCCCTTCCCCTTCAAGCACATAAACAAAGGAATTCCAAGACTTTGGAATGTTTTGGTGCAACTGGGCTTCTGGTTTCAGAGTGAAATCAAGAAACATAGCTGGAGTTCTTGTGTGAACCTCATAATGAACTCCTAATGCTTAACCTGCTATAACCTTTACTTCAACCCCATCTTTCTCTTCTCTTGGAATGTTTTCTTTTGGCAAGTCTTGATACTTTGGTTCAATCCTGAAATGCAAATTCAAAACCTCATTATTACTTACACCAACACTTTCAAAACAGGGAATTGTAGTCCTACTTGACAAGTGCTAGATACTTGTGTCAAATACCCCACAACTCCTGTCACCATGTTTGTGTCAACTTCTAGGCTTTTAAGCCTAACTCTATCAGTTTGTTTGGTAGAGGTGAAAAATGAAATAGTGCAAAATTTGGAACTTAAAAGTGTGTGGTTAATGGATCAAAGGGCAACAGAAAATCTTGTACATTTTATCTTCTTTGGATAGATTGATCCATAGCTGCACTCCTGTATGGGTTCCCTCTCCTGCAGGCATTTCAGAGTGAATTATTCCTCTTCCTGCAGTCATCCACTGCACAAAGAAAAGCATATAGAATTAGCTATTCCTTTACTCTTCCAACGATCTTTATATTTGATTTGGTATTTACCAAAACTCGTGTCCTCTGGATAAAAGACAAGGCAAAAATGATCAGTTAAAACTATTTACCTGAACATCACCAGCTCTTATTGCTCCCTTATTTCCAGCAAAATCTTGATGAACTATGGCTCCCTAAAATCTATAGGTAAATAAAGAATAAAATTCTAACTGTTCAATTCTTTCTCCATCACAAACAAACATTCAAACAGGTCAAGGGCTTAAAATATTTCTACCTCTAGCATATAGGTGACTGTCTCAAAACCTGAAAACCATGTGCAAATCAAGATATTAAGAAATGAACTCTGCAAGCTATACAATCTAGCAACCAATACAAAGTAAAAATGATGCACAAATTAAAGGACAATGAAATACCTCTATTTGAATGATCAGTGAATCCTCCAGGGTAAGTCACTGCAAAGTTAAACATGCCAAGGGCTTAAGATGCTAAGACTAGTAGCTAACAGAATAAGACATGTATCAACCAGGACCCACCAATACATTCATCACACCACATTCACCATCCATCAAAATACAAAAGAAGAGGAACCTCCGTAAGAAACAAAGTCGCAGGAAACAAAGCAGAAACTTTAGCTACATGTGTGATCCAACAAAAGAGATACAACCAAGGGGATAAGAATAATCAACCATGCCTAATGAATGTTTCAGGGAAGGAAGAAATCAAAAGATACAACCAGAAAAAGGGGAAAAACAGAGGTGGAAAAAATACTTAAGGCACGAGGATGAAATTGACTAAATCAAAGCTTAGCTCAGCTGTTGAAGGAAAGACTGGGTCGACGGTGGAAGGAGGTTGACGGTGGGAAGGCGAGGGAAGGACCAATTTCTGTGGGTGAAGGAGACGATGGCGCGGGTGGGTTAAAGGAGACTATGGCGCAAGGGAAGGGGTTGAGGGAGACAATGGCACGGGAGAGGGGTTTGAGGGAGACGATGGCACGTCGGAAGATGATGGCATGTTGAGGGGGAGGGAGGGAGATGATGGCTATCAGGCGAGGAGGGAGGGGAGTTTTGAGGAAGATGATGGGGGAGGGAGATGATGGCATTGGGGGGGATTAGGGAGCATTGTAACTTTTAATCCGGCTCCCAACCCAGCCTTACCCATGGGATAGAATTTCAACTGGGGAGACCGGATAGGATAAGAGATAGCATAATGCTATACTATCCTATCAGTGCACCAAATGGAAAATAGTAATAGGATAGGATATATGATATCCTATCCTATCTTCACTATCAGGAGTGCCAAACGAGCCCTTATAATTCTATTTTTAAGTGTTTTATAGATGTGGTAAAGTTGATGGAAGAAGGCTAGGTTCATAAAATAAGTATAGCCTTAGAAAGTTAGAAGAAAACTATAGGAAAATTTTGTTGGAAAACACTCTTAATGTTGCTTGATTGATTCTAATTTTTAAGAGAAGTGAATGATGGAATATGTTATAATAAGTGCAAAGAATATAACTAAAATGTTGGAATGAGCAACCTCAGGTTAGGCAAAATTGAAGGAAATAAAAATGTAAAAAAGCTTAACAAGAGATGAAAACTAGAATTCTAGGAAAAATTCTAGGGGAGAATTTTCAATTTTTGAGCTTGTACATGCTTGTTGAAAAATTGGGTTGGTAGTGATTAAGGAAAGATCAAATATGCCACAATAAGTAATTAGAAGGGATTAAAGACATTAGAAATAGTTGTAACATTAAGATTTAGCTTAAGGAAAAATTTAAGGTGACAAGAGGAAATTAATGAATAAAAAGGACTAGAACCCAAGACAATGAAGATAAACTTATGTTTTCTAATTTATGGGGAAAATCCATAAGGAAATTAAAGAAATGATTATCTTAAAAAATTTAGATTTATGTCTCATGATTATATGAACACTGGAATCACCCAATTAGGATCCCAAATAAGGGAGATATTGTCTAAATAGTAGACAAAGGTTAGAACCCACCCGAGAAGTAATAACAGTCAAATTGAAGACCCTATAACACCCCGAGCTCGTAGGGTTTTGCAAAAATTCTTAACATAAGAGTTGTAGGTTTCTATTTTACCTTTTTGTAGGCTCAAAAATTTCTTAAATTGAAATCTATCTGAGTGAGATATGGCCTAATCAATAATAAAAGGTCTGGGCACCCAAAATCTAGAATGTCTTTTGGGCCTTAATAATTACACAGGTGAAATTTTTTTAATAAAAATGTGTAATAGCCTAAAATAAAGAAAACCTTAAATAAATGAAAAAAAACCCTGAATTAAAGAAACAATTTGAATGTAAGAGAGGATTATGATAAATAAATATAAGTACCATTGGAAATGTGTTTATTTATCACATTGTTTAAATAATTATAAAGATAATATGAAGATTTAAGTTTTGGGGCCAAAATATAATTTCATAAAAAGTTCATGAGTCAAAATGTAAATAATGAAAAGTTGTATGGACACCCCCCCAATAAATCAAATTTTGTTGTTTGGTCCCCTTTGATATTTTAGTGTATCTGCTACACAAGGGAGATGGAAAATCTAAATCTCTCTCTCTCCCCCCTATTTCTCTCTCTAAAAACTCCAAAACTTCTCTTTAGATTTTTAGCACTTTCGAAACTTGAATTTTGAAACCACCGCCGCCAATAGAGTAAGAACGACGAGATCTACAAATTTATCTTATTGGATTCTGGAAATTTGGATAAAGATCTACCGAAAAATGGAGGAGAAAACCCCTTAAAAAGGTGAGTTCCAAAACTCCTATTTAGAGTTCACCAAATAGAAATTTAACACCATAGATAGATTGAGGAGGTGAAAAATCTTGGGGATCTCAAATTTCAAACTCAGATCAATTCTAAAGAATCCTAACATGTTGCCATGTGCTTCCTTTCTTTGGGTGCACGAGGCTCACATGCAGCCCCTACAAATGGCGTGTCCAGAGTGTGTACTAGCAACCTTAATGCATTGATCTACCTTAACCGAGCTACGAGAGGCAAAATTTTGTGGGTTTTGAGTCATTTTTAAGTTTTTGAACCCTCTGAACTTATTTTTGAGGTCTATTTGGTCATATTTGACTTGGAAACGTATATTTTGAGGCTGTCCAACTTGGAATCTTATTCTCATGAGTAGATAATTCTTTCTATGACTTACCCTATGCTCTTTTTGAACTTTAAATGTATAATTGGTTTTGTATACAAGTTATTTATACTATTATAAGTCTTTGAAATGGGTTAAATTATCATATTTGCTTACTAGTTAGCATATTGTTCAAGAAGAATGTGGTTTTGCATATTAATTTGTAAACCCATTGAACATGTGTTTCTAAATACATATCTCATAATTTTCAAAAGGGAATATTTATGTGCACGTGGCATTGATTTGTATAATTGTAAGGTCCCTTTGAGAAAAAGGGTATAGATGTGTGTTAAATTCTGACTGAAAAGTTCTAATAGATGACTGAAATCAAACTGAAAATTTTGTATTAGACTATACCTTTTGCTTGAAATGATATTGTATTTATGCAATTATTTTTTATGGAGGAATCTTATTGAAAACACTGTTTGCTAACAACAAAAGATGTTAGCCCACTGATATTCGTGAAAACACTGTTTGCACATTACCACAATTCTTGAAGCTAAAGCCCTTAAATTTTTCTAGGTCAGATATTCAAGAGGACCCACAGATATTCGTTGATGCTGTAGAATGGATTCTCGAAGCTTTGGAGTGTTCCATTAGAAAGTCTGTTGAACTAGTATCCTTTCAACTATTAGATATGGCCCAGGTTTGGTTTGAGATTCTAGTACAAAGAAAAGAAGTTAGCTTACCACCAATAGAGTGGGAAGAATTTAAAAAAGCATTCATGAATCGTTTCTTACCAGTGAGTGAAAGGGACAAGAGGGCTAGAGAGTTTAAAGAACTAAAATAGATGCCCAATATGACCATTTCTAAATATGACATATGTTTTACCTGGTTGTCTAGATATGCACCATATCTAGTCCTGATTGAAAAAGATAGAATTAAGAGATTTGTTTTGGGGTTAAGACGTCCATTGTTCAAATCGATGGGTCCCTATATGAACCATTTCAAAACTTATGCAGCGATTGTGGATTGTGCTAGAATGATGGAAGCATGAGAGCTAACAGACATAGAAAGTCTAAAGAAAAGAAAAAGAGATTGAGACAGCAACGTTTTGACGGGTTATAATCCTAGTGTAAGAGGATCAAGATTTCAAAATCCACAACGTATGATTCAAGTAGGATCTAGTAGTTCCATCCAAACATTAGTCGATATCAATAAGTAAAGGATGATTCAAAGAGATATGAGATCCACTAGTCAACAGGATTCAAGATCGATTTCACTATGTCCCATTAGTGGTAGGCCTCATACTGGACAGTGTCATAGAGAAACTGGTGCATGTTTTAGGTGTAGACAAGTAGGGCATATGGAAAAGAATTATCCACAATTACGAAGTTTAAGTCGAACATCAGCACAACTAGCTTTACCCTTTACACCAGCACAACCAATTAGAGCAGCTTCAGGTCAATCAAGTGATGTGAACCATGTAATGGTGAGGGTCATTATGGAGTGAATATTGGAAAAGTACCACATCGGTTAGCGAGGTAGGTCTTGGGTGTTATATATATGGGTTCATAATCCTCCCCTTACGAGCTAGCTTTTGAGGTGGAGTTAGAGGGGTTCATATCATATGGTACTAGAGCCTACCTTCGACTAGTTAAGTAGGTTAGCTAGATTGCTGATCAAGGCAGCTCATCAAAAACTGCACCGTGGTGGTAGCTCATTGATAAAGGGGAATTTTGAGTGCTTAATGGCTATATTTTATCCCTTAATTCATAGTAACTTGTGGTTATTTGTATGCATTTGGTTATGCATTTGGTATCATATGGGACACGGCCGTGCTGCGGGTCTGCAAGCTCCGTGTTTTTTAGGGTTTTGGCCGCCGAAATTGAGGTATAAGCTGGGGGATGCGCAGCTGAGACAAGGGGGACCGTAGGAGACACTTGGAAATCACTTTCTAGCCTTAGGAAACACATTTAGACTAGGTTTTTACATATATCATTAATGATTTTGATGTTCTAGAGTAGATTTTACTGCATTGAAGGTTGTAATTCGTCTGAACTTTTCTGCATACCAAGTTATATCCTTCTACTTTAGTTCTTTATCTCTTCTTCTACCTCCATTCATTGTCTTGAGATTGTATCAAACTATCATGGTTAATTTAATGATTATGAATTTGGTTTCTGATTCTATGATGTGTGAGTAGTTTCTATCTAGGGTTTTGGTAAACCTAATTGTGATACAATGATACTATGTCTATGATTTGAATTATGGAACCCTAATTGTAATTGGGACTAGATTGATATGGATTAACTATTGTATGCTTGAATTAGTTGATGGAATGCCTGATCACCAATCTATCACATATTAGGTATTTAATCGATGAACTAATAGGTGAAGATTAAAACCGGAATCAAATAGTTAATTAGGGTTGTCTTAATCACGAAAGTAGTTTAAGATACTCTAGGCTTGAATCAATTAATGGGAACGAGAAAACCGATTAGTTGCATTCTATGGTTGGCATAAAGCTTAATAGACCTAGGTTAACTAAGAACCACGATAGTAGGTAATTTGATTAACCTAGGTACGATTAGTAATGCTTGAAAGAGATTACTAATTAGTTTAGGCTAAACCATCCCTGATAATCTAGACAATTACAATTAGGGGTAAATATCAATTGTTGTGTATCACAAGCGTGGTGAACCCTAACCCTAGGCTTAGCTTAATTGGTTATTTTAACTTGTTTAATTGCGATATTTACCTATCGACTTATATCGATTTAGATAGCACTTTTTGTGAGATTCTGGTAATTGGCATTGTTCTCTGTGGGACACGACCTGTACTTGCCGGACTAGCTACAGCTACGTCGTCCACTTGTGGTATTTAGTAAAACTCACGTAACAAAAAACAATCATGGAATGAGCCAAAAGGATTTGGGATATGCTAAGGAAGAAGCAAGGAGGCTACACATCAAAAATATGAAGAAAGCAATTCGTCAGCATGCAGCACGGCCAGGCCGTGCTTGGTGGCATGTAACATGGCCAGGCCGTGCCCTAAACGGAAATTGTAGCATTCTCCCAGAAACTAGCTAGAAGCACGGCCAAGCCGTGTCCTGGAACACGACCGTGCTTTGGGTCCGTACTGCACGTTAAAATTAGGGTTTTTGGCTGCCAAGTTAATACATAAGCGGGGGAAAACGCAGAGGCACACAATTCATTTCGGAGGAGACACTTTAGACTTGATTTTTAGGCTTAGAAAACACTCCTAGGTTAGATTTTAACTTGAATCATTATGGATTGGATGTTCTAGGATAGGATTTATCAGCATTGGAAGATTGTATTTCAGTTTTTACTTTTCTGCTCACTAGGTTACATCTTTCAGCTTTAATTCTTTATCTCTACTCCTACCTCCATTCATTCTCTTGAGTTTGTATCGAACTATCATGTTTTATTTAATGATTATGAGTTTGATTCCTGATTATATGATGTGTGAGTAGTTTTTATCTAGGGTTTTGGTAAACCCACTTGTAATATGATGATACATTGAATGTTAGAACCCTAATTGTAATTGCTCTAGATGGATTAGGATTAACTATTATATGCATGAATTAGTTGGTAGAATGCCTGATCACCAATCTATCACGTCCAAGGTTTTTAATTGATGAACTAAAAAGTGAAGATTAAAACCTGAACCTAATAGTTAATTAGAGTTATCTTAATCACGAAAGTAATTTAAGATTCTCTAGGATTGAATCAATTAGTAGGCACGAGAACACCTATTATTTGTATTCCACGGTTGGCATAAAGCTTAATGAACCTAGGTTAAACTAAGCACCACAAAAGTAGGCAATTGGATTAACCTAGGTACGATTAGTAATACTTGAAAGAGTTTGCTAATTATTGAGGCTAAACCATCCCCTAGCTAATCTAGATAATTACAATTAGAGGGACGAACTTGTTGTTGAGTATCACAAGTGTGGTAAACTCTAACCCTAGGCTTTGTTTAATTGGTTATTTTCATCTATTTAATTGTGACACTATCTCATCAAATTTGCATCGATTTAGATAGCATAATTTGCATCACTCTAGTAATTGACATTGTTCTCTGTGGGATATGACCCATACTCACCGGATTAGCTACAGCTACACCGTGCACTTGCGGTAACTAGTGGAATATACTCAACAAGTTTTTGGCGCCATTGCCAAAGAGCAATTGTCAATATTAGATTGATTGTGAAATAGCTAGACTAAATCATTTTCTTTTTATTTTTCTGCATAATTTTCCGTTGCTGATGTTTGCTTCTTTTCTTCCTTTATAGGTGTGTTTCTCTTTTATGCAAAGAAACTATGGGTTCATTGCTGAGTTTGACCCAAAAATCAAACGCACCCTACGAAGGATAAGAAAAAGACAGCAGCAAGAGAATTCTGCAACTACTATGGGAGAAAGAGATAACCGATTTCTAAAGGACTTTACTGCCCTGGACACTCATGGCATGAATCCCAGCATAGTCAGGCCAGTTGTTGAAGCTAACAATTTCGAGCTGAAGCCATCTCTCTTGCAGATGGTTTAGCAGAACCAGTTTGGAGGGTCACCTACTGAAGACCCAAATTTACACCTCTCAGTGTTTTTGGAGTACTGTGACACCCTGAAGGTGAATGAGGTCTCCTCAGATGCTATGAGGTTGAGATTATTCCCTTTCTTATTGAGGGACAAGGCCCGTGTATGGTTGCGCTCTCTACCATCAGGGTTCATTACCACTTGGCAACAGCTTTCTCAAGCTTTCTTGGCCAAGTACTTCCCACCGAGCAAGACAGCCCATCTGCGGAACAAGACCACTACTTTTTCTCAGAAGGACGGTGAATCTTTATATGAGGCTTGGGAGAGATTCAAAGAGATCCTCAGGGTATGCCCACATCATGGGTTGGAGAAATGCTTGATAGTCCATACATTCTACAATGGACTAATTTACAGCACCTGGATGTCAGTGGATGCTGCAGCTGGAGGAGCACTGATGAACAAGACAGTAAATAAGGCCTATGAATTGATTGAAGACATGGCTCAGAACCACTACTCCTGGTCTAGTGAGAGACAACCCAGAAAACCAGCAAGTATGTATGAAGTAGATGCATTCAATCATCTAACTTCTATAGTAGATGCTTTATTTCAGAAGTTGGATAAATTAAGCATCAATGCTGTTGGTTCCCCTTCTTCGTCTGCATCTTGTGAGATTTGTGGAGGTGTTGGTCATGCAGCCAACGAGTGTCAGTTTGGAAGTTCTACAGTTCAGGATTGTGAGCAGGTGTATTTTGTGAGCAATCAAAGGAATAACCCATACAACAATACTTACAATCCAGGCTGGAGAAATCACCCTAACTTTTCATATAAGCCGAACGTTGGTCAGCAGCCCCAGAATAACTTCAGGCAACCTCCAGGCTTTCAGAATACAAGGCCATTCAACCCTCCTCCTCAACCAAAATCAAATCTGGAGGCTCTAATGGAGAATTTCATCTCCACATAGAGTAAACAGAATGAGGAATTTAGAGCTCAGAATCACAATATGAATGAAGCCATTAAGGACTTGGCTTCGAAAGTTGATTCACTTGCTACGCATAATGATGAGTGAGTTTTATACTCATAAATTAAATATTTTCATCTTATCTTTTTGCCATAATTAACCATAAATCTCCCTTACTTGTCTTTAGTTTTGTGTATTTCTTACAGATGGAGAGAAGAGTAGAAAATGGACTTAATTGGAGGAATCAGAACTAAATTGTGATTCTTTGGGAATAATGTTTATAAATCAAGCATATAAAATAAATTCATTAAGGATGGCTGAGTAAGGAGCATTATCATATTGACTCTTGAGACGCATCTTAATGGATATATAGACAAATTTATTCTTGATTTATGATCACATTTCCAAAAGAACTAAAACATAAAGATTCAAGGCAAAGCACTCAATGTTGAGAATATGTTTGCTGTTTGCAGTCCAGCCCAACCTTGCTGTAGTACTTGGGCCATATCTCCGAAAATACATATCCAATATGTATGCAATTTGGTAGGTGTGTAGCAGACACAATTGGGTACAACTTTCATGTTCAAGTGTTCAGAAAATTCGGATATTAAAAGGGCAAAAAGTGGGCTAGAATAGAATCTTACTACTGTTGCAGTTTAGCCCAACTTTGCTATAGTATTTTGCCCATAAGTCACAAATTACGTATCCAATTTGTCCACAATTTGTCTTGACGGAAAGCTAATGAAATTGTCTACAATTTCTGTGTTGATGAAGTCAGCAACGTCAGCAGATTTCAAGATGATATTCAAGGATTAATTTCGGTGCACATGATGAAATCCAAATTGTCAACTTTGTACAACTTCCTACCTAACAATTTTGACAATTACCACACCTACCACACCTAATTGTATCTATAAATAGAGGGCCTAAGGGGTGAGTTAGGGAACTTTTGGAGAGAGCTTGGGAAAGCTTTGTTGGAATTTTACATACTTGTAATGTTGTTCTCTCTTTAGGCATTTTGTATTTTTCATTTTCTTTCGTAATATTATCATGTTTCTTTATCTTTCATTTTACTTTCTTGCTTTAATTATGGAGAACTAATCTCCTAATGTTAAGGTGAAAGGGTGAAACTCTTGGTATGAAAATAATAATTCATTTAACTCTTAATTTTAATGTTTATATTTGATGTTGCATTTATCTCCTCCTTTTCTTATGTTATATTTTATTGGCTGGTTGAGCCACCTATTTCTTCTTCTTGTTTAATGGCTGGCTTCGCCGTCTACTTCTTATTTTTATTGTTCATGGTTGGCTTTACCACTTATTTTATTTCATTTTATTTTGTTATGTTAATTAATTTTCTACCTTTCATTTTTTGCATAAGTTAATCTTGTAAAATGTGAATTTTGATATATTGTAGACAATCTTTGGCACAATAAATGCTTGAATAAATCTTGATTTATTGTAGGCAATATAATGATTGGTACAATTTATGCTTGAATCCATGTACAAGTTATATTTTGCATCTTTATATTTTTAATCTTGTTAAGTGTGAACCTTAATACATTGTAGACAATTTTTGGCACAATAAATACTTGAATCAGTCTTGATTTATTGTAGACAATATAGTGATTGGCACAATGTACGCTTGAATCCATTTTATAGGTGTAACAACTCCATTTATGTAAATTTTTTTTTTTTAAAAAATACCATGAAGTTATTACCTCGTTACAACTTAACTCAATATAACATTTATTTAATTTATACAATACTGAGTTTCCATACACACTATTATTTTACAAACTACACACCATTATTTTACAGACATTTGTACAAAGATACATATTAGTTCTAATCATCTATATCGACTACTTCTGGGGACACTGGTTCGGGTGGCACGTCCACCGGAATCTCAGTTACATCTACGACAGTTACATCAGAAATAACTGGAAGTTGCCCAAGGTAGGGCACCTCGATCCAACGTACAGAGATAATAAGTGTCATAGAGAATATCTGCATATTTATTCTTCTGAACATGATATGGAAATATAGTGAGAATTAAATCCCAGTAAGTTCAACAATAAATCATAATTTACCATCAATCTAGTTCATCACGTCATGTTCAGCTGTATAAACTACAGAAAATATCTTTAGGTCACATGAATGCACTTTATCATGCACATGAAAATTATACAGTTATGACATGTATGGCATGAATAACTATTTTTCGAATTTCATATGATGGCTATCCACTTATTCTTACTTCAAGCTACCCCGGTCAAGGTGAGTATTCTCTACTTTTCGGTACGGGCTTATCTCGCTCCGTCCGACATGGCACACTTTCTCTTTCTTTTCTTATTAACATGATCATAACCGTTGGTAGGGCGTCCCCTACTGGTGCACCACACGGATTGCCATGTGACCGTGCTCATTTCTTTTCTTTTCACAATGATAGCCAAAAATATGCTTTCAATAACAAGTATGTTCATCAAAATATAACTATTACCATAAATCATTGGTAATCATGCCATGAACATAACCATTTAAAATATCACTTTATAAAACATTTCCATGTCAAAATTCCATACTAATACCTTGGTAACTGGATAGTAATTGTAGTCTGTAAACAGCGCACCAGAAAAGTTCCCAGGAAAGAGAGGTGGGTCACTAATGGACACGCTTAAGTACCATGTCTTTCCTTGCCAGAGCTTTCCTTAGACATGCACTTTTCACAAATCACAATTTTGTTTTCCAGTAACTAGAATAATTCTTTTCTGATGTGAAAATACTGCAACCACGGAGCATACTAAGATTTTTCAAATAAAACCGGCACTTTCAAAACTTCTTGTAAATTTATATGAGTACTAGGGTAAATTCCATGTTAAAAATTACACACTTAAAATGGTAGTAAGTTCATGCAATGGCAATGGCTATGGCTATACTAGTCATTTGTTAAGATTCATCTTCTTTTTAAAATACTAATTTTATTTCTTTATTTTCTTGATGCAGGTTTTCATCCTATCTAACCTTCTCTTACTAATCAGAGCATAACTCCCTCAATTTAACTCTGATGTAGGTGATCTTAGTGTCAATTTCAAGATAAAACAATTATCTAAAACTATTATGTTGAACATTGTAGCGAAATATTAAGAAATCAAGGTGATATTACTCCCTAAATGTACAGATTATTTCTTCTCGTGTAAGTTCTGACCTTTACTGACTAATTAGACCATATCTCCCAAATTTGAACTCCAAATTGAGTTATTCCAGTTGGTAAAAATCCATGAGCCCTATATCTATAATTGTTATCTTGGCGTATGATTTTAACTCCCTACAGAATATTTTCCAGAAATTCAAAAACTAAAGCTTTAATAACATATTTTGAATAAACATTTTCTGACCTCTGCTTACTAATCAGCTTATATCTACCTCAAATGGACTTCAAATTGAATGATTCCAGTGCCTAAAAATCCATGACACATTTATCTTTAATTCTTATGTTAATAATTTATTTTAATTCCTTACAGATACTTCTCAGAAATTAAAATACCGAAGCTATCCTAACATATTTTTCCCTGATGACCCATTTTCTGACCTTTGTCTACTAATCGGCTCATATCTCCCTCATATGGACTCCAAATTGAATGATTCCAGTGGCTAAAAATCCATGACATACATATCTGTAATTCTTATGTTAACCATTTATTTTAATTCCCTACCAATAATTCCCAGAAATTAAATTACCGAAGCTATCCTAACATATTCTTCCCTGATGATTCATTTTCTGACCTTTGACTACTAATCAGACCATAGCTACCTCATATGGACTCCAAATTGAATGATTCCAGTGGCTAAAAATCCATGACATACATATCTGTAATTCTTATGTTAACCATTTATTTTAATTCCCTACCAATAATTCCCAGAAATTAAATTACCGAAGCTATCCTAACATATTCTTCCCTGATGATTCATTTTCTGACCTTTGACTACTAATCAGACCATAGCTACCTCATATGGACTCCAAATGGAATGATTCCAGTGGCTAAAAATCCATGACATACATATCTTTAATTCTTATGTTAACCATTTATTTTAATTCCCTACCAATAATTCCCAGAAATTAAATTACCGAAGCTATCCTAACATATTCTTCCCTGATGATTCATTTTCTGACATTTGACTACTAATCAGACCATATCTACCTAATATGGACTCCAAATGGAATGATTCCAGTGGCTAAAAATCCGGGACACATATGTCTTTAATTCTTATGTTAACCATGTATTTTAATTCCTTATAGATTGTTCCCAGAAATTAAAATACCGAAGCTTAAAATTCTGCCACCCATAGCCACAACCATGCAGAACTATCTACACCAACCTAAGTATTCAAACATACCTCACATGCAAGATCAATATGTAACATGATATAGCAACATCATGACCAATCATAAAAGTTCTAAGATCAAAATCTCATATAAATATTATAAGTTTCAAAAGTTTTCTTCAAAAAGAAATATTGTTAAACTTACCTTTAGCTTTCTAAACTTCTCCTTCTTCTTCCTTCCTTTCTTCTTCTCTCTTCTCTCCTTTCCTCACTCTACCTTGCTTCTATTTCTCTCTCTTTCTCACTTGGACGAAATTAAAGTGTTGTAAGGGTGGGTTCTCTTATATAGACCACCAAATAATTCACCTTTCATGATCATGGATCTACCTTATCACAATTAAGATACACTTTGTTGAATTTTTGGAAAACAAACAACTTATGTTCTTGTCTTCCTCTTCCTTAGTCAAGATATGCATAGGAAAAGGAGATTTGTATTTTGAAAATTATGATGATATGTTCTTAAGATAAGGGACAAGGTCCCTTTGATTTAGGGATTCATTTAATTTTTCTTTTGTCTTAATCAATTATGATAGGTTGCCTTTTTAAGTGGCAAATTTCTAGCCCTTCAATCTCCATTATTTGGTTGATATTATTTGTGTGGGCTATGAATGTTTTGTCCTAATACCATGTATTATCATACCACTTGCTAAAATTATGAGTGAAGGATATAGATGTTTTTGTCCTAAAGCCTTGTATTATCATGCCACTTGTCTAAATGATGAATGTAGAATCACACCACTTGCTAAATTTTTGTCTTAATGCCATGTAACCTAATCTTTATTCTTATTATTATATCATCATCTAATTTATTTTATTTTATTTTTTCCTCTTGGATTTGGGCTTATTCTTACCCATTATGGGCTTGTCCTACCCATTTTCTTTGCTTTGGATAAAATTCTTCCTTTCTTGGTGGGCTTGGTCACATTTTCATAATTTTTGGGCTATTGGTGAAATTACTATATCCTAGTCCAAGTCTATGTTTAATTTCTTGTTTAGGTTATCCAATGGGCTTGCTAGAAACTTATGTGAAGTGGAAAAAGTCTATATGAAGTGTCCATAGGTAAAAGCCCAATGTATGGGTAAAGATTTTAAACTTAGTAACTATAGTTCTTGAATTAGGAAAAATTACCCTAATTCAATGTTCTTTGAAATTTTAAGACCTTTACTTGTTTCTAAAAATTTATCTTCCTTATCCAAGAATTTTGCATCTCTTTAGTATGTTATTTCTAATTTCTTTCCTATTAGATTTTCCTTCTTTATTTGTTCTCTTAATGTTAGAAACATTTTCTATGCATATACATAAGGTGAAGAATTTCTAAGGATTATATTTCCTTAGATATCTAAAATATTGTCTAATAAATTTTATTTCCTTAATTAAATTTTTTATGTACCTTTATCAATAAAAAAAAACGAAATTAAGGATGTTACATTTCTCTCCCCCTAAAAGTAATTTTGTCCTCAAAATTTCAGAAATTACCTTATAAGAACAATTGCGGATATTTCTTCCTCATGACTTCTTCCAGCTCCCAAGTTGCTTCTTCCGGAGTCAAACCTTCCCATAACACCTTAACTAGGGGAATGATTTTATTTCTCAGTTGCTTCGCGTCAGTGTCCAATATGGATGCAGGTAGTAGCTGGTATGTCATGTTCTCCTTTATTTGGATTGGTTCATCCAGTATTATATGTGATGAATCTGAAAGATACTTCCGCAACTGTGATACGTGGAAAACATTATGCAGGTTGGACAAATTAGGTGGGAGAGCAACTTGATATGCTGATGTCCCAACTTTCTTTAGAATTTGGTAGGGTCCTAAAAATCGTGGACTTAGCTTTCTTGTTTTGAGAGACCTACCAACTCCAGTAGTCGGGGAAAGTTTCAAAAATACATGGTCTCCTTCCTCAAACTCTAGAGGTCTATGTCTCTTATCGTAGTAACTCTTTTGCCGACTCTGCGCTGTAAGTATTTTGTTTCGTATCATCCTGATTTGTTCAGTGGTTTGTTGAACTAGATCAGGACCTAACAAGTTCTTTTCTCCTACCTCGAACCAACATAGTGGAGATCGGCACTTTCTACCGTATAAAGCTTCATAGGGGGCCATCTTAATGCTAGAGTGATAGCTATTATTATAAGCAAACTCTACTAAAGGTAGGTACTTATCCCATCCTTTACCTTGCTCTATCACACAGGCCCTCAACATATCTTCTAGGGTTTGAATTGTTCGTTCAGTCTGCCCATCAGTTTGAGGATGATAGGCAGTACTGAACCGCAACTGGGTTCCAAAAGCTTCTTGCAACGCCTTCCAAAACCTCGATGTGAACCTCGGATCTCTATCAGAAACAATATTTAAGGGAATCCCATGAAGTCTAACTATTTCCTGAACATACAATTGGGCCAATTTATCTAGTGAAAAGTTAATTTTTATGGGCAAAAAGTGAGCAGATTTGGTTAATCTGTCAACTATTACCCAGATAGAGTCATGTCCCACTGAAGTCTTAGGTAAACCTACAACAAAGTCCATCGAAATACTGTCCCATTTCCATTCAGGAATCTCCAGAGGTTGAAGAAATCCTGCTGGCTTTTGATGTTCCACTTTCACCTTCTGACAAGTTAAACATTTTGCCACGAACTCAGCAATGTCATTTTTCATCCCTGGCCACCAATACATCCTTTTTAAATCCTGGTACATTTTAGTGCATCCAGGATGGATTGTGTATTTACTTTGATGCGCTTCCTTCAGTATCTTAGTCCTCAACTCTTGTTCTTGAGGGACACAAATCCTTCCCTGATACATGATTGCTCCATCTTCCATTACAGAAAAATTACCTTGGTCTTTATGATCTTGTAAGTATTGATCGTGAGCTTGAGCTTCTTTGATCTGGGCTCTAAGGTCAGACCCTATACTTAAACCATTAATGACTAGATTCTTTGGAGTAAGAGTAGTGGCTAGCTTCAAATTTCGAAACTCCTCTAGCATCTGCATCTCATACACCATCATCTGACCCATATGCAGAGATTTTCGACTCAAGGCATCTGCTACAACATTCGCCTTTCCGGGATGATACTTTATCTCAAACTTGTAGTCATTGAGGAATTCTACCCATCTTCGTTGCCTCATATTTAACTCCTTCTGATCAAAGAGGTATTTAAGACTCTTATGATCACAATATACTTCAAAGGTTGCCCCGTACAAATAGTGTCGCCAAATCTTTAAGGCAAACACTACTGCCGCTAATTCAAGATCATGGGTTGGATAGTTTCCTTCGTGGGGTCTTAGTTGTCTAGAGGCGTAAGCAACTACTCTCTTGTCTTGCATTAACACACACCCTAGCCCTTTCTTTGAAGCATCACTATACACTTCAAAATGTCCTGTGGGGTCTGGAATAATTAAAACAGGAGGAGTGGTCAGTCTTGTCTTCAGCTCCTGAAAACTAGCATCACATTGATCAGTCCATTTGAAAGGACTTCCCTTCCTGGTCAATTTAGTCAATGGCAAGGCTATACGAGAGAAGTTTTGTATAAATCTCCTGTAGTATCCTGCCAAACCAAGGAAACTTCTGATTTCCGTAACCGTCTTTGGTGTCTCCCACTTAATCACTGCTTCCGTCTTGCTAGGATCTACGGCTACCCCTCTATTAGAGATGACATGTCCGAGAAACTTCACCTCTGACAGCCAAAATTCACACTTCTCCAATTTAGCATATAACTTTTTCTCTTTCAGCACTTGCAGCACGATTCGGAGATGTTGTTCATGTTCTTTCTCACTCTTAGAATATATCAAGATGTCATCAATGAACACTACAACAAATTGATCTAGGTAGGGTCGAAAAATGCGATTCATGTAATCCATGAAAATTGCAGGTGCATTAGTCAACCCAAAGGGCATTACGAGAAACTCATAGTGCCCATACCTAGTCCTGAAGGCAGTTTTTGGTACGTCCTCCTCCTTAATCCTAATCTGATGATATCCTGATCGCAAGTCAATTTTAGAAAAGATGGAGGCACCCTTTAATTGATCCAATAAGTCATCTATCCTAGGGAGAGGGTACTTATTTTTGATAGTCACCTTATTCAGCTGTCTGTAATCTATGCATAGTCTCAAACTCTCGTCTTTCTTCTTAACAAACAATACAGGAGCTCCCCAAGGTGATACACTCGGTTTAATGAATTGCTTGTCTAATAGTTCCTCCAACTGCTTCTTTAGTTCTTGTAGTTCCTTCGAGGCCATTCGATATGGTGCAATAGAGATAGACCCTGTCCCAGGTAGGAGATCAATAGAGAACTCTATCTCTCTCTTGGGAGGTAAGCCTGGAATATCTGATGGAAACACTTCAGGAAACTCGTTGGCTATTGGAATTTCATCAAGCTTTGGTTCGACTTCTAGGTTTGATAAATACAAGAGAATGTATCCAAGTACTCCATTCTTCAACTCCCTATTAACTTGATTGGCATTTAACATCAATAACTGGACCTCCTCTTTCGGAGTAGAAGGTAGAAATTCAACGGTCTTGTTACAACAATTCAACAAGACTCGATTTCTAGACATCCAGTCTAACCCTAGAATGACCTCAATACCTCTTAAAGGTAAACTGACGAGGTCTACAGAAAAAGTTTTCTCCTGGATGGTGACTTGACAGTCCTTACATACAGAGGAAGTTAATACCCGTTCCCCTGTAGGGGTTACTACAGATAGCTCATAGGGAGTTTCAGAAATAGGGAACTGAAACTTCCTAATACATTCTTCCGATATAAATGAATGACTAGCACCAGAGTCAAATAACACCATAAGAGCAAATCCATAAATATAGCATGTACCTTGAATCATTTCAGAAGCTTGAGCTGCCTCTTGGCCGCTCAAGGTGAAAACCCTTCCTTTCACCTGAGGCCTCTGTTCTGGCTGCTTTCCTACATTCTGTGGGCAGTTTTTCGCAAAATGTCCCTTCTGTCCGCAATTGAAGCAGACATCTTGTCCCATGTAGCATGGCCGGTTACCATGCATGCGTCCGCATTTAGCGCACTTGACTGAGGCGAGGTCTTGTTGAAAAGGCCTAGGACCCGCAATCAATGGCCTCTTACCAGCTCCATATCCACTTCTTCTCACGTTCTTTCTAGGGTTGGGAAAATTTTTCTTCCTTTTCCATAGGTTTCGCCTTTGCTTCTCGTCCTCCACTGCCCTTAAACTCTTTTCCAGGAGTCTGCATTTATTTATCAGAGGTACAAACTCCCTGATCTCCATAGCTATAACAGCATTCTTTAACTCCGGGTTTAGTCCCGCTTCAAACTTAACCGCCTTCCATGCTTCATCTGGGTTATATCGTAGATAAGAGGAGAACTTAGACAGCTCCTCTAACCTTACGATATACTGGTCCACGGTCATGCTTCCTTGCCTGAGTTGGAGAAATTCGATCTCTTTCTCTGCCCGTACAGTACTTGGAAAGTACTTTTCAAAGAAAATGTCCTTGAACACTTGCCAGGTGATCTGTCTTCCCTGATGAGCTAAAAGTTCTCTAGCTCCACGCCACCAGTATTCTGCTTCATCCTTTAACATATATGCAGCAAAAATGATTTGCTGCTCTTCAGTACAGCCCATCACTTCAAAGATTTTCTCTAAGTCCCTAATCCACCTTTCGGCTACCGTTGGGTCATAACCACCTTGGAAACAAGGTGGTCTAGTCCTCAGGAACTCGGATATACCATTATCTTTTCCAGCCGTCCGGTTGTTAGGACCAATCTCAACATTTGTGTTATTAGCATTCTGGAGATGTTGTAAAATTTGGTTGGTGGTCATAACTTGGTCTCGAATTGCCGTGGTCAGGTTGTGCAGGGTTTCCTCTGCATTGGTTGCTGGATTCCTCCTTGGTGGTGCCATTTCCTACTATGGTACAAAACAAAGTTATGCTGCTATTGAGGTGATCAAGCCCAATAGTTAGTTCAAAAATATTTAATAGTAGTCATAACACCACCTCGGCATATAGATAGGAAACACTAGTAATTTCTTACCTATATGAATCATTGATCCCCTACACAGCACAACCACAACATACTCAAGACACTATAAGATCGATTCAGATAACCATCCAACCACTGGCCATCTAGGATCGACCTGCTCTGATACCAATTATGTAACAACTCCATTTATGTAAATTTTTTTTTTTTTAAAAATACCATGAAGTTATTACCTCGTTACAACTTAACTCAATATAACATTTATTTAATTTATACAATACTGAGTTTCCATACACACTATTATTTTACAAACTACACACCATTATTTTACAGACATTTGTACAAAGATACATATTAGTTCTAATCATCTATATCGACTACTTCCGGGGACACTGGTTCGGGTGGCACGTCCACCGGAATCTCAGTTACATCTACGACAGTTACATCAGAAATAACTGGAAGTTGCCCAAGGTAGGGCACCTCGATCCAACGTACAGAGATAATAAGTGTCATAGAGAATATCTGCATATTTATTCTTCTGAACATGATATGGAAATATAGTGAGAATTAAATCCCAGTAAGTTCAACAATAAATCATAATTTACCATCAATCTAGTTCATCACGTCATGTTCAGCTGTATAAACTACAGAAAATATCTTTAGGTCACATGAATGCACTTTATCATGCACATGAAAATTATACAGTTATGACATGTATGGCATGAATAACTATTTTTCGAATTTCATATGATGGCTATCCACTTATTCTTACTTCAAGCTACCCCGGTCAAGGTGAGTATTCTCTACTTTTCGGTACGGGCTTATCTCGCTCCGTCCGACATGGCACACTTTCTCTTTCTTTTCTTATTAACATGATCATAACCGTTGGTAGGGCGTCCCCTACTGGTGCACCACACGGATTGCCATGTGACCGTGCTCATTTCTTTTCTTTTCACAATGATAGCCAAAAATATGCTTTCAATAACAAGTATGTTCATCAAAATATAACTATTACCATAAATCATTGGTAATCATGCCATGAACATAACCATTTAAAATATCACTTTATAAAACATTTCCATGTCAAAATTCCATACTAATACCTTGGTAACTGGATAGTAATTGTAGTCTGTAAACAGCGCACCAGAAAAGTTCCCAGGAAAGAGAGGTGGGTCACTAATGGACACGCTTAAGTACCATGTCTTTCCTTGCCAGAGCTTTCCTTAGACATGCACTTTTCACAAATCACAATTTTGTTTTCCAGTAACTAGAATAATTCTTTTCTGATGTGAAAATACTGCAACCACGGAGCATACTAAGATTTTTCAAATAAAACCGGCACTTTCAAAACTTCTTGTAAATTTATATGAGTACTAGGGTAAATTCCATGTTAAAAATTACACACTTAAAATGGTAGTAAGTTCATGCAATGGCAATGGCTATGGCTATACTAGTCATTTGTTAAGATTCATCTTCTTTTTAAAATACTAATTTTATTTCTTTATTTTCTTGATGCAGGTTTTCATCCTATCTAACCTTCTCTTACTAATCAGAGCATAACTCCCTCAATTTAACTCTGATGTAGGTGATCTTAGTGTCAATTTCAAGATAAAACAATTATCTAAAACTATTATGTTGAACATTGTAGCGAAATATTAAGAAATCAAGGTGATATTACTCCCTAAATGTACAGATTATTTCTTCTCGTGTAAGTTCTGACCTTTACTGACTAATTAGACCATATCTCCCAAATTTGAACTCCAAATTGAGTTATTCCAGTTGGTAAAAATCCATGAGCCCTATATCTATAATTGTTATCTTGGCGTACGATTTTAACTCCCTACAGAATATTTTCCAGAAATTCAAAAACTAAAGCTTTAATAACATATTTTGAATAAACATTTTCTGACCTCTGCTTACTAATCAGCTTATATCTACCTCAGATGAACTTCAAATTGAATGATTCCAGTGCCTAAAAATCCATGACACATTTATCTTTAATTCTTATGTTAATAATTTATTTTAATTCCTTACAGATACTTCTCAGAAATTAAAATACCGAAGCTATCCTAACATATTTTTCCCTGATGACCCATTTTCTGACCTTTGTCTACTAATCGGCTCATATCTCCCTCATATGGACTCCAAATTGAATGATTCCAGTGGCTAAAAATCCATGACATACATATCTGTAATTCTTATGTTAACCATTTATTTTAATTCCCTACCAATAATTCCCAGAAATTAAATTACCGAAGCTATCCTAACATATTCTTCCCTGATGATTCATTTTCTGACCTTTGACTACTAATCAGACCATAGCTACCTCATATGGACTCCAAATTGAATGATTCCAGTGGCTAAAAATCCATGACATACATATCTGTAATTCTTATGTTAACCATTTATTTTAATTCCCTACCAATAATTCCCAGAAATTAAATTACCGAAGCTATCCTAACATATTCTTCCCTGATGATTCATTTTCTGACCTTTGACTACTAATCAGACCATAGCTACCTCATATGGACTCCAAATGGAATGATTCCAGTGGCTAAAAATCCATGACATACATATCTTTAATTCTTATGTTAACCATTTATTTTAATTCCCTACCAATAATTCCCAGAAATTAAATTACCGAAGCTATCCTAACATATTCTTCCCTGATGATTCATTTTCTGACATTTGACTACTAATCAGACCATATCTACCTAATATGGACTCCAAATGGAATGATTCCAGTGGCTAAAAATCCGGGACACATATGTCTTTAATTCTTATGTTAACCATGTATTTTAATTCCTTATAGATTGTTCCCAGAAATTAAAATACCGAAGCTTAAAATTCTGCCACCCATAGCCATAACCATGCAGAACTATCTACACCAACCTAAGTATTCAAACATACCTCACATGCAAGATCAATATGTAACATGATATAGCAACATCATGACCAATCATAAAAGTTCTAAGATCAAAATCTCATATAAATATTATAAGTTTCAAAAGTTTTCTTCAAAAAGAAATATTGTTAAACTTACCTTTAGCTTTCTAAACTTCTCCTTCTTCTTCCTTCCTTTCTTCTTCTCTCTTCTCTCCTTTCCTCACTCTACATTGCTTCTATTTCTCTCTCTTTCTCACTTGGACGAAATTAAAGTGTTGTAAGGGTGGGTTCTCTTATATAGACCACCAAATAATTCACCTTTCATGATCATGGATCTACCTTATCACAATTAAGATACACTTTGTTGAATTTTTGGAAAACAAACAACTTATGTTCTTGTCTTCCTCTTCCTTAGTCAAGATATGCATAGGAAAAGGAGATTTGTATTTTGAAAATTATGATGATATGTTCTTAAGATAAGGGACAAGGTCCCTTTGATTTAGGGATTCATTTAATTTTTCTTTTGTCTTAATCAATTATGATAGGTTGCCTTTTTAAGTGGCAAATTTCTAGCCCTTCAATCTCCATTATTTGGTTGATATTATTTGTGTGGGCTATGAATGTTTTGTCCTAATACCATGTATTATCATACCACTTGCTAAAATTATGAGTGAAGGATATAGATGTTTTTGTCCTAAAGCCTTGTATTATCATGCCACTTGTCTAAATGATGAATGTAGAATCACACCACTTGCTAAATTTTTGTCTTAATGCCATGTAACCTAATCTTTATTCTTATTATTATATCATCATCTAATTTATTTTATTTTATTTTTTCCTCTTGGATTTGGGCTTATTCTTACCCATTATGGGCTTGTCCTACCCATTTTCTTTGCTTTGGATAAAATTCTTCCTTTCTTGGTGGGCTTGGTCACATTTTCATAATTTTTGGGCTATTGGTGAAATTACTATATCCTAGTCCAAGTCTATGTTTAATTTCTTGTTTAGGTTATCCAATGGGCTTGCTAGAAACTTATGTGAAGTGGAAAAAGTCTATATGAAGTGTCCATAGGTAAAAGCCCAATGTATGGGTAAAGATTTTAAACTTAGTAACTATAGTTCTTGAATTAGGAAAAATTACCCTAATTCAATGTTCTTTGAAATTTTAAGACCTTTACTTGTTTCTAAAAATTTATCTTCCTTATCCAAGAATTTTGCATCTCTTTAGTATGTTATTTCTAATTTCTTTCCTATTAGATTTTCCTTCTTTATTTGTTCTCTTAATGTTAGAAACATTTTCTATGCATATACATAAGGTGAAGAATTTCTAAGGATTATATTTCCTTAGATATCTAAAATATTGTCTAATAAATTTTATTTCCTTAATTAAATTTTTTATGTACCTTTATCAATAAAAAAAAACGAAATTAAGGATGTTACAATAGGAGTGTTTTATATATTAGTAATACAATAAAAAGGAGGTAAATATAATTTATGTATAAACAAAGTTGAGCTTGAATTAACATATCATTCGATTAGAACTTCATTCGTGTAAGGATTCTAATTGAGTAACAAAAGAGTTAAATTTATTTTTATTCGATATACCAAGAGTGGATCCCCTGACCTTAGCATGTTTCTTTACTTTGAATACATCTTCATTTAATTTTAGTATATTAGTTCTTTGCCTACTTTGTTCAATATTTCTCTCACAAAACAAGACATTGGCAACAAAGTTAGAAGTATTTATTTCGGATCTAAATTAGAAGTTTCTCTCAATTGGCAATCCCTGTGGGATCGACCTTGCATACCACTAAATCTACACTCTAATAGATTCATGCACTTGCGAGTTTTATTTAAAACAACAACAAGTTTTTGGCGCCGTTGCCGATGATTGCTATGGAAAAGCTATTTGGATCCAGGCAAGTACTTTTCTTCCACTAGTTATAGTTAGAACATTTGTTTATTTTGTGTATAGAAATTTTTCTTTAGAATTGTTTCTTAAAAATTGGTGTAGTAATTTAGGTGTATAAAATTGGTGGATTCTGTCAACAAGGCTAAAAGTGCCTAAGGAGTATGGGTTTTAAGTGAAACCATTGGGATTCCTCCATATTTTTCTGAGAAGTCTACCAATTAAATACTACCCATTATTACTAACACTTTGAAAAAAAAAGAGTTTGTATAATTTTGTGATTTTTTTGTGGTATTTGCATTTTGTAGCCATTGTGTAGTTAGATTATTTTTCATAATTAGGAAGCAGTTTTTTTTTAGTTTATGTGTGCTTGGATACGTGATAAATATAAGCGGTTGGTTAGAAAAAGTTTAGGGTCAACCATTGAGTGTACAATAGAGACATTAGATTCTGCTGGATCACCATTAAAAATGGAAGAACAAGTTGTGCATAATAAAACTCTTATAGAGTACTTCTCACCTGTCATAGCCAGTACTCCATCTTGAATAGTTTTACCACAAACTACTGCAACTCATTTTGAACTCAAACCGGCCATACTCTAACTTTTACCATCATTTTATGGAATGGAAAGAGAAGATCCATACATGCATATTAAAGAGTTTCTTGAAATCTGCTCGACTTTTCGCTTCCAGAATTTCAATGATGAATCAATAAGGTTTAGAATGTTTCCATTTTCATTGAAAGATAAAGCTAAAGCCTGGTTGAACTCCCTTCCTACAGGAACTATAACTAGTTGGAACCAATTAGTAAATAAGTTTCTGGCAAAATTTTTCCCTATGTCTAAAACTGATGCCCTTAGGAGAAAAATTTCTGATTTTTGTCAAAAAGAGGGTGAACAATTTTTTGAATGTTGGGAAAGATTTAATGATCTTCTTTTGAAATGTCCTCATCATGGTTTTGAAACTTGGAGATTGGTGAAATATTTCTATGATGGTTTAACTTCATCGAACCGTCAAATGATCCAAAGCATGCATGGTGGGAGATTTTTACAATTGAATGAGGGGGAAGCTTGGGAATCCTTAGGATCTTTATCTGGAAATTCTCAACATTGGAACTGCATAGATCCCAAGGATAAGAAGTCTCAAATACAGAAAAGGGGAGGAATTTATGAAGTGAGTGATGACACAGATGTGAGAATTTCCTTAGCTAGACTGACTAGAAAGGTAGAAGCTCTAACTTTGAGCCACAATCTGAACCCTTCTACCAATACTAGGATAAAGGCATGTGCCTTATGTTCCAGTACATCTCACATTGCACAATTTTGTCCATCCATACCAACTTACCAAGAAACATTTTCTGAGCAAGCTAATTCTCTTCAATCTTATGGAAAGTCATCAGACAGCCCATTTGCACCCACATATAATCCAAATTAGAGGAATCATCCAAATTTTTCATGGAGGCAAAATCAACCTGCAATGAATCAAGGTGGGCAACAATTTGCCCCTTCCAATTCATACCATCAAGTTTCTCAACATGCTCCTCCTTTCGGGGTACCACAACAAAGAAAACCTTCTTTGGAAGATACTCCGCAGCAATTCATGCAATCAACCCAACAAGTTTTGCAATCTCACACTCAAGCTATTTCAAAGTTTGAAATACAATTGGGTCAAATAGCCAATATTGTAGGAGAGAGAGAAAAAGGGAAATTCTCCAGTCAACCTGGTCCTAATCCTAAGGGTCAATTTGAAGTAGGATCATCAACAAATCCTAATGAAGAAGTAAAGTCTATGACAACCCTTAGATTTGGAAAGGTCATTGATAATCATGTTCACATGCCAGAAAATGAGGAATAGAGTCAACATGAATCCCAAACTAATGACTCAAGTGAAAAGAAAAGTGAACAGATTTCTTGTGCCCCCAAAGCTTCTTTCCCTCAAAGACTTGCGGCAAACAACAAAGGTACTCAATATAGTGACATTTTAGAGGTGTTTAAGCAAGTAAGCATTAACATCCCTTTTCTTGACGCCATCAAACAAGTACCTGCTTATTCAAAATTGCTAAAAGATCTTTGTACGGTGAAAAGGAAAACCCATGTTCCAAAAAAGGCATTCTTGACTGAACAAGTAAGCTCTATAATTCAACAAAAAACTCATATCAAGTACAAGGATCCTGGTTGTCCTACAATTTCTTGTGTGATAGGTGACCATGTGATTAACCAAGCCTTACTTGATCTAGGAGCAAGTGTGAATCTGCTGCCTTACTCTGTGTATAAGAAACTTGGGTTAGGAAAACTGAAACCTACACCAATGACCCTTTAGTTAGCTGATAGGTCCACAAAAATTCCTAGAGGTGTCATAGAAGATGTGCTCATTAAGGTTGATAAATTCTACTTTCCAGTAGATTTCATTGTTCTTGACATTGAACCTGTTGAGAATACAGAGACAAAAATTCCAGTCATTTTGGGTAGACCATTTCTGGCAACATCCAATGCAATCATTAATTGTTGAAATGGAATTTTGAATTTATCTTTTGGAAATATGACTATGGAACTAAATGTTTTTAATGTCTCTCATCAACCTATGGATATGGATGATTTATGTGAGGTTAACCTAATTGAAAGTGTCATTTATGATTCATTTTTAGACTTCTTTAGTAATGATCATCTAGAAAAATATTTGATTCATTTCGATAAGGATAAAGATGAGGATTATCTGGTTCGTGAAGTAGACTCTTTGTTAGAGACAACTCCATTAATAGATACTAATAAATGGAAAGCCAAAAAAGAAAAAAGTCTTACCTTTTGAGTCAGTTCCACTGCCATCTGTTGTTCGTACTGTTTACCCACATGGTGCAGTAAAGATTGAAAATCCCAAGAACGGTGATGTGTTTAAAGTAAATGGTCAAAGATTGGAAGCATTTTTGGAATTACCAAATCTGGAGATAGATGAGACACCTTTGCGTGATCCTGTCTACAAGGGTTGATTTTCTTCTATTGTTAGAAGTTACCGTGCATGTTATCTAGGTAAGATCTTTCTTTATTTAACTTGCATTAATTTTTCCCTTCAGTGTTATCTTCTTTTGAATTTCTATTATTTTCCATCCCTTTGTTGCTTTTGTTTTTTTTTAAAAAGAGAAAATAATTGAGTCGAAAATGGAGGATATTCTCACAAAATTGAAAAATCATTTTCCTTCTCTTCCACCCAATGCATTGAGAAAAATTTAGAAAGCACAGGTTGCAAGATTAAGGGTGTTGATGAACATAAGGATGCCTACTGATATTCATTGGCTAATTGAAGCTAAGGTACATTTATCAGGTGAGTCTGCAAATGATTTCATCTCTTACATGCCTGGTTTAGGAAAAAGTAGTTTTGCTAAAAAGCGCAGAGCTAAACGGATGGGTGTTTGTTACAAAAGTGGACGTGAAACTTGTAACAAACATTGCCGTTCTTTGGGTTGGGTGTCTGTAAATCGGGAAGACAAAATTAAGTTCATTAAGGATGGCTTGAGTAAGGAGTCATTAGATGATGACTTTCATCCAACGTCTCTTGAGACACATCCTAGTGGATCTGTGCATATCGGTATTGTCAATTTATGGCCCCATTTTCAAAAAAGAACATAAACGGTACAGTCTTGGGAATCTGACGTTAAAAGACCCTGTTTGCCAATTTATGAGAAAATTGGATGGGAAGCATATCCTCGACCCATAGAGGGCGTTTAAGCCGTTACTGGACGTAAAACCAGAGGAAGATGTGAGCCACAATCACAACTACTATACATATGTATGTAAGCCGTTGTTTTTGAATTTTTCACCTTTAATTTAGCTAACATTCGCTGGCCTACTCACATAGCTATTGAAATTATGCCACTAGCCTATTCACATAGCTATTGCAGGTTCATCTTTTCTTAGATAGCCTTCCAGGTAATATCTCTTTTAATCTTTATTATTTATTTTGTGTTTCTTCATCTTTCAAATTTTTTTTTTTGAGTGATATTTTGTGAGTAGGCAATGCTAGCACCAATGATGAAAATGGTTTAAAATGCTTGTAACCTTTGAAAAATTGATGAGTTCTGAGTGTTATGTGTGAACTTGAACTCTAATATAACTTATGTTTTATTTGAGAATCCTAATATCTTGAGCACTTAATCTTGTACATTTGACTGATTGTTTATTCAAAGAAGATTTATGTGATTCAAATATGCTGAGTGATCTCATAAGAGTCTAGAACTTATTTGATTGTCACTTGAGGCAAAATCTTAGACTACTCTCCATTTAAGAAATGAATTAGGTATTGTTGGAATCGTTTGAGCCTTTCAAACCAACCTATATACATGATGCTATCCCTAGCAACCCATTTTGAGCCTATATTCATCCTTTTTTGAACACCTATATTATTATCTAGCCTTTAAAAAAAAATATTTCTAACTCTTACCTTTCACTCATAGGAATGATCATTTGAAAAGCTATGGTTCAGGGGTGGATGGTAAAAGTTTAAAAGAAAGAAAAGAGAAAAAAGAGAGAAAAATAAAGTTAATACTCCCTGAATAAATAAGTTTGGGGGTGTTTATATTAAAAAAAAATAGTATGAGCAAATAAATGAAAGGATGATGAAAAGGTTGGAGATATAATTCACAGTATAATATCAAAAGTATTTGGGAGGCTTTAACCTATGCCATACATTACAAGCCTAATGAAAGTCCTAATGATCTTAAATGTTATGATTAGTCTACATTAGTGGAGAGTGACATGAAAAATAAGCTTATGGAGTCTCAAATGCATATATCTAGAGATATTTTCTAAATATTTGATTACATAAATTTATTTGAATGCAAAAAATCTAATGTTATAAGATTACTACACAAACACAATTGGGATTCAAAAGTAAACCATATGTTTCATTTGAATAAAAGTTCTACATAACCTTGGGATTCTGATATTTTCCTTGGTTGCACATTTTAGATCCTTGAGGAATGCTTAGTAAGTCAAAAACAACTCATCACTCACTCATCATTTGAATTTTGAAGTTTATGTGTTTTGCTTGAGGACAAGCAAAAGATTAAGTTTGGGGGATTGATGAGTGAGTTTTATACTAATAAATTAAATATTTTCATCTTATCTTTTTGCCATAATTAAGCATAAATCTCCCTTACTTGTCTTTAGTTTTGTGTATTTCTTACAGATGGAGAGAAGAGTAGAAAATGGATTAATTGGAGGAATAAGAACTAAATTGTGATTCTTTGGGAATAATGTTTATAAATCAAGCATATAAAACAAATTCATTAAGGATGACTGAGTAAGGAGTATTATCATATTGACTCTTGAGACACATCCTAATGGATATATGGACAAATTTATTCTTGATTTATGATCACATTTCCAAAAGAACTAAAACATAAAGATTCAAGGTAAAGCACCTAATGTTGAGAATATGTTTGCTGTTTGCAGTCCAACCCAACCTTGCTATAGTACTTGGGCCATATCTCCGAAAATACATATCCAATATGTATGCAATTTGGTAGGTGTGTAGCTAACACAATTGGGTACAACTTTCATGTTCAAGTGGTCAGAAAATTCGGATATTAAAAGGGCCAAAAGTGGGCTAGAAGAGAATCTGACTACTGTTACAGTTCAGCCCAACTTTGCTCTAGTATTTTGACCATAAGTCACAAATGACGTATCCAATTTGTCGAAAATTTGTCTTGACGGAAAGCTAATGAAATTTTCTACAACTTCCGTGTTGATGAAGTCAGCAACTTCGGCGGATTTCAAGATGATATTCAAGGATCAATTTCGGTGCACATGATGGAATCCAAATTGTCAACTTTGTACAACTTCCTACCTAACAATTTTGACAATTACCACAACTACCACACCTAATTGTATCTATAAATAGAGGGCCTAAGGGGTGAGTTAGGGAACTTTTGGAGAGAGCTTGGGAAAGCTTTGTTGGAATTTTACATACTTGTAATGTTGTTCTCTCTTTAGGCATTTTGTATTTTTCATTTTCTTTCGTAATATTATCATGTTTCTTCATCTTTCATTTTACTTTCTTACTTTAATTATGGAGAACTAATCTCCTAATGCTAAGGTGAAATGGTGAAGCTCTTGGTATGAAAATAATAATTCATTTAACTCTTAATTTTAATGTTTATATTTGATATTGCATTTACCTCCTCCTTTTCTTATGTTATATTTTATTGGCTGGTTGAACCACCTATTTCTTCTTCTTGTTTAATGGCTGGCTTTGCCGTCTACTTCTTATTTTTATTGTTCATAGTTGGCTTTGCCACCTATTCTATTTCATTTTATTTTGTTATGTTAATTAATTTTCTACCTTTCATTTTTTGCATAAGTTAATCTTGTAAAATGTGAATTTTGATATATTGTAGACAATCTTTGATACAATAAATGCTTGAATCAATCTTGATTTATTGTAGACAATATAATAATTGGCACAATTTATGCTTGAATCCATTTACAAGTTATCTTTTGCATCTTTATATTTTTAATCTTGTAAAGTGTGAACCTTGATACATTGTAGACAATTTTTGGCACAATAAATACTTGAATCAGTCTTGATTTATTGTAGACAATATAGTGATTGGCACAATGTACGGTTGAATCCATTTTACAAGAGTGTTTTATATATTAGTAATACAATAAAAAGGAGGTAAATATAATTCATGTATAAACAAAGTTGAGCTTGAATTAACATATCATCTGATTAGAACTTCATTCGTGTAAGGATTCTAATTGAGTAACAAAAGAGTTAAATTTATTTTTATTCGATATACCAAGAGTGGATCCCCTAACATTAGCATGCTTCTTTACTTTGAATACATCTTCATTTAATTTCAGTATATTAGTTCTTTGCATACTTTGTTCAATATTTCTCTTACAAAACAAGACATTGGCAACTAGGTTAGATGTATTTATTTCGGATATAAATTAGAATTTTCTCTCAATTGGCAATCCCTATGGGATCGTCCTTGCATACCACTAAATCTATACTCCAATAGATTCATGCACTTGTGCATTGTAATTAAAACAACAACACATAACAAGATGCTAGAGACCCAAATAGCACAGCAAGCGAGCTCGTCGACCAGAAATTTTGGTAAGTTCCCTGGTCAGCCTGAGAATCCTAGAGAACACTATAAAGCTATCACTTTGAGAAGTGGTAAGCAATTGGATGAACCAGTGAGAAAGGAGGAAGATAAGGAAGATGAGAAAAGGGATGTGCCTAAGCTAGTAAATGAAGAAGAAGAGCCAATTAGTGGAAGGAAGGAAGTAAATGAGCTTAATTATGTGGCTCCTAAACCATACAAGCCACCAGTTCCCTTCCCTCAGAGACTAGCTAAGGCCAAGTTAGAAAAATAGTTTGGAAAATTTTTGGATGTGCTGAAAAAGCTGCACATCTATATTCCATTCTTGGAGGCTGTCTCTCAGATGCCTTCATATGCCAAATTTCTGAAGGAGATCCTCTTTAATAAGAGGAAAATTGAGGAGTATGCCATTGTGGCATTAACTGAAGAATGCAGTGCCTTGATTCAGAACAAACTACCTCCCAAACTCAAGGACCCTGGGAGCTTCTCTATACCTTGTTCTATTGGAGATGTGTAGATCACTAAAGTTTTATGTGATCTCGGAGCAAGTGTAAGTCTTATGCCATTGTCCATTTGCAAGAAGCTCTAGATGGGAGATCTGAAACCTACCACTATTTCTCTCCAGTTAGCGGACCGATCCGTCACTCACTCGGTAGGTATATTAGAGGATGTTCCTCTAAAGGTAGGTAAGTTTTTCATACCCATTGACTTTGTTGTATTAGAGATAGAGGAAGATAGTCAAATCCCCATCATTCTGGGAAGGCCTTTCCTAGCCATTACAGGTGCTATTATAAACGTTAAAGATGGAAAGCTTTCCTTGAATGTAGGGGATGAAAAGATTGAGTTTAATCTTAATGATGCAATGAAATGTCCATCCTTAGGTAATACTTCTTGCATGGTTGATGTAATTGAACAAAATATTGTTGATAATGCAATGAGTTTATGCCCTACTGATCCACTTGAAATTTGCCTTTCGGATAGTTCTGTCTCTTGTGCTGAACAGGTAGAAGCTGATGCATATAATAGATTGCTTGATGAGTGTCCCAAGCGCACCTTAGAAGTGAAATCTGAAAAGCTAGAGCTGGACCATAATAAAAAACCAGCAAAGGTTGAGGAAAGCAAAGCACCTAAGGTAGAACTAAAACCTCTTCCCTCTAATCTCAGGTATGAATTTCTGGACCCTAACTCTTCATATCTAGTCATAGTAAATGCTTATCTGAATGCTGAAGAAACTGGTAAGTTGCTTGATGTACTTAGGAAATTTAAGAAAGTGATTGGGTATAGTATAGATGATATAAAAGGGATTAGTCCATCTGTTTGTATGCATCGTATTATAGTTGACAATGATCATAAACCTTCCAGGGAATACCATAGGAGACTCAACCCGAACATGAAAGAGGTAGTCAAGAAGGAAGTACTTAAATTACTTGATGCAGGTATTATCTATCCTATCTCAGATAATGAATGGTTAAGTCCAGTCCACGTGGTTCCTAAAAAGGGAGGTATGACTGTTGTTAGAAATGATAATGATGAATTGATCCCTACTAGAGCTATTACGGGTTGGCGTATGTGTATTGACTATAGAAAATTGAATAAGGCCACCCGTAAAGATCACTTCCCTTTGTCTTTTATTGACCAGTTGTTGGAAAGATTGGCTAAACATTCACACTTCTGTTATCTGGATGGATACTCAGGATTTTTTCAGATCCTTATCCATCCAGACGACCAAGAAAAGACCACGTTCATATGTCCCTATGGCACCTTTGCATATAGAAGGATGCCATTCAGATTGTGTAACGCACCAGCCACTTTCCAGAGATGCATGATGGCTATTTTCTCTGATTTTATTGAGGAAACAATGGAAGTATTTATGGATAACTTTTCTGTATATGGTACCTCATTTGATGATTGCTTGAATAATTTGACACAGGTACTTAAGAGATGTGAGGAGGTCAACCTGGTACTGAATTGGGAAAAATGCTACTTTATGGTAAGGGAAGGAATAGTTCTTGGACATTTGGTATCTGAAACGGGAATAGAGGTGGATAAAGCGAAGATAGAAGTAATTCAGATTATGCCACCACCATCGAACGTTAAGGAAGTGAGGAGTTTTCTTAGGCATGCGGGCTTCTACAGAAGATTAATCCAAGATTTCTCTAAAATCTCTAAACCCTTAACTAACTTGCTCGTTAAAGATGTCCCATTTTTATTTGATAATGACTGCTTGCGTGATTTTTGTAGGTTGAAGGAGGCGCTTATATCTGCACCCATCATCCAACCTCTTGATTGGAGCCTTCCCTTCGAAATCATGTGCGATGCAAGTGACTATGCCGTGGGAGCTGTACTTGGGCAAAGGAAGGATAAAAACCCTTTTGTCATCTACTATGCTAGTAAGACCCTGGATGAAGCTCAAGTCAACTATTCCACCACGAAAAAGGATCTCTTGGCAGTAGTGTTTGCAATTGATAAATTCTGACAATATCTGCTAGGATCTGAAGTCATAGTGTTCACAAATCATGCTGCTATCAGGTACCTGTTAAGTAAGAAGGATGCCAAGCCAAGACTGATTAGATGGATTCTCTTACTACAAGAGTTTGACCTTGTGATCCAGGATAAGAAAGGAACATAGAATGTGGTTGTAGACCACCTTTCGAGACTTAGGCAAGATCTGATGAGAGATGACAAAGATGATTTGCCTATAGACGATTCCTTTCCCGATGACCAACTCCTGATGGTTACTTATGCTGATGCTCCTTGGTATGCAGACTTTGTGAAATATATTGCATGCAGAATACTACCAAAGGGGTTAAGCTACCATCAGAGAAAGAAATTTTTCTCTGATATTAAGTCTTATTATTGGGATAATCCATGCTTATAGAAATGGTGTGCAGATGGCATCTTTCGAAGGTATATTCTAGAGGAAGAAGTTTATAGCGTTATATTCCATTGCCATAGTTTACCTTGTGGAGGCTATACCAGCATTTCTAAGACTGCGGCTAAAATTCTCTAAGCTGGTTTTTATTGGCCTACGCTTTTCAAAGATGTGTAAACTTTTGTAAAAGCATGTGACCGGTGTCAAAGAGTTGGCAACATATCCAGAAGGAATGAGATGCCCCTGAACAGTATTTTAGAAGTGGAGATATTTGACATTTGGGGCATTGACTTTATGGTTCCTTTCCTTCTTCACGCGGGAACAAGTACATTCTAGTTGCTGTGGACTATGTTTCTAAGTGGGTTGAAGCAATAACATCCCCCACCAATGATGCTAGAGTGGTTGTTAAGCTTTTCAAAAGGATAATTTTCCCAAGATTTGGAGTGCCCCAAGCTGTGATAAGTGATGGAGGTTCCCACTTCACCGAGCAACAGTTCTGAAATCTTTTGAAGAAATATGGAGTCACTCATAAAATGGCTCTAGCGTACCATCCTCAGACAAGTGGGCAAGTGGAAATATCAAATAGGAAAATCAAGGCAATATTAGAGAAGACCGTTTCGAAGACAAGAAAAGATTGGTCTATCAAACTTGATGATGCATTATGGGCTTATAGGACTACATACAAAACACCGATAGGGACTACACCTTTTCGGTTAATATATGGGAAACCCTGTCACTTGTCGATAGAGCTTGAACATAAGGCATATTGGGCAGTCAAAACAATTAACTTTGACTTGTTAGCTGTTGGGAAGAGGAGATGCCTACAATTGAATGAGTTAGATGAGCTGAGGCTTGATGCTTATGACAATGCCAAGTTATATAAAGAAAGAACAAAAAGATGGCATGATAAGCACATCCTTAGGCGCCAATTTCAAGTAGGAGAGTGGGTCTTGCTATTTAATTCAAGGTTGAGACTCTTTCTCGGGAAGCTCCGTTCTCGTTGGTCCGGTCCATTCTAAGTTACCCAAGTTTTTCCATATAGAGCAGTGGAAGTTTGGAGTGAAACTACCGGATCCTTCAAGGTCAATGGACAACGCCTTAAGCACTTCGTGACGGGACAAGCAGTTGAAAAGAGAGCCACCCAAGCTCTCTTAGAGCCCCCCTCAATCCAATGAAGTGAAAGGGAGTCGAGCTAATGACTTTAAACAAACGCTTTGTGGGAGGCAACCCACATTTTGATTTCTAAAGTTTCCTTTTAATTGATTTTTAGCTTTAAGTTTTGGTTTTCATCTTTAATTTAGTTAATTTCTTAGGATGAAGTTTAATGAGTGTTTTTCCTTTGATTTTCAGGTCCATTCCTATGTTTCCAAGGAAGTATAATGGGGTTAGAAGCAAAGGAATTCAAAGAGAGTAAAAAGCTGAGGTAAATTGAAGTATTGACGAATTCCAGCCAGCAACACGGCCAGCCAGTGTCACCCACCACAGCCGTGCTGCAAGCACGGCCAGAAAGCTGCAAGAAAGGGTGCCACCCGCAAGAAGCACGGGCAGGCCGTGTCTTGGGACACGGCCGTGCCCCACGCAGCCCCTTCTCTGCATGTTTGTCCAGCCCACAACACGAGTGGGCTGTGCTGATAAGCACGGCCCACCATCAAACCCGTGTTCAAAAAAAAAATTGAGTGCTGTAGAAACCCGCCCGAAGCACGGGCTGGCCGTGCTATGAAGCACGGTCGTGCTATGAAGCACGGTCGTGCTATGAAGCACGGTCGTGCTTCGGGCGAGGGAACTTCAAATGGCCTAATTTTTTCTCTTCTACCCGTGGTTTAGCCCCTCACTCCATGCTTTCTTCCCTTTCACCCGTGTACCCCTTCCCTTTCCCTGCTTCGATTTTCTTCCCTAACCCACACCTTCAACCCTCCTTCTTCTCCCCTTTTCCTTCCCTATCCTTGCCCTAACCTACTCTACTTCCCCCATTCTCCCCTCTTCGTATACACCCGTGCCCATACCAGCAATCCCCCTTCCCCATCGAAGCCCACTACCAATCAACCTTTCCCATTCGTTTTTCCCCTATACCCATACCTATAGCTGCGTCTTGCCCACCCAAAGCAGCGATTGACTCAGGTTTTTCCTTGTTGCATTATTGCTTTCACGTATTGCACATTTGAATCAAGTAATTTACTCTCCTTAAATTTGTTTTAATTTTCTGCATAAATAAAATCCTGATTCCTTTAGGCTGGTTTCTGGCACTTATTAGGGATGCTTCTAGTTTATTTGTTGCTGTTGGCACTTGTTTATGGCTCTGATTAGGAATGCTCCTAGTTTATTGATTGCGATTTGAACTGGTTTATGACTCTGAAAATAGCATGCCTTTAGTTTTCTGGTTTTAGTTTCATTAATTACTCACATTTGAGTTAGCTGGTTTAGAATTATTGGTTTAAGCTCTGAACTTGATGCATGCTTTGATATGACCTAATTCTTTGCTTGAACTTTATGCCTTGTTCTGTTCTGTTTTGCTGTGTTCTGCTCTAATTTGGCCTGACTTAGAATTCTTGGTTCGGCCCTGCTTTCCTGTGTATTACTTTTGATGCTCTGAATTTCCCAGTTGTCTTTGCATAATTCTATAATTGCATCCATTGATTTGCACAGCATTTGCCTAACTTGCATTAACTGAAATTTGTACTTCTGGAATTGATAAACCATGCTTTCTATTTCTTGCTACATTTGACACTTTGAAGTGCATTTGGTACCCCTTAGTTTTTCATTGCAATTTTTAATAAATGGGTCCCAAAAGAGCCCGAACCAGCCAACCATCCACCCAATCCCACCAAACACGTAGAGGATGTAATCAACCACCGCCCCAACTTCCTCATTAGATTAACGAGTATGGTATTGTGTTCGTTGACGATAGTCAACAGACCCTGATATGATACCCTAGTTAGACGGGAAATGTTGAGTACCTGGTATCTAGATGAGGAATGTCTGGAATGCTTAGGCCTTTTACTTGACGTCCAATACCTCGTTGACTGGATTGAGTGGAACACCCTTCTCACCCACCGATACCTAACCTACCCTAGACCCACCTTAGAGTTTCTCAGTTCTATTCATATAGTACTGTTTAGGGGTCTGAATGTCCATAAGGGCCAGGTCAACTTTAGACTGTTTAACTGTAACTTTAACTTAAATTTAGCCGAATTTAATGCACTGTTTGGCCTAACTCCAGAGGGAACTAGATCAGTACCCTCAGATTTCTTTGCTAACATTTTTTGGAACTCCATTGCAATTGAGGGGCAATACAGTGCATCAACTTCCAAAGCATCTTTTATTTTCAACCCTACTTTCATATATTTATAGCGTCTTATGGCCCATACTATTTTCGGTAGGGCTGAGAGTGATGGGGTTGTAAATCTTAGAGAGCTTTATTTTTTATTTGCTATGGTAAACGGTACCAAAGTGGATACCGGAGCCTTCATGGCTCATCAGATGGCCCGGGTAGGTAGGGCCATGAATGGGAAGGTAGTCATAGGAGGCCTGATTACTACCATTGCTAGAGCTAGGATTTGACGCCAATCTCTTAGGCATGCAACCAGTAGGGGGTAGCAACAGGATTGACTTAGAATTCTGCTTGCATATGAAACTTGTTGTTAAGAAAAATACTGAATATTGGTTGTATCTTAGAGGGCAAAAATTATTCAGCCTCCCTAACCCTTCTAGGACAGCAGTCAAAAATAGGGCAAATTGGATCTACCTTTTAAAGGAGGATAAGGATGATGAGAAGATTCCCCTTGTAG
Source organism: Gleditsia sinensis (assembly GCA_037074535.1). Taxonomy (NCBI): domain Eukaryota; kingdom Viridiplantae; phylum Streptophyta; class Magnoliopsida; order Fabales; family Fabaceae; genus Gleditsia; species Gleditsia sinensis. The sequence goes on from CM073470.1 coordinate 56,588,577, forward strand.
GGGATGACTTTCCCCTTGAGCCACTTTTGGCTCTTCCACCCCCACCACCTCCCATTTTACTGATTGTGCAGGACCATCATCTGTTCCACTAGAGGATCAGGCCTCCCTCTCTTCCAGGTTCACACGCATTGAAGCCGAGCAGCTTTCACAGAGAGCTGTCCTGGATGCTATGCAGGCAGAGCAACATTCTCAAAGAACAACCCTGCATGCAATGCAAGACTCCATCCAAAGCATGCAGGGTATGATGCAGGCTTGGTATACCTGTCACCTAGGTCAACATCCCCCTCCACCACCACCGGATGACCAGTGAATACATAAGTTCTCTCCTCCCTTTTGCTGGTCTTTTCTGATATTTTCGATATTGAGAACACTGTCTGATTTAAGCATGGGGGAGTGTACTTTCGTATTTGATTTTTAGTGCATGAGTTTATGATTTGCACTGGCCATCTTTATTTGTTGATTTAGCTTCTCTTTGCATGTATATATTGTACATATTGCATTCCTTTTGACTTGCTGCATCATCACATAGTTGCTAATTCCAAGATAGACTGGTGTAGTATAGGCTGATTTTAGCTCATGAACATGTGATGCACAATAGGATATGAAATAGGTAGTTATAATTCTAGTCTCTCTTTTCTAGCATTAAACCTTTAATTTTTTGAAAAATATCTCTCTATTGTGTTGTGAACTGTATGCTATGGCTGATTTTAACACTATGAGAGTGTGAAGGTAGGGATAGGTGAAAAATGAGGGTATGTGAAACCCAAAAGGTTTTCACCCTGAGTACCTCCTTCAAGGCACCAAAAAGGCCTTACTATGAGTACCTATATGTTTTTACCCTAGTGAGATGGAGCATAAAATGCACTCACAGTATATTTCTAAAAAAAAGAAGAGAGAAAAGAGACAAGAGAAGAAGAAAAGAGAATATGAGAAATAAAAGAAATGGGTTAAGAAAAATAGAAATAAGGGTAAGGAAACATAGGGAGATCTAAAGGATGAGGTGGCCTACTTGAGTGTCTGAAAATCAGTCTGGTGCATACAACCAATGGTAATAGTAGAAGTAGCTATAGAATAAAAGGATTTTTGGTTTGGTTTTAGAAGAATAAGAGACTAATTAATAAATGTCTATTTATATACTTGTTGTGTGCACATTGATTGAGTGAAAAGTTACCTGTATTGCATTTTTTTTCTATCTTTTGGAATTCTGATTTCATCTTCCCCTTTTTCTTCTGTTATGATATGTTATCTGCTTGAGGACAAGCAAAGGTTTAAGCATAGGGGAGTTGATAAAGGGAAATTTTGAGTGCTTAATGGCTATATTTTATCCCCTAATTCATAGTAACTTGTGGTTATTTGTATGCTTTTGGTTATACTTTGTTCTGGGTACTGCTGTGGTTTGTTTTATGGTTGCAGGAGAGCAAAAGAGGCTAAGAAGTAAGGAAAAACAATCATGGAAAGAGCCAAAAGGATTTGGGATATGCTAAGTAAGAAGCAAGAAGGCTACACATCAAAAATCATAAAGAAAGCAATTCGGCAGCATGCAGCATGGCCAGGCCGTGCTTGGTGGCATGCAACACTGCCAGGCTGTGCCCTAGACGGAAGTTGTAACATTCTCCCCGAAACCAGCCCAAAGTACGGCCAGGCTATGTCCTGGAACACGGTCGTGCTTCGGGTCCGTACTGCACATTAAAATTAGGGTTTTTGGCTGCCAAGTTGATACATAAGCGGGGAAAATGCAGAGGCACACAATTTATTCCAAAGGAGACACTTTAGACTCGGTTTTTAGGCTTAGAAAACACTCATAGGTTAGATTTTAACTTGAATCATTGTGGATTGGATGTTCTAGGATAGGATTTATCAGCATTGGAAGATTGTATTTCAGTTTTTACTTTTCTGTTCACCAAGTTCCATCTTTTTGCTTTAATTCTTTATCTTTACTCCTACCTCCATTCATTCTCGAGTTTGTATCGAACTATCATGTTTTATTTAATGATTATGAGTTTGATTCCTGATTATATGATGTGTGAGTAGTTTTTATCTAGGGTTTTGGTAAACCCACTTGTGATATGATGATACCTTGATTGAATGTTAGAACCCTAATTGTAATTGCTCTAGATGGATTAGGATTAACTATTATATGCATGAATTAGTTGGTAGAATGCCTAATCACCAATCTATCACGTCTAGGGTTTTTAATTGATGAACTGAAAAGTGAAGATTAAAACCTGAACCTAATAGTTAATTAGAGTTATCTTAATCATGAAAGTAGTTTAAGATTCTCTAGGATTGAATCAATTAGTAGGCACGAGAACACCTATTATTTGTATTCCACGATTGGCATAAAGCTTAATGAACCTAGGTTAAACTAAGCACCACGAAAGTAGGCAATTGGATTAACCTAGGTACGATTAGTAATACTTGAAAGAGTTTACTAGTTATTGAGGCTAAAACCATCCCCTAGCTAATCTAGATAATTGCAATTAGAGGGACGAACTTGTTATTGAGTATCACAAGTGTGGTAAACCCTAACCCTAGGCTTTGTTTAATTGGTTATTTTCATCTATTTAATTATGACACTATTTCATCAAATTTGCATCGATTTAGAGAGCATAATTTTCATCACTCTAATAATTGACATTGTTCTCTGTGGGATACGACCCGTACTTATCGGATTAGCTACAACTACACCGTGCCCTTGCGGTAACTAGTGGAATATACTCAACACTCATGGTGTAGCCCGTGTCTACCTTGCACGAGAACATGCAAGCCTAAAGAGTGGGAGAATGATGTGAACCGTGCAATAGTGAGGGTGATTATCGAGTGAGTATCAACAAAGTTCCACATCAGTTTGCGAGGGAGGTCTTGGGTGTTATATATACTTGTTCGCAATCCTCCCCTGACATGCTAACTTTTGAGGTGGAGTTAGGCAGGTTCATATAAGCAAATAGTGGTGGTTATGGTAGAGGATCAGGAGATCGAGGCCGAGAACCAACTCAAGTTCTTACCCTGACACGACAAGATTCTTAGGCCTTAAATGCAGTGTTGACAGGTACATTATCAGTATATTCTCATAGAGCATATGTACTGTTTGATTTTGGTTCTACTCATTCTTATATATCACCATGCTTTGCTAAGCAATTGGGTAGAGATCCTACTAGTTTATAGTATTCCTTTATGGTTGTTACTCCATTTGAAGAATTCTTACTGGTAAACGATGTGTATAAATCGTGTGATATTTCGGTAGCAAATAAAGAGACCCTTGTGGATTTGATAGTTCTAGATATGGTAGATTTTGATGTGATTCTGGGAATAGATTGGTTGGCATTATGCCATTCCATTTTGGACTACCACCTTAAGGTGATTAAGTTTAATATTCCTAGAGAATCTCCCTTATTGATCCAAGGAGATAGTAGCGAAGTACTCAATAATATAATTTCTACTTTAATAGCTTGTAAACTATTACAAAAAGGATGTCAAGGCTATTTAGCAATGGTTAAAGATGTTGATATAAAGTACACCAAGATAGAGCAGGTTCTAGTGGTTAGAGAATTCCTTGATGTGTTCCCTGAGGAATTGCTAAGATTACCCTTAGAACAAGAAATTGAGTTCATTATTGATTTACTTCTTAGAACCCAACTAGTGTCTATACCCCCATATAGAATGGCACCGACTGAACTCAAGAAACTAAAGAATCAATTGCAAGACTTGTTAGATAAGGGATTCAATGCCTTAGTGGGTGCTCTAGTCTTTTCTGTGAAAACGAAGGATGGGTCACTACAGTTGTGAATAGATTACAAAGAGTTGAATAAGGTAATAGTGCATGATAAATATCCATTATCTTATATAGATGATCTGTTTGACTAGTTACAGAGTGCTCAATATTTTTCAAAAATTGATTTGAGACCTGAGCATCATTAATTGAGGATAAGGGAGGAGGATATTTCGAAGACCACTTTCAGGACTCGGTATAGGCATTATGAGTTCCTAGTGATATCATTTGGTTTAACAAATGCCTCAACTGCATTCATGAATTTGATGAATAGACTATTTAAGCCATTCTTGGATCAGTTTGTTGTCGTGTTCATAGATGATATCCTGGTATATTCAAAGAGTTTAGAGGAGCATGAACAACATTTAAAGATGGTTTTGCAAACCCTAAGAGAACACTAGCTATATGATATGTTTTCAAAATGTGAATTTTGCCTTAGTAGTGTTACTTTCTTAAGGCATGTGGTTACCAAGAATGGTATTCAAGTTGACCCTAAGGGGTTGTTTGGTTGGAGGGGAATGAAGGGGAGAGGAAGGGAGGGAAAAGGGAATTTTTTAATTTACCTTGTTTGATTAAAATTTTTGGAAGGGAGGGGAGTGAATTTTAGGCTCCCAAAACCCATCCCCTCCTTAAAACTCTTCCACTCCGAAAATGGGGGAATTTGGAGGGGAGAGAAATTTTTTGCCAAAAAATGTCCTCAAATATTTGCATTAATACTGAAATTACCCTAATAATTTTTTTTATTTTTCTGGACAAAATTTCAAGTAAAGGGTTACCATACATCACTCACGGTGGTTCTTTCTTCTCTTGCTCTCGGTAGGGTTCCTTTTACTTTTGTGGTTCTCGATAGGGTTCCTTCTTCTCTGCCTTCATCTTTGGCTCTCGATAGGGTTCCTTCTTCTCTGGCTCTCAGCAGGGTTCCTTCTTCTTTGACTTTTGGCAAACCATAGTTCACTTCACAGCTTGCTCATGGGAGAAAAACACGATTGGGTTCTTTCTTGTGGCTGATAACTCTTATTCATTAGAGTTTCTCTATGTTTTTTTGAGTGTGCGTAAACTGCAAAAAGGGAAGTCTACTCTTCCCTTCCTTCATCACCCTGCTGTGCCAGGATAGCAAGGTGCCCATCTCAATCAATGAGGAGACACTCAGGGGGGGCAGCCCCATTAACACCATAACCATAGCTCAAATTGTCCAAGAAAAAGGTGAACTAGATCCACCAGCTGCCACACAATCCCCACCACACTCTGATGGCCTAGCTGCCTCCACCTCTGCCCTTCATCTGGCTGATAAGACCTTACACCTACTGCTGCAGCAGCAAACCACCATCTTGTAGTAGCAAGCTCTACTCCTCAAATACCAACACACCTTCTGGCAGTACCAATAGTAGAGGGATGTTGCCCTCTAGAAAATGCTCAAGCAAAATTTTAGGCAATTCTTCCCCTTTACAGACTTCCCCTCGGACCTACTGCACTACACAACTGGAGAAGAACAGAGGGCCCCAAAGCCTCAGTCTAAAGAGGGCCAAGAGTCCCAAGACTCTTCCCACAGCCACAAGCAGCAACTATGCCCACCGAGGACTCATGAGGAAAACGAGTCCTCAGAGGATGACGAGCCACTTGCAAAGAAGGCAGCAACAATGCAGAAAGGGAAGGACAAACTCCAGAGCCCACGAAGATCAACTTAACGAAGGAGTGGGCTTCGTAGGGCCTGAAAGTATTAAGGGGGTCAATGCCACTAAGGTGCTGCAGCATCCCTGCAAGCACCCTCCGGGAGTCCCCTTACCTTTTATTTCCTTTTTGCTGTTTTAGTATTTTTCACTCTGGTTTGCATGTTGCTGTTGCTGTTTTAGTATTTTTCCTCTTTTATGGGTTTTGCAATATAATCAGCAGTGGAGACACCGCTCATCTTTAAGTTTAGGGGGAGGGAGGAGAAATTAGTATTCCTTTAGTAATTGCTTTAATGTTCGTTGTGGCATTTGTTGTGCTTGACTGAATGAGTATGTTTCAATTTGTGCTAGTTCTGGTATGAATTTTTATTTGATTGTGTTTGAATGTGAGTTTACGTCTGATGTGTAGTTAACTTCAGCAATTAAGGAGTTCTTACAATTATTTTTTGTTTTACTTAAAAAAAATAAAAAATAAAAATAAAAAATAAAAAAAGAAGAAGAGAGATGAGTCTATCATGTGTATTTCATGACTTGCTGTTAGCTCCAGAAAACTCCATGAGGAAGTTATGGAACTTCACTAATAGCCAAAATAGGAACTCTGCATGTTAACCCCACACAACTAGAACCTTTATCTAATGAACACGGGACTATGGTCAGTTTTAGCAAGAGAAATTTGGTGATTTTTTAGGAATTAGGCCTAAGTTTTTAGAGTTAATGTTGAGAGTCTCCTACTGAATTACAAAAAGAGGCATGGGCTATGGTTAGAAAGGTTTAAGTTTGGGGGAAAGAGAAGAAAAAGAGAGAAATTTTGCCACTCCAATGCCTCTGTTGTTCCTTAGTAACCAGGGGTATGCATGAGTCTCATGTGTACTTTTGCGTAAAATAGGGACATAGAGGTATGAGTAGAATTTTGCTTAAGGGTGATAATACTAAGTAACCAATTGCCTTCATCTCACATGTTGGCATTCACGTCAAAAGGCACTAATGACCTTTGCTGGAATAATAATAATAGAATATATATATATATATATATATATATATATATGTAAAAAAGAATAAAAAAATAAAAAATCAGTAAGCTACCCCATCTTATTTACCCTGGCTGTTCCTATGAAGTATGCCAACTTGTCCTGATTAAGGAAACTCGATATATTAGCATGGGAATCATAGGACTTTGACTGATCTTGACCCAAGTGGCTCTTAGAAAACTGTCCATATCATACACACAACTTTGAAGAAGGTTCTGGTTGTCATTGGGGAAAAAGGAAGAAGGCATGTGGTATCCCCTATATGGAAACAACCCTGAGAGTTGAGGGCTAGCAGTAGGACCACATGGAACTATATAGGGGAAATGAGCTGGAGCTTAATAGAAGAGGTGTAGTGGATAGAGTAAATTGCTTGAGGACAAGCAACCTTTTAAGTTTGAGGGGAATTGATAACTCTAATTCATTAGAGTTTCTTTATATTTTTCTGAGGATATTTACTATGTATTTTGATTTATTAGCATTCATGCCCCTTGATTTAATAGAATGTTTTGCCTCCCACGGACACAAGGTTACCCATTTCGTTTACTGTGACAATTCAGTATACATGCACGGCAATTAAGGCAGCAAACTGAGTGATGTTGGGTGATCTTGGTCCTTTTTAATATGATGCATATGATGTGAAGCTTACCTTTTGTGATATGGTGTAGGTGGCAGGGATTCAGAGTTGTGCAGTAGGAGCGGCCACTACTCAGTAGGGGAAAAGGAGCGCCCAGCTGACATAGCAGACTACTGGAGGTACATGAACTACCTCCACTACTGGAAGTGGAAAGAAAGCTGTTGATAGAGGTGCTGACCGAAAAGCAAGGAGAATTTCAGTAAACCAGGGAACTTTAATGGGACCACAAGGCTTGACTATAAAAGGGGAAAACAGAAAGCACAGAGGGAAAGACGCAGGTGACAGATGAAAGCAGAAAGAGGAAGCCCAGAAATCCCTGACTGAGGTAGGCTGCGTGGTTACACTCTGGCCTAGGATGGGCCTACCCTACATGGTGAAGCACAGGAGCAAGGAAGAGGACTGCTACTGAGGATTCCCTTAATCTCTTTTTGTGTTTCATTGTTAGCAGGAAACTGCATTTTTTTTCTTTTCCTATAGTTGTATTACTCTTCACTGCATACTGGTTAATCTAATGCTTGTAATAAGTTTAGATAGAAGGCTGGGCTAATTTTCTAGCTAGGATTGTTGTAACATCCTTAATTTCGTTTCTTTTATTGATAAAGGTACATAAAAAATTTAATTAAGGAAATAAAATTTATTAGACAATATTTTAGATATCTAAGGAAATATAATCCTTAGAAATTCTTCACCTTAGGTATATGCATAGAAAATGTTTCTAACATTAAGAGAACAAATAAAGAAGGAAAATCTAATAAGAAAGAAATTAGAAATAACATACTAAAGAGATGGAAAATTCTTGGATAAGGAAGAAAAATTTTTAGAAACAAGTAAAGGTCTTAAACTTTCAAAGAACATTGAATTAGGGTAATTTTTCCTAATTCAAGAACTATAGTTACTAAGTTTAAAATCTTTACCCATACATTGGACTTTTACCTATGGACACTTCATATAGAGTTTTTCCACTTCACATAAGTTTCTAGCAAGCCCATTGGATAACCTAAACAAGAAATTAAACATAGACTTGGACTAGGATATAGTAATTTCACAAATAGCCCAAAAATTATGAAAATGTGACCAAGCCCACCAAGAAAGGAAGAATTTTATCCAAAGCAAAGAAAATGGGTAGGACAAGCCCATAATGGGTAGGAATAAGCCCAAATCCAAGAGGAAAACTAAAATAAAATAAATTAGATGATGATATAATAATAAGAATAAAGATTAGGTTACATGGCATTAAGACAAAAAAATTTAGCAAGTGGTGTGATTCTACATTCATCACTTAAGCAAGTGGCATGATAATACAAGGCTTTAGGACAAAAATATCTATATCCTACACTCATAATTTTAGCAAGTGGTATGATAATACATGGTATTAGGACAAAACATTCATAGCCCACACAAATAATATCAACCAAATAATGAAGATTCAAGGGCTAGAAATTTGCCACCTAAAAAGGCAAACCTATCATACTTGTTTAAGACAAAAGAAAATGGAAATGAATCCCTAAATCAAAGGGACCTTGTCCCATATCTTAAGAACATATTATCATAATTTTCAAAATACAAATCTCCTTTTCCTATGCATATCTTGACTAAGGAAGAGGAAGACAAGAATATAAGTTGTTTGTTTTCCAAAAATTTAACAAAGTGTATCCTAATTGTGATAAGGTAGACCCATGATCATGAAAGGTGAATTATTTGGTGGTCTATATAAGAAAACCCACCCTTACAACATTAGAATTTCGTCCAAGTGAGGGAGAGAAAAAAAATAGAAGCAAGGTAGAGTGAGGAAAGGAGAGGAAGAAAGGAAGAAAGAGGAAGGAGAAGTCTAGAAGACTAAGTGCTCCAAGTAAGTTTAACAATATTTCTTTTTGAAGAAAACTTTTGAAACTTATAATATTTGTATGAGATTTTGATCTTAGAACTTTTATGATTGGTCATGATGTTGCTATATCATGTTACATATTGATCTTGCATGTGATGTATGTTTGAATACTTAGGTTGGTGTAGATAGTTCTGCATGGTTATGGCTATGGGTGGCAGAAGTTTAAGCTTCGGTATTTTAATTTTTGGGAACAATCTATAAGGAATTAAAATAAATGGTTAACATAAGAATTAAAGATATATGTGTCCCGGATTTTTAGCCACTGGAATCATTCCATTTGGAGTCCATATGAGGTAGCTATGGTCTAATCAGTAGTCAAAGGTCAGAAAATGAATCATCAGGGAAGAATATGTTAGGATAGCTTCGGTAATTTAATTTCTGGGAATTATTGGTAGGGAATTAAAATAAATGATTAACATAAGAATTAAAGATATGTATGTCATGGATTTTTAGCCACTGGAATCATTCAATTTGGAGTCCATATTAGGGAGATATGAGCCGATTAGTAGACAAAGGTCAGAAAATGGGTCATCAGGGAAAAATATGTTAGGATAGCTTCGGTATTTTAATTTCTGAGAAGTATCTGTAAGGAATTAAAATAAATTATTAACATAAAAATGAAAGATAAATGTGTCATGGATTTTGAGGCACTGGAATCATTCAATTTGAAGTCCATTTGAGGTAGATATAAGCTGATTAGTAAGCAGAGGTCAGAAAATGTTTATTCAGAGTATGTTATTAAAGCTTTAGTTTTTGAATTTCTGGGAAATATTCTGTAGGGAGTTAAAATCATACGCCAAGATAACAATTATAGATATAGGGCTCATGGATTTTTACCAACTGGAATAACTCAATTTGGAGTTCAAATTTGGGAGATATGGTCTAATTAGTCAGTAAAGGTCAGAACCTACACGAGAAGAAATAATCTGTACATTTAGAGAGTAATATCACTTTGATTTCTTAATATTTCGCTACAATGTTCAACATAATAGTTTTAGATAATTGTTTTATCTTGAAATTGACACTAAGATCACCTACATCAGAGTTAAATTGAGGGAGTTATGCTCTGATTAGTAAGAGAAGGTTAGATAGGATGAAAACCTGCATCAAGAAAATAAAGAAATAAAATTAGTATTTTAAAAAGAAGATGAATCTTAACAAATGACTAGTATAGCCATAGCCATTGCCATTGCATGAATTTACTACCATTTTAAGTGTGTAATTTTTAACATGGAATTTACCCTAGTACTCATATAAATTTACAAGAAGTTTTGAAAGTGCCGGTTTTATTTGAAAAATCTTAGTATGCTCCGTGGTTGCAGTATTTTCACATCAGAAAAGAATTATTCTAGTTACTGGAAAACAAAATTGTGATTTGTGAAAAGTGCATGTCTAAGGAAAGCTCTGGCAAGGAAAGACATGGTACTTAAGCGTGTCTATTAGTGACCCACCTCTCTTTCCTAGGAACTTTTCTGGTGCGCTGTTTACAGACTACAATTACTATCCAGTTACCAAGGTATTAGTATAGAATTTTGACATGGAAATGTTTTATAAAGTGATATTTTAAATGGTTATGTTCATGGCATGATTACCAATGATTTATGGTAATAGTTATATTTTGATGAACATACTTGTTATTGAAAGCATATTTTTGGCTATCATTGTGAAAAGAAAAGAAATGAGCACGGTCACATGGAAATCCGTGTGGTGCACCAGTAGGGGACGCCCTACCAACAGTTATGATCATGTTAATAAGAAAAGAAAGAGAAAGTGTGCCATGTCGGACAGAGCGAGATAAGCCCGTACCGAAAAGTAGAGAATACTCACCCTGACCGGGGTAGCTTGAAGTAAGAATAAGTGGATAGCCATCATATGAAATTCGAAAAATAGTTATTCATGCCATACATGTCATAACTGTATAATTTTCATGTGCATGATAAAGTGCATTCATGTGACCTAAAGATATTTTTTGTAGTTTATACAGCTGAACATGACATGATGAACTATAATGGTAAATTATGATTTATTGTTGAACTTACTGGGATTTAATTCTCACTATATTTCCATATCATGTTCAGAAGAATAAATATGCAGATATTCTCTATGACACTTATTATCTCTGTACGTTGGATCGAGGTGCCCTACCTTGGGCAACTTCCAGTTATTTCAGATATAACTGTCGTAGATGTAACTGAGATTCCGGTGGACGTGCCACCCGAACCAGTGTCCCCGGAAGTAGTCGATATAGATGATTAGAACTAATATGTATCTTTGTACAAATGTTTGTAAAATAATGGTGTGTAGTTTGTAAAATAATAGTGTGTATGGAAACTCAGTATTGTATAAATTAAATAAATGTTATATTGAGTTAAGTTGTAACGAGGTAATAACGTCATGGTATTTTTTTTTTTTAAAAAAAAAAATTTACATAAATGGAGTTGTTACAGTTGTAGACGGGTTGCAATGAACACATGCACATTTTAATTTATAAATGATTTTGCTGCAGCAACGCTATGTCATTTAACTATGTCTGTATATCTTAACTTCTCCTGCTAACTGAAATTAGATAGAGGAAGGATGAGACTAGCATTAACCTGGGAAGGTGGTGGAGGCTGGAAAAGAGTTACATGTGTGGGCTTAACTAATATAGGAATTTATGGTTGTCCAATTTGACCCAAGAGTTAGGGCTTTAAGTACAACTCTGGGGTTGGGATTGATGCAGGGATACGTGTCCAAACCCCAAGAGTGCATGGAATGGTAGTTTGAAAAGACCCCATTCAAGAGCAGACTGGGCACTAAAGCAATTGCTATAGCAATTGTTAGAGCAAAATGAGTACAGAAGTTCATGGCAACCCTGAAGCAACCCTAGTTCACCTAATATCTTCTTCTTCATAACCTAGAGTCTCTTAACTTAATTTAAGCCTTGTCTAGTTTGCTTAATTTTAATTTCTCCTGAACATTAAATCGTGTGAACCAACAGAATTTTGCTACAGCATTTTACGAGTCAAAGCATGCTATAGTAGTTTCTAGAATACTCCTCGTGGGATGATACTCACTCATCATTATATTACTTGGTCATGACACGTGCACTTGCGTTCTGACATTACATATATACTTTGCAATCAACAGTGGCTCACAACAAACCACGGTTTGCTTTGGAGGACCGAATAAAGCCTAGGGACTATCTGCATCTAGCTTAGCCTCCTTTCTCAACATCTTCCTAAGGCAAACGGTGAGTGGGAGATCAAATTTCTTTGAAGCCTCATTTGAGCGAAGAGTTTAGCAGCTGTGTGGGCTAAGTTTTTCTCCCTTTTGATCCATTAAAATTTGATCCGTCTTCCATCTAAGGTAATCTCCCTGATCATAAATTGGATGCGTTTGCTTGATTTGTCTTATCTGATTGCACACCTCTGCCATATGCTTACAATCAGACTCAGTAATCAATCAGTTCAACTATAGGTTGTTGATTAAAATTAGAGCTTCTTCAATTGCTCTACATATTGCTTCCAAAGCTGATTGTGCCGTGCTCTGTTTGACGTTATCCATGAGCATAGATCCTCTACATACTGCTAAGTTCTTTTCTTACTATTTTTTAAAATGTTTTTTGTGTACAATTATGTCTTTTACAATTTAAATTTTTTCCATAAAACATGAGTTTATTATGTTATCACCTTGTGAGTTGTGATATTTTGTAGTGTCATAAAAAATAGATGAAAACATTAGAGTGAAAAATTGATGAATTAATAAAAAGATTAGTTAAATTTACTTTTTAAAACTATTTATCAAAAAATAAAAAATAAAATAAATTTTTTTAGTTAAAAACACTAAAGGTTATAATGGTTATCTCATTTTATTTCCCCCCTTCCCTTATAAACCAAACAAAGAAAAAATTATTTTCCCTCCCCTCCATTCCCTCTAAAATAAACTAAACAAAGAAATTTTATTTTCCCTCCCCTTCCCTCTCCTCCCCTGAACCAAACAATCCCTAAAAAGGTGGAAGCAATGCAGATATGGCCACGTCCTACCATAGTTACAAAGATTTATAGCTTTCTTGGTCTAGCATACGATTATAGTAGATTCATTAAAGATTTTTCAAAAATTGATGCTTCTTTGATGAGATTGACAAGGACGAAAATAAAGTTTGACTGCTCAGATGAATGTGAGAGAAGTTTCTAGAAACTAAAGGAATGTCTGATTACGGCACCAATATTATCTATTCCTTCAGGTACTAGAGAATGCATAATATACTATGATGCCTCGAGAATTGGATTTGAGTATGTGTTGATGCAACATGGTCAAGTCATTGCATATGCATTCAAACAGCTTTAGCCGCATGAGCAAAATTATCCAACTCATGATTTGGAGATGGCAATAGTGATTTTTGCTTTCAAAATTTAGAGGCATTATTTGTATGGTGAGACATGTGAGATTTATACGGACCGTAAATCCCTCGAGTATATCTTTTAGCAAAAAGATATTAACTTAAGGCAAAGGTGATGAATGAAATTACTTAAAGATTATTATTGTACAATATTATATCATCCAGGTGAGGTCAATATAGTGGCTGATGCATTAAGCAAGAAGTCTATAAGTAGTTTGGCTCATATCACAGAGTTAAGGAGGTCGTTCGTTAAAGAAATGCATAAGTTAGAAAGTCATGGGATAGTGTTAGAGGTAAAGGAACCTGGAATACTATTGACCCATATTTAGCTTTAATAACCTTTGGTAGAATAGGTGAAAAAAGCACAGGAAGAAGATGCCTATTTATGCAAGAAAATTGAAGAGGTGAGAAATAACAGTGATGCTGAATTTACTGTAGATTTTAAAGGAATCTTAAGATTTGATAAGCGGTTATGCATGCCTAATAAAGAAAAACATAAGAAATAGATTCTAGAAGAAGCCCATCAATCTACGTAGGCTGTTCATCTTAGATTAACTAAAATGTATCAAGATCTAAAAGAAATTTATTGGTGGGATGGTATGAAGAAAGATATAGCTGATTATGTTTCTCGATGTTTAACATGTCAACAAGTAAAGGTAGAACACCAAAGGCTTGCGGGGTTACATCAACAGATAGAGATACCTAAATGGAAATGGGAGAGAATAACCATAGACTTTGTTATGGGATTACCACAGACACCAAAAGGGTTTGATTCTATATGGGTTATCATTGAAATGTTGATTAAGTCAGCACATTTTCTACTAGTGAAAACTACCTACAACATAGCTCAGTATGCAAATATGTAATTGGATGAGATAGTGAGACTTCATGGGGTACCTATATAGATTATTTTTGATCGAGAACCACTGTTCACAGCTCGTTTTTGGAGAGCCTTCCAAGAAGTTTTGGGCACGAAGTTAAATCTCAGTACTACTTTCCATCCTCAAACAGATAGATAATTTAAGTGAACCTTTCAAATATTAGAAGATATACTTTGGGCATGTGTGCTTGATCTTCAAAGTAGTTGGGAAAGATTCTTATCTCTAGCTGTGTTTGCTTATAACAATCGCTATTAAGTTAGTAAACAAATGGCCCCTTTTGAGGCATTATATGGAAAACGTTTTCGTTTTCTGATCGGATGGCTTGAATTGGGATAAGCTAAGATTTTAGGGCCTGATTTGTTACAAGATACACTTGACAAGGCAAAGTTTATTAAGGAAAGATTATTGGCAGCCCAGAGTAGATAGAAAGCTTATGTTGATAATAGACACTGACTATTGGAATTTTCCATAGGTGAATATGTCTTCTTGAAGATATCTCCTATGAATGGAGTAGTAAGATTTAGGAAAAGAGGAAAATTAAGTCCATGATACATAAGTCCATTTGAAATTTTTGATAAGATCGGCTCAGTAGCTTATCGGTTGGCCTTGCCACCTGAATTGAGTAATGTCCATACCGTATTTTATGTGTCTATGCTACGAAAGTATTTTCTAGATCCTACACATGTAATTCAATGCCCACAAATTCAGTTAGATGAAGATTTAACCTATGAGGAACAACTAGTGGCAATAGTGGAAAGACAAGTGAAGAAATTGTGTTAAAAAGAAATACCAACGGTGAAACTGATTTGGTAAAATCATTCTTTAGAGGAGGCTACTTGGAAAAATAGGATGATATGTGCACCAAATATCCACATCTGTTTGAACAATAAGGTTAATGCTTTTTGCAAGTATGGTGATGAAATTCGATGACTGAATTTCTTAAAGCAGGGAAGAATGTAATAGCCTAAAATAAAGAAAAACCCTAAATAAATGAAAAAAAACCCTGAATTAAAGAAAAACTATGAATGTAAGAGAAGATTAAGATAAATAGAGATAAATAACATTGAAAATGTGTTTATTTATCAAATGGATTGAAGAGTTATAAAGATAATATGAGGATTTAAGTTTTGGGGCTAAAGTGCAATTTCCTACAAGTTTAGGGGTCAAAACATAAATAATGAAAAGTTGCAAGGAAACCCCTAAATAAATCAAATTTTGTTGTTTAGTCTCCCATGATATTTTAGTAAGAGAGTGGGAAAATTTGAATCTTTCTCTCTCCTTCCCTATTTTCTTTCTCTAAAAACCCCAAAACTTCTCTCTAGATTTCTAGCACTTCTAGACCTCGGATTTTGACACCATCACTGCCAACGGACTCACTGCCAATGGACTCAGAAAGAAAATATCTGTCAGAAAATAGAGGAGAAAATTCTCTAAAAAGGTGGGTTCTGAAACTCCTAATTAGAGTTCTCAAAATGGAAAACTAACACCATAGATTGATTCAGGAGGTGTAAAAATCTTGGGATCTCCAATTTTGGACTCAAATCACTTCTAGAAAAGCCTCACGTGCTACCATACACTTCCTCTCTCCTGGCACGTGAACCCACGTGCAACCCCTACAGGTTGTAACAACTCCATTTCTTATAGATGTATATATTAATAAAGTCCCATGAAGTCATAACTTCTTTACTTCTAATTACTTAACTAATACTTACTTTCAATTAATTTAACCAAGCATAATTAAGGTTTAAGGACTACCATTAACACTGATAAAATTTTGAGTTCACATATATATCACTAATCAAAATATCCGTACAAAATTCAAACACATAAATATCGGCATCTTATTCATCCATGTTGACCAATTTTGGGGATATGGGTGCGGGTGGTTGCACCTTCACTGGGATCTTAGCGAACTCGACCCAACGTATGCTAAAAGTCGGTTGTAACATCTCTAATTTCATTTATTTTATTAATAAAGGTACATAAATATTTAGTTAAAGAAAAAAATTTATTAGACAATTTTTAGATATCTAAGGAAATATAATCCTTAGAAATTCTTCATCTTATGTGTATGCATAGAAAATGTTTCTAACATTAAGGGAATAAGTAAAGAGAGAAAAATCTAATAGGAAAAAAATTGAAATAACATATAAAAGAGAGGTGAAATTCTTAGGTAAGGAAGACAAATTTTTGGTAAGTAAGTAATGATTTTAAAATTTCAAGAAGATTGGATTCAGGTAATTTTCTTAATTCAAGAGCTAGAGTTCCTAAGTTTAACATCTCCACCCAAACATTGGGCTTTCACCTATGCACACTTCATATAGATTTTTTCCACTTTACATGAGTTTCTAGCAAGCCAATAGGATAGCCCAAGCAAGAAATAAAACATAGACTTGAAATAGGATATAGAAATTGGACCGATAGCCCACAAACCATGAAAATGTGACCAAGTTCTCCATGAAAGGTAGAATTTCAGCCAAAGCAAAGAAAATGGGTAAGAATAAGCCCAAATCCAAAAGGAAAAAAATAACAATCATGTGAGGAAATAGTAGTGTAATAATAATCAAGATTAAGTCACATGGCATTAGGACAAAACATCTATATCCTACATTCATAATTTCAACAAGTAGGTAATAATCCATGGCATTATGACAAAACATCCTTATCCTACACAAATAATTTCAGCCAAGCAAAGGAGATTCAAGGGCTAGATATTTTCCACCTAGAAATGTAAACCTATCACACTTAAGTGAGACAAAAGAAAAAGGAAATGAATCTATAAATCAAAGGGACCTTGTCCCTTGTATTAAGAACATTTTATCATAATTTTCAAAATACAAGTCTCCTTTTGCTATGCATATCTTGACTAAGGGAGAGGAAGACAAGAGCATGAGTTGTCTTTCCCCAAAAAATAATCAAGTGCATCCTAATTGTGATAAGGTAGACCCATGATTATGAAAGTTGAACCACTTGATAGTTTATTTAAGCAAAACCCACCCTTATAACATGATAATTTCATCCAAGTGAGGGAGAGGAAAAACATAAGCAAGGTAGAGTGAGGAAAGAAGAGAAAGGAGAAGGGAGGAAGGAAGAGGAAGGAGAAGTCTAGACAATTAAGTAGTCAAGGTAAGTTAGCTTAATCTCTACTTGAATCCATACTTTCTCTTCATCCTTAGGGTTCAAAACTTACCCTCCTTCTCTTATTTAAGCTGCTAGAAAAGCTAAGTGAAGGGAGGAATCTTGCTACTTCCTTCAAGGGAAAACAAGAAAAAGAATTCACTAAGTGAGCTAGGGAAATCTTTAGGTAGGTTTAACAATATCTCTTTTTGAAGAAAAGCTTTGAAATTTGTAACATTTATATGAGATTTGATCTTAAAACTTTGATGAAATTTACAATATTTTCTACTTTGATGATTGGTTGTGGATGTTGCTTTATCATGTTACATGTTATCTTGGATATGACGAATGTTTTGAACATTTCAGTTGGTGTGGAAAGTTCTGCATAGGTATGACTATGGGGGACAAAATTTTACGATTTTTATGCTATTATTTTGTATATTTGAATGTGGTGAAAAATTGATGGAATATGATTAGATGTAAATTAGGAAGAAAATGGAAGAGAACGTAATATAATGATGAACTAAAACTTTAGGAAATGTTTGGTTAGGAAACTTGATTTTAGAGTAACTAGTGAAACTTCAATTTTTGAAATTTTGAGAAGATTCAATTAGGAATTAAAATAAATAGTTAACATGAACAATGTAGATCTATGTCTCACAGAGTTTTAGCCACTGGAATCACTTAATTTGGAGTTCAGATGAGGGATATATTGTCTGATTAGTAAACAGAGCTTAGAAACTAGCTAACTAGGGAAGAATCTGTTATGTATGCTTTGGTGTTTAAATTTTTGGGCAAAATATGTAGGGAATTAAAGTAAATTTTTAATATAATAAATATAAATATATGTCTCACGGATCTATAGGCTCTGAAATCACTTAATTTGGAGTCGATATGAGGGAGATATGGCTAATTAATGAGTAGAGGTTAGAATCAGTCTAGAATCCAGGGTGGTAAATGTAAGTGTTTTTGTTTTTGATTTTCTAGGAATATTTAGTAAGGAATATGAAGAAATAATAAACATGAAAGTTGTATATATTGTCTTAGCTTTTTATAGGCTTTGGTATTACCTCAATTGGAGTTTTTATGAGTGAGATATGGTCAGATAAGTAAGTAGAGGTCTGAACCTACTCGAGAAGAAATAACATTGAATTTAAGAGAGTAGTAACACCACCATTACTTAAGATTTCACTAAGATGTTCAACATAAGGGTTTTAGAGGATTGTCTTATATTTCAATTGACACCAAGATCATCTTAATCGAACTTAAAATGAGGGTGTTATGCTCTATTTAGTAAGAAAGAAAAATAATATTTAAAAAAGAAGAATCCTATAAATAAAAATAATAAATGACTAGCGTATGCTATAGGCATTGCCACTGCATGAACTCCTTATCATCTTAAGTGTGTAATTTTGACATAAAAATATTTTATAAAGTAATATTTGAAAATGATTATGTTCATGGCAAGATTATATTTTACCAATGATTTTTGGTAATGATTATGCTTTAATGATAAATTATGGCATGTGTGTATAATGAACATACTTGTTATTGAAAGCATATTTTGGGCTATTAACGTGAAAAGAAAAGAAAAGAAAAGAGATGAGCATGGTCACATGGCGGTCTGTGTGGTGCACCAGTAGGGGACATCGTAGTCACGGCTATGATTATGTTAATGAGAAAAGAAAGAGAAAGTGTGCTATGTCGAACGGATCCATGAAAGACCGTACAGGAGAGTAGAAAGTACTCACCCTGACAGAGGTAGCTTGATATGAAATTAAGTTGATAGTCATCATATAATATTTTGAAAATAATTATTCATGCCATACATGTCATTTCTGTGTGATTTTCATATGCATAGATAAAGTATATTCATGTGACCTAAGATATTTGCTCTAGCTTATACAGTTAAACATGACATCATGATCTATATTAATGATAATTATGATTTATTGTTTAACCTACAGGGATTTAATTCTTACTATATTTTCATATCATGTTCAGAGCACTAGATATGCAGATATTGTCTGTGATCGGCTTTTAGCGTATGTTGGATCGAGTTGGCTAAGATCCCAGTTGTAACATCTCCATTTTTTTACATATATACTTATATGTATATTTCTAAAATTCTATGAAGTCATTACCTTCTTACTTCTAACTATTTAACTTATAATAATATTCAATTAAATTAACCAAACATAAATAAGGTTTAAGAAATAGCACTAACACTTATACAATTCTGGGTTCACGTACACATTATTAATCAAAACATATGTACAAAAATCAAACACATATAAGTCTACATTTTATTCATCCATATTGACTAGTTCCGAAGATACGGGTGCGGGTGGTTGCACCTTCACTGGGATCTTAGCCAACTCGATCCAACATACGCTAAAAGCCGGTGATAGAGAATATTTGCATAACTTAGTTTTCTAAACATGATATGAAAATATAGTGAGAAATAAATGCCAGTAGGTTCAACAATAAATTATTATCAATAATGCTTGTCACGTCCTGTTCATTTGTATAAGCTACAATGATTATCTTTAGGTCACATGAATGCATCTTATCTATGCACATGAAAATCGTACAGTTATGACATGTATGGCATGAATAACTATTTTCAGAATATCATATGATCGCTATCAACTTATTTTCATATCAAGCTACCCCGGTCAGAGTGATTACTTTTTACTCTACAGAACAGGCTTTTCACGCTCTGTCCGACATGGCACACTTTCTCTTTCTTTTCTCATTAACATAATCATAACTGTTGGTAGCGTGTCCCCTGTTGGTGCACCACACGAACCGCCATGTGACCGCCCATTTCATCTCATTTCATTTCTTTTCACATTAATAGGAAAAAATATGATTTCAATAACAAGTATGTTCGTTATACTCACATGTCATAATTTCATCAAAATATAATCATTACCAAAAATTATTAGTAATCATGCCATAAACATAATCATTTCAAATATCACTTTATAAAATATTTTTATGTCAAAATTACACACTTAAGATGGTAGGGAGTTCATGCAATGGCAATGGCTATGACATACACTGTCATTTATTATTTTCATTTATAAGATTCTTCTTCTTTTTTAAATATTATTATCCTCTCTTCACTAAACAGCGCATAACACCCTCATTTTAAATCCTATTGAGGTGATCTTGGTGTCAATTGAAGGATAAGACAATCCTCTAGAACCCTTATGCTGAACATTTTAGTGAAATCTTAAGTAATCATAGAGTTACTACTCTCTCAAATTCAATGTTATTTCTTCTCGGGAAGGTTCAGACCTCTACTTACTACTCAGACCATATCTCCCTCATACAAACTCTAATGGAGGTGATTCCAGAGCCTATAAAACTATAAGATATTTATATACAACTTTTATGTTTGTCATTTCTTCAGATTCGTTATTAATTATTCCTAGAAAATCGAAAACAAAAACCTTTACATTTACCACCCTGGATTCTAGACTGATTCTAACCTTTACTCATTAAACAACCATATCTCTTTCATATGGACTCCAAATTAAGTGATTTCAGAGCCTATAAATCCGTGATACATATTTTTCCTTGAAATTCAAACACAAAAGCATACTTAATAGATTCTTCCCTTGTTAACCATTTTCTGACCACTGCTTACATATTAGGCAATATCTCCCTTATCTGGACTTCAAATTAAGTGATTCTAGTGGCTAAACATCCTTGAGAAATAGATCTACATTTTTCTTGTTAACCATTTCTTTTAATACCTACCCAATTCTTCCCAGAATTTCAAAAATGGAAGCTTTCGTGGTTACCCCGAAATCCATTTTCCTACCCAATCCTTTCTTATGGTTTTAGTTCATCATTATATTACATTCTCTTCCATTTTCTTTCAATCAAATCATATTCCATGAATTTTTCACCACATTCAAATATAGAAAATAGTAGCATAAAAATCACAAAATTTTTACCACCCTTAACCATTTATATGCAAAATTTTCCACACCAACCGTAATGTCCAAAACATCCATCATATGCAAAATAACATGTAACATGATATAGAAACATACATGAACAATCATCAAAGTAGAAAATATTGTAAATTTCATCAAAATTCTAAGATCAAAATCTCACATAAAGGTTACAAATTTCAAAGATTTTCTTCAAAAAGAGATATTGTTAAACCTACCTAAAGATCTCCCTAACTTACTTAGTGAATTATATTTCTTATTTCCTCTTGAAGGAAGTAGAAAGATTCCTCCCTTCCTTTTTCTTTTCTAACAGAGAAGGAGGGTGAGTTTTTGAACCCCAAGGATAAAGAAGAAAGATGGATTCAGGTGGAGATTAAGGTAACTTACCTTGAGTACTTAGTCCTCTAGACTTCGCCTTCTTCTTCCTTCCTTTCTTCTCCTTTCTTTCTCTCCTTTTCTCACTCTACCTTGCTTCTATTTTTTTTATCTCCCTTACTTGGACGAAATTATAATGTTATAGGGGTGGCTTTTTCTTAAATAAACTAATAAATGATTCACCTTTCATGATCATGGGTATACCTTATCATAATTAGGATGCACTTGGTTGTTTTTTGAGGAAAAACAACTCATGTTCTTGTCATCCTTTTCTTTAGTCAAGATATGCATAGCAAAAGGAGATTTGTATTTTGAAAATTATGATAATATGTTCTTAAGACAAGGGATAAGGTCCCTTTGATTTAGGGATTCATTTCCTTTTTCTTTTGCCTTAATCAAGTATGATAGGTTTGCCTTTCTAAGTGAAAAATTTTTAACCATTGGATCTCCCTTGCTTAGCTGAAATTATTTTTGTAGAATATGGATGTTTTGTCTTAATGCTATGTATTATTATCCACTTGTTGAAATTATGAATGTAGGATATAGATGTTTTGTCAAAATGCCATGTATTATTACCTATTTGTTGAAATTATGAATATAGGATATAGATGTTTTGTCTTAATGCCATGTGACCTAATCTTGATTATTGTTGCACTACTATTTCCTCACATGATTCTTATTTTTTCTCTCTTGGATTTGGGCTCATTCTTACCCATTTCCTTTTCTTTGGCTAAGATTCTATCTTTCATGGAGGGCTTGGTCACATTTTCATTATTTTGGGGCTATCGGTCCAACTTCTATATCCTCGTCCAAGTCTATATTTTATTTCTTGCTTGGGTTATCCAATGGGCTTGCTAGAAACTTATATGGTGAAGTGGAAAACTCTATATGAAGTGTTCATAGGTGAAACCCAATTTATAGGTGGAGATGTTAAACTTAGAAATTTCTAACTCTTGAATGAGGAAAAATTACCCTAATCCAATCTTCTTAAAATTTTAAGACCTTTACTTATTTCACAAAAAAACTTATCTTCTTTACCAAAGAATTTCGTCTCTCTTTAGTATATTGTTTCTAATTTTTCCTATTAGGTTTTCTTTCTTTACTTATTCCCTTAATGTTAGAAACATTTTCTATGCATACACATAAGGTGAAGAATTTCTAAGGATTATATTTCTTTAGATATCTAAAAATTGGCTAATAAATTTTATTTTCTTAATTAAATATTTATGTACCTTTATTAATAAAAGAAACGAAATTAGGGATGTTACACTGGTAAAGGTGCAACCACCCGCACCCGTATCCCCAAAACTGGTCAATATGGATGAATAAGATGTGGACATATATGTGTTTGATTTGTGTACGGATGTTGTTAATTAATGATGTGTAAACCTTAATTATGCTTGATTCAATTAATTGAATGTTATTATGAGTTAAATAGTTAGAAGTAAAGAGGTAATGACTTCATGAGATTTTAATATATATATATATATATATATATATATATATATATATGTATATATATATATATATGTATATATATGTATACATATATATATATGTATATATATGTATACATATATATATATGTATATATATATGTATATATATATATATATACATATATATATACATATATATATATGTATACATATATATACATATATATATATATATATATATATATATATATATATATATATGTATATATATGTACATATATATACATATATATATATGTATATATGTATATATGTACATATATATATATATATATATATATATATATATATATATATCTATACATATATACATATACATATATATATGTATATATGTATAGATATATACATATATATGTATAGATATATACATATATATGTACATATATACATATATATACATATATATATATACATATATATACATATATATATACACATATATATATACATATATATACACATATATACACATATATATACACATATATACACATATATACACATATATATACATATATATATACACACACACACACACACACACACACACACACACACACACACACATATATATATATATATATATGTATATATGTAAACAAAATTGAGTTGTTACACCAGTCACAGAGAAAATCTGCATATTTAGTCTTTTGAACATGATATGGAAATATAGTGAGAATTAAATCTTAGTAGGTTCAACAATAAATCATAATCATCATCAATATTGTTCATCGTATCATGTTCATCTGCATAAGCTATAGCAAATATCATAGGTCACATGAATGCACTTTATCTATGCACATAAAAATCGTATAGTAATGACATGTATGGCATGAATAAATATTTTCAAAATATCATATGATAACTATCGATTTATTTCATATCAAGCTACCTTAGTCAGAGTGAGTACTTTCTACTCTCCAGTACGAACTTTTCTCGCTTCGTCTGACATGGCGTACTTTCTTTTTCTTTTCTCATTAGTATAATTATAGCTGTGAGTAGGGTGTTATTTCTGTTTTACTTGTTAACCGCAAGTGCACGGCATAGCTGTAGCTAGCTTGGTGAGTACGGGTCGTATCCCAAGAGACCAAAGATCAATTACTAGAGTTATACGAAATATGTTATCTAAATTAATAAAATTCGATAGAAAGTATGTCACAATTAAGCAAATAAAGAATTTAATTAACAAAAACCTAGGGTTAGGGTTTACAACACTTATGATATTCAACAATCAATATGTACTTCTAATTGCAATGATCAAGGTAATTGAGGATGGTTTAGCCTTAATTAACTAATAATCTCTTTCAAGCGTTACTAATCATACCTAGATTAATTCAATTGCCTACTTTCGTGGTTCTTAGCTCTACCTAAGTCCATTAAGTTCTATGCCAACCATAGAATTCAATTAATAGGTTTTCTCGTGCCCACTAATTGATTCAATTCCTAGAGAACCTTAAACTATTTTCGTGATTAAAATATCCCTAATTAATTATTAAGTTCTAGTTTTAACTTTCAACTTTCAATTCATCGGTTAATAACCTAAGACGTGATAGATTGGTGATCAGACATTCTATCAACTCTTATACATATGCATAATAGTTAATCCTAATTAGTCCACAAGTAATCATAATTAGGGTACCAAAATTTAACTCAATAATGTATCATCACACATAAGTGGATTTACTGAAACCCTAGATCAATATCTACTCACACATAATTGAAAGTAAACACATAACCTAATTCATTAAATCATTCATCAATGTTCAATACAAACTAAGAGAAAGAGTAGAAGTAGAAGGATAAAACCTGGAGTGTGATAAAGGGGAATTTTGAGTATTAATGGCTATATTTTATCCTCTAATTCAAAGCAAACTTGTGGTTATTTCCCTACTTTTGGTTATGCTTTGCTTTGGATACTACTTTGGTTGTTTTTATGCTTGTAGGTGAGCAAAAGAGGCCAAGAAACAAGAAAAAACAGTCATTAAAAGTGCCATATGGACTTGGAACAAGATGAGGAGGAAGAAGGAGGAAGCCCACCAAAAATCAGCAAGAAATGAGCATGGAAGCCCCTAACACGGCCAGGCCGTGTTCTGGACAAAAGCTGTAGAGACTCCCTAGAATTCAACCCGAAGCATGGCCAGGCCGTGTCTTGGAACACGGTCGTGCTGCGGGTCTGCGTAAACCGTATTTTTTAGGATTTTGAGTGGCCAAAGTGTTATATATTAAGTGGAAAACGAAGCGAAAGGGGGGAGAACACATTTCAGACCTTCTTTACTCAGTTTTAGGCTTAGGAAACACCATTAGATTTGGTTTAGAGTAGGATTAATTGTTCAATTCATGTTCTAGGTTAGATTTCACATTGATTTAGCATTGTATTTCATCTCTACATTCAGCAATCCAGGTTTTATCTTTCCATCTTTACTTCTACTTCTACTTCTACTTCTTTCTCTTGAATTGTATTGAACACTTATGGTTTGTTTAATGAATTTGGTTTTAGTTTCTGTTTCTATTATGCTTGTGTAGTTGTGATCTAGGGTTTTGCTAAACCCACTTATGGTGTGATGATACATTGTGCTGATTGAATTGTAGGAGCCCTAATTGTGTTATCTATGGTTAATTAGGATTAGCTATTATGCATTGGTTATAGGAGTTGATGAATGTCTAACCAATATTTATCACGTCTTAGGATATTAATTGATGGACTAAAAAGTGAAGATTAATACCGGAACCTAATAGTTAATTAGGGATAGCTTAATCACGAAAGTAGTTTAAGGTTCTCTAGGAATGAATTAATTAGTGGGCACGAGAAAATCGATTAATTGTATTCCATGGTTGGCATAGAACTTAATGGACTTAGGTTGAACTAAGAACCACGAAAGTAGGCAATTGGATTAACCTAGGTACGATTAGTAACGCTTGAAAGAGGTTGCTAGTTAATTAAGGCTAAACCATCCCCAATAACCTAAATAATTGCAATTAGAGGTATAAGATGGATGTTGAATATCATAAGTGTAGTGAACCGTAACCCTAGGTTTGTTTAATTGGTTATTTTCATTCGTTTAATTGTGACACTCTCTAATCGAATTACATCGATCTAGATAGCATATTTTGCATCATTCTAGTAGTTGACATTATTCTTCGTGGAATACGACCCGTACTCGCTGGACTAGCTATAGCTACGCCATGCACTTGCGGTAATTAGTAAAACATACACACAACAAGTTTTTGCGCGCTATTGTCAGGGAATAATAGTCAATATTAGATATTTTGCAAAATAGATAGACTAGATCACTTTCTTTTCATTTTTTTCTGCATAACTTTCTTTTCCTGATTTTTGTTCCTTTTTCTTCCTTCATAGGTGTGTAGCTATTATATGCAAAGATGCCACAAATTCTTTGTTGAATTTGACCTGGAGATTGAGCATACCCTGCAGAGGAGAAGAAGAATACAACAACAAGAAAATTCTGCACCTACCATGGGGGAAAGAGATAACCGATCTCTTAAGGACTTTACAGCCCCAGATACTCATGGTCTGAATCTCAGCATAGTCAGGCCAGTTGTTGAAGCTAACAACTTTGAGCTGAAGCCTTCTCTTTTGCAGATGGTTCAGCAGAATCAATTTGGAGGGTCGCCTACTAAAAACTCAAATCTCCACCTGTTAATCTTTTTGGAGTATTGTGACACCCTGAAGCTGAATGGGGCATCTTTATATGCCATCAGATTGAGACTGTTCTCTTTCTCTTTGAGGGAAAAGGCCCGTGCATGGTTGCATTCTCTTCCATTAGGGTCCATTACCACATGGTAGCAGCTTTCTCAAGCTTTCCTGGCCAAATACTTCCCACTGAGTAAGACGGCTCATCTTGGAAATCAGATAACTACTTTTGGTCAGAAAGATGGAGAGTCATTATACGAGGCCTGGGAAAGATTCAAAGAGCTTCTCAGAATATGCCCACATCATGGATTGGAGAAGTGGTTCATAGTCTATACATTCTACAATGGACTAATCTACAGCACCCGTATGTCTATGGATGCTGCAGATGGTGGAGCCATTATGAACAAGACAGTTGATGAGGCATACGAGCTGATAGAGGATATGGCTCAAAACCACTATTCATGGTCTAGTGAAAGGCAGCCGAGGAAACCAGCAGGTATGTTTGAAGTAGATGCGTTTAATCATCTGACTTCTAAAGTTGATGCATTATTTCAAAAGTTGGATAAATTGAACATCAATGTTGTTGGTTCTTCTTCGTCTTCTACTTGTGAGATATGTGGTTGCATAGGTCATGTGGCCAATGATTGCCAGCTTGGGAACTCTACAACTCAGGATTGTGAGCAGATAAGTTTTTTAAACAACAATCAAAGAAATAATCTGTACAGCAACACATATAACCTAGGCTGGAAGAACCACCCGAATCTCTCTTACAAGCTAAATGCAAATCAGCAGCCTCAGAATAACTTTAGACAACCCCTTGGGTTCCAAAATCAGAGGCCATTCAACCCAGCTCCTCAGCCAAAGTCAAATTTAGAGGCTCTAATAAAAAATTTCATCACTACACAGAGTAAGCAGAATGATGAATTTAAAGCCCAGAACTATTCTATGAATGTGGCTATAAAAGATTTAGCCTCCAAGGTAGACTCACTTGCTACTCATAACAAGATGTTGGAAACTCAAATAGCACAGCAAGCAAGTCTATCTAACAGGAACTTTGGCAGACTTTCAGGCCAGACTGAGAACCCCAGAGAGCATTGTAATGCCATTACTTTGAGAAGTGGTAAGCAATTGGCTGAATCTGAGAGAAGTGAGGAGGTAAAGACAAATGAACCTCAGGCTGCATCTGAGAAGAAAAGAGAAGATGAATCAGAAGAAGAGGAAAAGAAGGAAGAAGAGACAAAATATGTGGCTCCTGAACCATACAAGCTACCAATCCCTTTTCCTCAAAGATTGGTTAAGGCCAAGTTAGAGAAGCAATTTGGGAGATTTCTAGATGTGCTGAAGAAGCTGAATATTAACATTCCATTCTTAGAAGCCATCTCCTAAATTTCATCTTATGCAAAGTTTCTGAAAGAGATCCTATTAAACAAGAGGAAAATTAAAGAGCATGTTGTGGTGGCACTGACAGAGGGATCAAGTGCATTAATCTAGAATAAGCTTCCTCAAAAGCTTCTCCATTCCTTGCTCCATTGGAAATATGAATATAGACAGAGCCCTATGTGACCTTGGAGAAAGTGTGAGCCTCATGCCTCTTTCAGTTTGCAAAAAGCTTCAGATGGGTGAATTAAATCCTACCACCCTTTCTCTTCATTTGGCTGATCAATCCATCAAGCACCGGGTAGGTATATTAGAGGATGTTCCTCTAAAGGTAGGTAAATTTGTCATACTGGTTGATTTTGTTATTTTAGAGATGGAGGAAGATGATCAAATCCCCATCATTCTTGGAAGGCCTTTCCTAGCTACGGTTGGTGCCAATATAAATGTGAAAGATGTAAAGCTTTCTTTGAATGTAGGGGATGAAAAAGTAGAATTTAATTTGAATGATACAATAAACCCTCCGTCCCTAAATGAATCTTGTTGTATGATTGGTTTGCCTAAACCAAATATAGATGATTATGACATGAATTTTTCTCCTTCTGACCCACTTGAGTTATGCTTTATGGAAAGCTTTGGTATTTATGTTAAACAGGGGAAAGAAAAGCAAGACATTGAGGAGAAAGTGAAAGACACAAAGTTAGAACTCAAACCGCCTCCTCAAAGCTTGAATGAAGCAAAGGAAGAAAGGAATGAGCCACGAGGATCTTTGAAGGGCATTAGGCAAAGCCTCAAGCAACATACTAAGAGGTAATGGATAGCAAAGAGAGTTATTCAAACTCTCTTCAAACCTCCTTGAGTGGAAAACATGCCAAAGAGTCAAGCTAATGACTTTAAACAAGCGCTTTGTGGGAGGCAACCCATATTTTAATTTTTAAAATTTTCCTTTGGTTTTGTTTTCTAATTTTTAGTTTAGTTTTTATCTTTAATTTTAGTTGATTTCTTTGGTTATAGGTTTAATGAGTGTTTCCTCATGTATTTTAGGTTCATTTCCATGTGCTCAAGGTGATATAAAAGGCTTAAAATTAAGGGAAATAAAGGAGAATCAAAAGCTGAGGCAAAATTTGAAGAATGAAGGTTCCAGGAAGCAACACGGGCAAGTCGTGTCCTTCACCACGCCCGTGCTTCAAGCACGGGCCAAATCCTGCATGTTTGGAGAAAAACCGCCAGAAGCATGGGCTGGCCGTGTCACATGACACGGCCGTGTTGCAGACCTAGCCCAAGCACTCCTCACCTGTGTTACTTAACATAGGCAAAATCTTGGAAATTTGGAATTCCAGCTCCAAGCACGGGTGAGCTGTGCTGTGAAGCACGACCGTGTTACAGGTAAAAAAAAGAGAAAAAAGGAAAAGGGCCATCCAGCCCAAAGCATAAGTGGTCCGTTTTTTCAGCCCAGCTCCAATTCAAAATACTGCATTGCTTATATCTGGCTTACCTATTGCTGATACTATACACTTGGCACCTGAGTCAGAACCCTCAACCTCCTCTTTTAGAAGACCAATAAGCAAGTAAGTTACTTCTTCCTTTTCCTGTACTTTCATTTATATTGACATTGAGGACAATGTCAAGTTTAAGCATGGGGGAGTAGACTTTAGGCTTGTGGTTTTCACTGATTAAATATTTTATCTCTTGTTTCATTGTATAATCATAAAGTTTTCTATTTTAGAGATAGACTGGCATAATATAGGTTGATTTTTAGCTCATGAACATGTAATGCCCAATAGGATATGAAATAGTTAGTTATTATTTTAGTCTCTCTCTTCTAGGATTAAACCTCTAATTTTTTGAAAAATATCTCTCTATTGTTTGTGAATTGTATGTTATTTTTGATTTTAACACTATGAGAGTGTGAAGGTAGGAAGAGGTGAAAAATGAAGGAATGTGCACCCCAAAAAGTTTTCACTCTGAGTACCCCTTCAAGGCACCAAAAAGGCCTTAGTATGAGTACCTAGATGCATTTACCCTAGTGAGATGGAGCATAGAATGCACTCTTACATATTTCTAAAAAGTATGAAAAAAAACAAATGAATGAAAAAGAGAAGAAAAAAATGATGGAAAGTAAAAGAGTTTGAATGAGAAAGAGTGATAAAATAGAAATAAGGGTAAGGCAACATAGGGAGATCTAAAGGATGAGGTGGCCTACTTGAGTGTACAAAAATCAATTTTATGCATACAACCAATGGTAACAATAGAAGTAGATATATAATAAAAAAATTATTGGTTTAGTTTTAGAAGAATAGAGACTATCTGATAAATGTCTATTTATATATCTATTGTGTGCACATTGATTGAGTGAAAAATTACTTATATTACATTTTTCTATCCTCTAGAATTTGATTGCATCTTTCCCCTTTCCTTCCTGATATGATATGTTATTTGCTTGAGGACAAGCAAAGGTTTAAGCATGGGGGAGTTGATAAACGGGAATTTTAAGTATAAATGGCTATATTTTATCCTCTAATTCATAGCAAACTTGTGATTATTTTTCTACTTTTGGTTATGCTTTGCTTTGGATACTACTTTGGTTGTTTTTATGCTTGTAGGTGAGCAAAAGAGGTCAAGAAACAAGAGAAAACAGTCATTAAAAGTGCCATATGGACTTGGAACAAGATGAGGAGGAAGAAGGAGGTAGCCCACCAAAAATCAGCAAGAAATGAGCATGGAGGCCCCTAACACGGCCAGGCTGTGCTTGGTGGCATGCAACACGGCCAGGCCGTGTTCTGGGCAAAAGCTGCAGAGACTCCCCAAAATTCAACCCGAAGCACGGCCAGGCCGTGTCCTGGAACATGATCGTGCTGCGGGTCTGTGCACACCGTATTTTTTAGGGTTTTGAGCTGCCAAAGTGTTATATATTGAGGGGAAAATGAAGCGAAAGGGGGGAGAACACATTTCAGACCTTCTTTACTCAGTTTTAGGCTTAGGAAACACCATTAGATTTGATTTAGAGTAGGATTAATTATTCAATTCATGTTCTAGGTTAGATTTCACATTGATTCAGCATTGTATTTCATCTCTACATTCAGCAATCCAGGTTTTATCTTTCCATCTTTACTTCTACTTCTACTTCTACTTCTTTCTCTTGAATTGTATTGAACACTTATGGTTTGTTTAATGGATTTGGTTTTAGTTTCTGTTTCTATTATGCTTGAGTAGTTGTGATCTAGGGTTTTGGTAAACCCACTTTTGGAGTGATGATACATTGTGCTGATTGAATTGTAGGAGCCCTAATTATGTTATCTATGGTTAATTAGGATTAGCTATTATGCATTGGTTATAGGAGTTGATGAATGTCTGGCCAATATTTATCACGTCTTAGGATATTAATTGATGGACTGAAAGGTGAAGATTAATACAGGAACCTAATAGTTAATTAGGGATAGCTTAATCACGAAAGTAGTTTAAGGTTCTCTAGGAATGAATCAATTAGTGGGTACAAGAAAACCGATTAATTGTATTCCATGGTTGGCATTGAACTTAATGGACTTAGGTTGAACTAAGAACCACGAAAGTAGGCAATTGGATTAACCTAGGTACGATTAGTAATGCTTGAAAGAGGTTGCTAGTTAATTAAGGCTAAACCATCCCTAATAACCTAGATAATTGCAATTAGAGGTACAAGATGGATGTTGAATATCATAAGTGTGGTTAACCGTAACCCTAGGTTTGTTTAATTGGTTATTTTCATTCGTTTAATTGTGACACTCTTAATCAAATTACATCGATCTAGATAGCATATTTTGCATCATTCTAGTAGTTGACATTGTTCTCTGTGGAATACGAACCGTACTCGTCGGACTAGCTACAGCTATGCCGTGCGCTTGCAGTAATTAGTAAAACATACACACAACAGAGTGCAAAAGATGAATTAAAAATACAAGCTTCAATAAATCTCAAGTTCTACTCTAAAATCATAAATCAAACAATGATTCTAATCTAATCCCAATATAATGGTGTTTCCTAAGCCTAAATTGAGTAAAAATAAATTTGTATGTGTCTGGATGTGTTTCTCTGCATTTCCTCATGTGTATATATCACTTTGGCTACTGAAAACCCTAAATAACACGGAGTGTATAGACATGAAGCACGACCGTGCTTCGAGATGGAAATATGGGAATTTATCTTCTTCTTTCATAGAACACGGCCTGGCCGTGCTTCATGTAACACCAAGAACAACATGGCCGTGTTTGGGGTTGCCAAGCTCAGATTTTGCCAATTTCTTCTGTGTTGCCTCTTTGCATCCTCCTTAGCTTGTTCCAAGTTAATATGGCCATTCACATGAGTGTGTTCCCTTACTTCTTGGCCTTTTTTGCTAACCTACACAAATAAAACAAACCAAAGCAGTATCCAGAACAAAGCATAACCAAAGGCAGGGAAATAATCACAAGTTTACTATTTATTAAGGGATAAAGATAACCATTAAACACTTAATTTTCTCCTTTATCAACTCCTCCATGCTTAAACCTTTACTTGTCCTCAAGCAAATAATATGACATATCAGTAGGAAGGAGAAATATGCATTCAGATTCCATATGACAGAAAAATGCAATACAGGTAATTCTTCACTCAATCAATATGAACACAACAGATATATGAATAAAAATTTATTAATTAGTCTCCATTCTTCTAAAACTAAACCCAAATTCTCTTATTATATACCTACTTCCATTGTTACCATTGATTGTATACATCAAATTGATTTTCAGACACTACTACCTTATCCTTTAGATCTCCCTATGTTGCCTTACCCTTATTTCTATTTTTCTTACTCTTTTTGTAACGCTTGATTTTTTTTTTGTATACGCTAGAAACCCAAGTTATCGCATACACCAAGCAACATATAATTACATTCATACAAGAGTCATTTACATTAGAGTTTAGTAACATTTATACATCTATATGTAACTCGAGGTACTGAGCATACATCACAAAAGGCAGAGTACCATGGAGTTACATCAAAATTATAGGTTAGCCCATTTACATAGCCAAAAAGTTAGGCTTCTACTACTACTCTATGTCCTATCCCTGGCCCTCACCCCTGGGGTGCTACTGGTGGAGGAGGTGGGCCGGGGGTAGGAATATTTATTGTACTCGTCACTATCAGGTTCACGATGATTGTGAACTGTCCCAGATATGGAAAGTTAAAAGTCTGCAGCTCTAAAAGCAGCGTCAGCACCACATAAGCCATCTCTACTGATCTGAACATAGCATCAAACATAGTGAGATATAAAATCCTAGCAAGATCAATATTCAAAACGTATAGTACACAAAGATTCACATGCTATGTCCAGCTGTATAAACTATAGAAAATATTTTCTCTTTTATGCAATTAAGATACAATAAAGTACATACCAGCCTTTTTATAGATTATGTATCAATATCACGCAAAATAACAAAATATGCATTTGTACAATACCTGTACCGTTGTCCCGAGTCCATACCACACACAGTGGCTCATCATCACTCATAATGGCTCATAGGCTGATAATCTCTCTCAATTGTAATCCTCAATGTGGCATGAGTCTTCCCCTCCAGCTACTCACCCACCCTTTGAGGGCCATTGGTAGGAGGATCCTTCTTGTATTGACCACTCTAGGCCATAGGGTGTCCCTTATCCCAGTACCGTATCAAAGCCATGACCCTTCTGTCGCTTTACCTCGTAAGGTGCCACTATCCCGGGTCACCTTAATGGGTAAAGGTCATCCTGGACTTATCAGTCTCCTCAATACAGTAAGGAAGATACCTATTTCCAGGCCACCCTGCTTCAGAGAGGATCATTCTGACTTGTCAGTCGCCTCAATATAGCAAGGGAGACACCTGTTTCCAGGCCACCCTACTTCAGAGAGGGTCCTCCTGACAACAAAATCTTTTATATCTCATCAGCCACTTAACATAACAGAGGGTGCACATTATTAGATATGCAGCACATAATCAACTTGTTCTCAAACATATTACAACAACTCATCATGGATACACATGCATGTCTTATCAATTTTCCAAAATGTGCATACATTAGCAACTCACTTGCATAACAACACACAACAGTCTATAGCATGTAAACATAGTATTCATGCGTCATTTCTCATGATTCACATTCATGATTTACCAACCATTCTTGGTGAAATAATTATAGCACATATAAAAGTAACATTCATGCATCATACAACCTTTATTAACATCCTAATAATGTTGGTAGCTAAAAAGGATTCAAAAAGGAAATGAAAAACAAGGAAAAAGGGCAACACAGCCTGATCTTCCTTTACAAAAAAGATCACAACTTCCTCATTTCAACTCCGATTAAGATGATTTTGGTGTCTATGGAAACTGAAAAAAATTACCCACAATCATTTCTATCACTTTAACAAATAAGAAATATAACCAGGGAAAAAAGGTGTTTGAAAACAGAGTCAGAACTCAGTGCCTTAGATCTGACCTACCATCAGTCATCAGGGCATATCTTTCTCGTTTCCAATCCTATTAAGGTGATTTCGGTGTCTATATAAAGCGAAGACAATTATTTGAAACTTTGATGTTTACTACTTTATCCGATTAGAAAGATAAACAGGTCAAAAAGGTGTCCGTAAATAGAGTCACGATTCTGTGCGTTGAATCTGACCTTTCTTCACTCATCAGGGGATATCTCTCTCATTTCCAATTCGATTAAGGTGATTCTAGAGGCACATAAAAGCTAAGAAACAGGGCTACAATTCATTTGTTCAATATATTTCCAGATTCTACATAAAATGTAAAATCCAGAACCAACCAATAAGTCATGAAGGAGGATGTTGATCTTACCTTTCTCCCTCCACAAGTTTGTTTCTTTACCTTGTTCTACCACTTCCTCTCTCTCTAGAAAACATTACCAACCAGCAATTTTTCCCATTCATTAGTTCCCATAGAAGGTTTGGGAAGATTAACCAAAAGATTAGGGGTTGGAATCTTACCTTTTCTCCTTGCTTTTCCTCCTTCTTCTCTAGCTTTCTTCTTCTCTCTCTCCCTTCTTCTTCTTCTTCTTCTTCTTCTTTTCCTTTCCTTATTTTCTTTCTTCTCTTTCTCCCTTCTCCCTTTGGCCGTGGATTCCTCTAGTTTTGGCTGGGCAAATAGGCGACTTGGTCCCCCATGTTAAGAGAAATAATATAAAATATTATGCTTAGCCTTTAACCTCACTTTCTCTAAGAATTTCAATATTTCCACTCCCTTACAATAGAACTATATAGTTAGCTAAGGCATTGTTTGGGGTGAAGAAAACTTACCAAGAGTTTAATCTCTTCTTGAGCCTTACTTTAATGAATTTTTTGTGCAACTCTCTTCATGGTTCCACATCTCTATCCTTGCTATTTACTTGTAACCCTATAGACAAGAAAATTACTATCTCTTTCTCAACAACTTTTTCCAAAAATGAGAAAATCTTTATTAAACATTTATTGTTATTTCTCTATAACTCCCTCATTTAACTCTTTTAAACCCTCTCTGACCACTCTATTTTGTGAATGTTATGGAAAAATTTCGGGTCTTACAATTTTTCTAATTCATTCTTTTACTTTTTCACTTCTTTTATCTATTTCATCCATTATTATTTTATAGAAATATACAGCGAGTGCATTTTATGCACCATCTCACTAGGGTATAGGCAGTTAGGTACTCATACTAAGGTCTTTTTGGTGCCTTGAAGGGGTACTCAAAGTGAAAAAATTTTGGGATTCATATTCCCTCATTTTTCACCTCTCCCTACCTTCATACTCTCATAATGTGAAAATCAATAATAGCATACAATTCACAGCACAATAAGAGAGATATTTTTCAAAAAATTAGAGGTTCAATACTAGTAGAGGGAGACTAAGATGATAACTACCTATTTCATATTCTATTGCGTATCACATGTTCATGAGTTAAAATTACCCTATATTACATCAATCTATCTCTAAAATAGCAAACTTTGTAATTATGCAATGAAATAAGAGATATTTAGCCAACAAGAACAAAAAATTCAATCAGTGAAAACCACAAGCTTAAAGTTCACTCCCCCATGCCTAAACTTGACATTGTTTCCAATATCAGTAATAATGAAAGTGCTGGCAAAGGAAGAAGTAACTTACTTGCTACTAGTTGTTTGGAGGAGGAGGTGGAGGATTCTGACTCAAGTGCCAGTTGTACCATCCGTGCATCATTCTCTACATGCTTTGGATTAAATCATGGATTGCATGTAGGGTGGCCCTTTGTGCTATTTGTTCCTCCTCAATTTAGTGAAGCCGTGAGGAGATAGAATGTTGTTCCTCTTACAGCACATGGGAAGGACTTGCAGTGTCAGTGAAGTGGGTATAGGGTAGGGGTGGTAGAGCCAGTAGTGGCTCATGGGGGAAGTCATCCCCCTCAAAATCATCATCACCTTCTCTACCCTCTTCTAGAGGATAGATCCAATTCTTATCATTAGTAATTGTTGTCCTAGTGGGGTTAGGGAGGTGAAAGATATTATGGCCAAGGAGATGCAGCCAATAGTTGGCATTCCTTTTAACAATTAATTTCATATGCAGACAAGATTCTAAATCTATCTTGCTACTGCTAACTATTGGTTGCAAATCCTGAAGATTTGCCTCCATTCTTAACCCTCTAGCTATTGTAGTTACTAGGCCCTCTATGATCACCTTGCCATTCATAGCATTACCCAACCTAGTCATCTGTTGGGCCATGAAGGCTTCAGTATCCACCTTATGACCGTTTAACATGGCCCAAAGAAAATAAAGCTCTCTTTTATTTGCAACCCCATCACTTTCATCTCTACTAAAAATGGTATGAGCCATCAGGCACTATAAATATCTAAAAGTAGCAAATAAAATAGGCTTTCAAACTTGATGCATCGTATTGCCCCCAACAGAAATAGAGTCCCAAAAATGTTGAGCAAGAAAATTTGAGGGGATAGATCTAACTATCCTGGGAGGCAATCAGAATAATGCATTAAATTAAGCCAATGATAAATTAAATGTATAGTCAAATAATCGAAGTTAATACGGCCCTGATCGACGTCGGGACCCTAAAACATGACCACATTAATTGAGCTAAAGAACTCTAAGGTGGTCTGAGCATAGGCCAGGTAACATAATCCAATGAATGTATTCTATCCAATCCAATCAACGAGGTAGCGGACGTCGGTTAAAAGTCCTTACCGGTTCAAACACTTCTCATCTATGCACCAGGTACTCAGCATTCCCTGTTTAATTAAAGTATCGTATCGTGTCCATTGATTATCATCAACAAACATAACACCATACTCATTTATTTGATGAGGAGGTTGGGACAGTCTTTGAATCAGTCCTCTATCTTGTTGCTAGGATCGGGAGGAAGATTGGCCAGTTTTGGCTCTTTTAAGGCCCATTTATAATGATATGCAATATAAAATATAATGAAGAGTAGGATGATCAGGACCAAAGGCCAATTAACAGACTAATGCACTTCAGTATATATATATATATATAGAGCCAAAAATGAGCAAGACAAGTAATAGGAATCCAATAATATAGCAAATAGGGAGCACTTGCAAATTTAGAGGACAGAAGCAGTGCTAATGGAGATAATGCAAAAGTTCTATGTATACAAAAGCAGAAAATCAAGCCCTAAAATTTTGGAATAGTTTCCCAGCCAAACCAGTGTTAAGAGAGTTAATGTGTATAGCCAATAACAAAATTGAAGCCAAACCAAATGCAAATATCAAGTAGCAACAACCAAAAGGAATAATTTAGCAAGAACCTAAGAAATATTCGAGTATACAAAGTCCAAAGTTCAGCCAAAAAATAATTCCTAGGAAATCATAAATAACCAAAGTGTTCCAGCATTCATGAAAATCAGAAAATCCTGGGCATATAAATTTTTAAGCCTCAAACAATGTAGTCTAACTGGTGTTCAAGATTAAGTCAAGTCTCAGATTCAAGAGAGCCAATAAATTCAGTTTCAGGTTCAAGTGTTGAAGAAATTTAGTAAACTTCAAGCTAGGTTGAATTGCAAATTAAGGCAATTGAAATTCAAATTCAGCTAACAAGGTAAACCAAAATTTCAATTTCAGCAAGTTAATTCCAATTTTAGCAATGT
Source organism: Gleditsia sinensis (assembly GCA_037074535.1). NCBI lineage: Eukaryota > Viridiplantae > Streptophyta > Magnoliopsida > Fabales > Fabaceae > Gleditsia > Gleditsia sinensis. The sequence goes on from CM073470.1 coordinate 56,626,950, forward strand.
ATTATGCAAGAAAAGGTTTAAGTAATCAACCAGCAAGAGTGGCAACCAGCAATAACCAGGTAGATAAAATCAACTCATAAACTAGTCCCAAATATGTATCCCAAAAGTGCAAGACAAACAATAACCAAATAATTCAGTATTTAGGCATCCCAAATTTTGTAGAATTTTTATGAAAAACTAGTCCAATTAACCACAAGTGCACATGAATTCTAATTCAAGCAATATATTCAATTAGGATTTTCAGCTTTAATTAGAGTTGGAATTTTAGATTCAGTCAATTCAAAATGAAAAGTTCTAACACACCTAATTCCAATTCAGCTAATAATTCCCAGGTAAACCAATGTAATAAGGAAGTTAAGCTTTCAACTAGAATTTCTAATCCAAAAAATACAAGAATAAAGGATCTCGAGTTACTTAGAGGGGGAGAACCATGTGATGCCAGCAGCAGGGAATGTAGCCATGAGTTGATATAGAGCAAAGTGGAAACCCTATGCATGGGTATGGGGCTCTCGAGGGAATGAAGGAATGGGGAGTGGGCACGGGTAGGAAAGGGAGAAGAGAGGGAATGGGAGGCTCAGGTTACAGAAGGGGGAATTTCTGGGTGTGGGAGTTTGAAAATTGAGAGGGAGAGGGAAGATTGTGGAAGTTCTGGCTTGGGGGAAACATGCCAAGGAATTACTGGGTGAGGTATAGGTGAAGAGGAATGTGGTTCAATGGAGAGTTGGGTTAGAGGGATAGCGAAAGCTTAGGTGTTTGGGTGAAGAGTAGACTGAGAGGGAGAAAAATATGAAAATAAGAACTGAGGCTTGGGAGATTTGGTGAAGGGGAGATGGTCACCGAGTGGTAAGGAGAGGAGAGGAGCACAGGTGTGGTAGATTTTTTTTTTGGTTTGGGCACGGGTTGGGGTAGAGGTTAGAGGTGGAGGAAGAGATGGGAAAAGAGAGGAGAAGAACACAGGAACTCTAGGAGTAACACGGGCTAGGGCACGGTGAGAAGGAACTGAAACACAGGAATAGAAAAGAAAGAATTACCGGGTAAATATACAAACCTGGACCCGAAGCATGGCTGTACTTCTCAGCACGGCACACCCGTGCTTCGAGCTGGATTTCCAAAAATTCCTAGAAGTTGGCCCATGTTGGCTGGCACGGAGAAGGAGTGTTGGCTAGAACCCGAAGCATGACTGTGGTAGGAGGCACAGCTTACCTGTGCTTGTTGCTGAAGTCACCAAAATTCCTGAAGAAGCCTATGTTAAGCAACACGGGGTGGCTGTGTTGGGTTTGGACCTAGGACACAACCGTGGTTGGAGGCACGACCTACCTTTGCTTGGCGCTAGAGTGGCCAATTTGTCCTAATTTTTGTAACAACTCCACTTTTTTTTCATACACACACACACACACAGATATATATTTAAAATCCCATAAAGTCATTACCTTTATTTAACTCATAATAATATTCAATTAATTTAACCAATTACACATCATTAATTTACAACATCTGTACATAAATTAAACACATATATGTCTACATCTTATTCATCCATATTGATCAGTTCTGGGGATACGAGTGCGAGTGGTTGCACCTTTACCAGGATCTTAGCCAACTCGACCATAAACACCTTATTAATTTCTGGGATATGTCTAACATAGAGTAACTTGATCCAACGTACACGAAGAGCTAGAGCCAAAGAAAAATTTGTAAAACTAGTTTTTTGAACATGATATGGAAATATAGTGAGAATTAAAACTCAGTAGGTTCAATAATAAATCACAATTATCATCAATATAGATCATTATGTCATGTTCATCTATATAAGCTATAGCAAATATCTTAGGTCACATGAATGCACTTTATCTATGCACATGAAAATCATACAGTAATGACATGTATGGCATGAATAACTATTTTCAGATTACCATATGATGGCTATCAACTTATTTTTATATCAACCTACCTCGGTCAGGGTGAGTACTTTCTACTCTCTGGCACAGGCTTTTCTCACTCTGTCTGAAATTGCACACTTTCTCTTTCTTTTCTCATTAACATAACCATAGCCGTTGGTAGGGCGTCCCCTACTGGTGTACCACACGCATCGCCAAGTGACCATGCTTATTTCTTTTCTTTTCTTTTCTCATTAGTAGCCAAAAAAATGATTTCAATAATAAGTATATTCATTATACTCACATGTCATAATTTTTCATCAAAATATAATCATTACCAAAAATTATTGGTAATCATGACATGAACATAATCGTTTCAAATATCACTTTATAAAATATTTCCATGTCAAAATTACACACTTAAGATGGTAAGGAGTGCATGCAATGGCAATGGCTATGGCATACACTAGTCATTTATTATTTTCATTTATAAGATTCTTCTTTGTTTTAAATATTATTTTTATCTCTTCATTTTCTTTATGCTTTGCCTCTAGTCACTTTTCTCCTACTTATATCATTTTCAACACATGTTCTCACAAATTTAATACATCATTCTTCTTCAATTTGGTTTCTATTAATATCCTATAGTTAATGAGGTTAATTTAAGGTAGAAAAATGTTGAAAATAAGCTTCACCAGCTTCCAACCCGACCTAAATGTATCCTATAACATGGGTTGGCCATTTCTTGTAAAACAGCGATGCTTTTGACTTCAAAATGCCCTTTCCAGCACAAAACACGGTCTGGCCATACCTTGGAACACGACCATGCTCTATGTTGTGTTATTCCCTGATGTAGGTTTTCGTCCTGCCTGACCTTCTCTAACTAATCAGAGCATAAATCCCTCCTTTTAACTCCTAATTAGGTGCTGTTGGGGTTCATTTAAAGATAACACAATTATCTAAAACTATTATGTTGAACAATGTTTCAAAATCTTAAGCAATATTGATGATATTACTCCCTCAAATTAAATGTTATTTCTTCTTGGGTAGGTTCTGACCTTTACTTACTAATCTGACCATATCTCCCTCATATTAGATCCGAATGGAGTGATTCTAGTGGATAAATTTCTACAAGACATATATCTATATTTGTCATGTTAACCAGTTATTTTAATTCTCTACAAAATTTTCCCAAAAATTCAAATATAAAAACTTTCCTAATAGATACTTCCCTAGTTAACCATTTTCTGACCACTGCTTACTAATCCGGTCATATCTACCTCATATGGACTCCAAATTGAGTGATTCTAGTGGATAAAAATCCATGAGCAATATCTCTATATTTTGCATACCAACCATTTCTTTTAATTACTAATAGATTCTTCCTAGAATTTGAAAAACAGAAGCTTCCCTAGTTACTCTAAAATCCAGTTTCCTAACCAAATCTTTTCTAAGGTTTTAGTTCATAATTTTATTATGTCCTCTTCCATTTTTTTCTTAATTTACATCTAATCATATTCCATCAATTTTTTACCACATTTAAATATACAAAATAACAGCATAAAAATCTTAAATTTTTGCCACCCATAGCTATACCTATGCAGAACTTTCCACACCAACCTAAGTATTCAAACATACATCACTTGCAAGATCAACATGTAACATGATATAGCAACATCCATGGCTAATCATCCCGGTAAAAAATATAGTAAATTTCATCAAAGTTTTAGGATCAAAATCCTATATAAATGTTTCTAATTTCAAAGCATTTCTAAAAGAATATATTGTTAAACCTACCTAAAGATATCCCTAGCTCACTTAGTGAATTCTTTTTCTTGTTTCCTCTTGAAGGAAGTAGCAAGATTTCTCTCTTCCCTTAAATTTTCTAGCAGCTTGAATACTTAGTGTAACATCCCTAATTTCGTTTCTTTTATTGATAAAAGTACATAAATATTTAATTAAGAAAATAAAATTTATTAGACAATATTTTAGATATCTAAGGAAATATAATCCTTAGAAATTCTTCACCTTATGTATATGCATAGAAAATGTTTCTAACATTAAGAGAACAAATAAAGAGGGAAAACCTAATAGGAAAACAAAATAGAAATAACATACTAAAGAGATGCAAAATTCTTGGATAAGGAAGATAAATTTTTAGAAACAAGTAAAGGTCATAAAATTTCAAGAACATTGGATTAGGGTAATTTTTCCTAATTCAAGAACTAGAGTTACTAAGTTTAACATCTTTACCCATACATTGGGCTTTTACCTATGGACACTTCATATAGAGTTTTTCCACTTCACATAAGTTTCTAGCAAGCCCATTGGATAACCTAGGCAAGAAATAAAACATAGACTTGGACTATGATATAGTAATTGAATCGATAGGCCAAAAATTATAAAAATGTGACCAAGCCCTCCAAGAAAGGTAGAATTTTATCCAAAGAAAAGAAAATGGGTAGGAATAAGCCCAAATTCAAGAGGAAAAATAAAATAAAATAAATTAGGTGATGATATAATAATGTAATAATAATAAAGATTAGGTTACATGGCATTAAGACAAAAATTTAGCAATTAGTGTGATTCTACATTCATAATTTTGGCAAGTGGCATGATAATACAAGGCTTTAGAACAAAAACATCTATATCTTACACTCATAATTTTAGCAAGTGGTATGATAATACATGGCATTAGAACAAAAAATTTCTATCCCACACAAATAATATCAACCAAATAATGGAGATTCAAGGGCTAGAAATTTGCCACATAAAAAGGCAAACCTATCATACTTGTTTAAGACAAAAGAAAATAGAAATGAATCCGTAAGGACCTTGTCCCTTATCTTAAGAACATCTCATCATAATTTTCAAAATACAAATCTCCTTTTCCTATGCATATCTTGACTAAGGAAGAGGAAGACAAGAACATAAGTTTTTTATTTTCCAAAAATTCAACAAAGTGTATCCTAATTGTGATAAGGTAGAACCATGATCATGAAAGGTGTATTATTTGGTGGTCTATTTAAGCAAAACCCACCCCTACTACATTTTAATTTCGTCCAAGTGAGGAAGAGAGAGAAATAGAAGCAAGGTAGAGTGAGGAAAGGAGAGAAAGAGAGGAGAAGAAAGGAAGGAAGAAGAAGGAGAAGTTTAGAAGGCTAATTACTCAAGGTAGGTTACCTTAATCTCCACTTGAATCCATTTTTCTTCTTCATTCTTGTGGTTCAAAAACTCACCCTCCTTCTCTTACCTAAGCTACTAGAAAAGCTAAGGGAAGGGAGGAATCTTGCTACTTCTTTCAAGAGGAAACAAGAAAACCAATTCACTAAGTGAGCTAGGGAGATTCTTAGGTAAGTTTAACAATATTTCTTTTTGAAGAAAACTTTTGAAAGTTATAATATTTATATGAGATTTTGATCTTAGAACTTTGATGATTGGTCATGATGTTGCTATATCATGTCACATATTGATTTTGCATGTGATGTATGTTTGAATACTTAAACTGCTATAGAAAGTTTTGTATAGGTATGGCTATGGGTGGCAAAATTTTTAGCTTCTGTGTTTTAATTTCTGAGAATTATCTATAGGGAATTAAAATAAATGGTTAACATAAGAATTAAATATATATGTGTCATGGATTTTTACCCACTGGAATCATTCAATTTGGAGTCCATATGAGGTAGATATGGTCCGATTAGTAATCAAAGGTCAGAAAATGGTTCATCAGAGAAGAATAGGTTAGGATAGCTTCCGTGTTTTAATTTCTGAGAATTATCTGTAGGGAATTAAAATAAATGGTTAACATAATAATTAAAGATATATATGTCACGGATTTGTAGCCACTAGAATCATTCAATTTGGAGTCCATATAGGGTAGATATGTTTCAATTAGTAAGCAAAGGTCAGAAAATGGTTCATCAGGGAAGAATATGTTAGGATAGCTTTTGTGTTTTAATTTCTGTGAATTATATGTAGGGAATTAAAATAAATGGTTAACATAAGAATTAAACATATATGTGTCATGGATTTTTAGCCACTGGAATATTTCAATTTGGAGTCCATATGAGGTAGATATGGTCCGATTAGTAATCAAAGGTCAGAAAATGGTTCATCAGAGAAGAATAGGTTAGGATAGCTTCCGTGTTTTAATTTCTGAGAATTATCTGTAGGGAATTAAAATAAATGGTTAACATAATAATTAAAGATATATTTGTCATGGATTTTTATCCACTGGAATCATTCAATTTGGAGTCCATATGAGGAAGCTATGAGCTGATTAGTGGTCAAAGGTCAGAAAATGGTTCATCAGGGAAGAATATGTTAGGATAGCTTTCGTGTTTTAATTTTTGAGAATTATCTGTAGGGAATTAAAATAAATGGTTAACATAAAAATTAAAGATATATATGTCACTGATTTTCAGCCACTGGAATCATTCAATTTGTAATGCATATAAGGTAGATATGGTTCGATTAGTAAGCAAAGGTCAGAAAATGGTTCATCAGGGAAGAATATGTTAGGATAGCTTTTGTGTTTTAAATTCTGGGAATTATCTGTAGGGAATTAAAATAAATAGTTAACATAAAAATTAAAGATATATATGTCACTGATTTTCAGCCACTGGAATCATTCAATTTGGAGTCCATATAAGGTAGATATGGTTTGATTAGTAAGCAAAGGTCAGAAAATGGTTCATCAGGGAAGAATATGTTAGGATAGCTTTTGTGTTTTAAATTCTGGGAATTATCTGTAGGGAATTAAAATAAATGGTTAACATACTAATTAAAGATATATGTGTCACCGATTTTTAGCCACTGGAATCGTTCAATTTGGAGTCCATATGAGGTAGATATGGTCCAATTAGTAAGCAAAGGTCAGAAAATGGTTCATCAGGGAAGAATATGTTAGGATAGCTTATGTGTTTTAATTTCTGGGAATTATCTGTAGGGAATTAAAATAAATGGTTAAAATAATAATTAAAGATATATTTGTCACGGATTTTTATCCACTGGAATCATTCAATTTGGAGTCCATATGAGGTAGATATGGTTCGATTTGTAGTCAAAGGTCAGAAAATGGTTCATCAGGGAAGAATATGTTAGGATAGCTTATGTATTTTAATTTGTGGGAATTATCTGTATGGAATTAAAATAAATAGTTAGCATAAGAATTATATCTATGTGTGTCACGGATTGTTAGCCACTGGAATCATTCAAATTGGAGTCTATATGAGGAAGATATGAGCTGATTTGTAGTCAAAGGTCAGAAAATAGTTCATCAGGGAAGAATATGTTAGGATAGCTTCTGTATTTTAATTTCTGAGAATTATCTGTATGGAATTAAAATAAATGGTTAACAGAAGAATTATATCTATCTGTGTCACGGACTTTTAGCCACTGGAATCACTCAAGTTGGAGTCCATATGAGGTAGATATGGTCTGATTAGTAGGTAGAGGTCAGAACCTATCCGAGAAGAAATAACCTGTACATTTAGGGAGTAATATCACCTTGATTTCTTAATATTTCGCTACAATGTTCAACATAATAGTTTTAGATAATTGTTTTATCGTGAAATTGACTCCAAGATCACCTACATCGGAGTTCAATTGAGGGAGTTATGCTCTGATTAGTAAAAGAATGTTTGATATGATGAAAACCTACATCAAGAAAATAAAGAAATAAAATTAATATTTAAAAAAGAAGACGAATCTTATAAATGACTTGTATATGGCATAGCCATTGCCATTGTATGAACTTCTTACCATCTTAAGTGTAAAATTCTAACATGGAAATATTTTATAAAGTGATATTTGAAATGGTTATGTTCATGGCATGATTACCAATGCTTTATGGTAATAGTTATATTTTGATGAACATACTTGTTACTGAAAGCATATTTTTGGCTATCATTGTGAAAAGAAAAGAAATGAGCACGTTCACATGAAAATCTGTGTGGTGCACCAGTAGGGGACGCCCTACCAACGGTTATGATTATGATTATGAGAAAAGAAAGAGAAAGTGTGCCATGTCGAACGGAGCGAGAAAAGCCCGTACCGGAGAGTAGAGGATACTCACCCTGACTGGGGTAGCTTGAAATGAGAATAAGTTGATGGCCATCATATGATATTCTGAAAATAGTTAATCCTGTCATACATATAATTACTTTATGATTCTTATGTGCATAGATATAATGAATTCATGTGACGAAAGATATTTTTTATAGTTTATACAGCTGAACATGACATGATGAACTATATTGATGGTAAATTATGATTTATTGTTGAACCTACTAGGATTTAATTCTCACTATATTTTCATATCATGTTCAGAAGAATAATGCAGATTTTCTCAATGACACTTATTATTTTCGTACGTTGGATCGAGGTGCCCTACCTTAGGCAACTACCTGTTATATCAGATGTATCTGTAGTATATGTGACTGAGATTCCGGTGGAGGTGCCACCCGCACCAATGTCCCCGGAAGTAGTCGACATAGATGATTAGAACTAATATGTATCTTTGTACAAATGTTTGTAAAATAATGGTGTGTATGGAAACTCAGTATTGTATCACTGTTAATAACAATTATGCTTGGTTAAAGTGATTATTATTACGAGTTAAGTGGTTAGAATTAAAGTAGTAATAACTTCATGGAATTTTACAAATATAAAAAAAAAATTTGTTACATTTACATAAATGGAGTTGTTACACTTAATCCTCTAGACTTCTCCTTTCTCTTTCTTCTTCTTTTCTCCTATCTTTCTCTCCTTTCCTCACTCTACCTTGCTTATATTTTTCCTCTCCCTCACTTGGATGAAATTATCATGTTATAAGGGTGGATTTTGTTTAAATAAACTATCAAGTGGTTCACCTTTCACAACCATGGGTTTACCTTATCACAATTAGGATGCACTTGGTTGTTTTTTTGGGGAAAAACAACTCATGTTCTTGTCTTCCTCTCCCTTAGTCAAGATATGCATAACAAAAGGAGATTTGTATTTTGAAAATTATGATAATATTTTCTTAAGACAAGGGACAAGGTCCCTTTGATTTAAGGATTCATTTCCTTTTTCTTTTTTCTTAATCAAGTATGATATGTTTACCTTTCTAGGTGGCAAATTTTTAGCCCTTGAGTCTCCCTTGCTTGTCTGAAATTATTTGTGTAGAATAAGGATGTTTTTTCATAATGCCATGTATTATTATCTACTTGTTAAAATTATAAATGTAAGATATAGATGTTTTGTCCTAATGCCATGTATTATTACCTATTTGTTGAAATTATGAATGTAGGATATAGATGTTTTTTCTTAATGCCATGCGACCTAATCTTGATTATTATTACACTACTATTTCCTCACATGATTATTGTAACATCCCATAATTTTTATTTTTAAATAATAATGTTTTGTTATAAACAAATATACATTTTTTTTGAGATTTTCTACTTCAGATCTATGGCGATTCAACGACTGATTTAAAAAATTGATCGGTCAAAATCGTAGTATTCTTTGTCCTGAATCTAATAACACCTTCTGTTTTGAGATTGCAAGCCAATAGGCAGTTCAAATCTAGAGAAAAAGTTGAAGGTTACTATTTATTTACTATTCACTCACTATTCATCCTTTTTTTTCGTTTTGCAGCCATCCGCCCTTCGTCCTCTGTCCTCCCCCTTCCCCTTTTTATTTTTATTATATTTAATAATAATAATAATTATTTAATAATTGAATAATAATATTTTCTTTATATAAATTCATTTAAATACTGTTTTTCATCCTAAAATATCCCAAAAAATTCTAAAAATTTACATTCTGATAAACCTTTAGTTAAACTCTTAAATCATGATTTTTCTTGATAAAAATCATAATAAAAAAATCTCAAAATAAATATCTTTATACATATTAAAAGAAAGAATATTTCTAAAAATACAACAAAAATTCATTAAAGACCAATATAATTATTTCAAGCAAAACAATAATTAGTTTAATTAAAAATAGATTTACTTTTAGCAGAACATAATCATTTTAAAAAAAATAAAAATATATTTGTTTATAAAAAAAAATTATTATTTAAAAATAAAAATTATGGGATGTTACATTCTTTCCCCCTTAAGAAATTCGGTCCTCGAATTTTAGCCCATCTTACCACTGTAGTGAATAAAATCAAGGCATAATTCGGAGTTACCAATCTTATTACTCAAATAATTGGGGATATCTTTTCTGTATAACATCTTTACTTTTTAAAATGTCTCTTCACTTGAGTGATTTTGCCATATAACTTATCCATAGGGATTTCTTTCAATCATAAGTTCTTCACTTGTCGATCAACATTAAACATCAATTGTACCCATAGTTAAGCCAATTTTTTGTCCAATTGAATTTCTTGGAATTAGATAACATAAGAAGAATCTAGTATGTACTTCTTTCCAAACCTCATTACCTCTGTCATTAGTGATTCTTTCAAAAAAATATGGTCACCAACTGATGATTTCTAGTGCTCAACATGCATGATTCCTTTAGACTTTTGGCCTATATTGAATTATCATTTTTCTAATCAATTTCACTTTATATCCTCAAGCTCGCATGGATATATCTATGGATCGATATTAGAAAACACACTTATAAAAGAACATATTCACATCCATATTGGGGTAATTATCTTTTCTTATTCCAGACTTCTATCAAGTCATATTTGATTCTCACATGTCAACATCATCCCATGAATAGAATCATCTGAATCTATAATCTATTTTTATCCTAAAATCCATTAATCAATATGTTAAACACATGTAGCAATAAATCCACCAATCCTTTTTAACGTTTATGTATCATTGGCACATGTCTAACAATTCTAACTTACCTCATCACAGTAACTCTATACCTTTTTATTAACACCAATAAATTCATTATCAAAAATATCAAACGTTTCCTCTATCATATCTAAAAGCACCTCATTCTAACTTATATCAATCCAGTTTAATTCAACCAATCATTTCAAGAAGATTTTTCCTAACAATTACTCATACATGAATTTTCAATTGCAACATAATTCACATCCTACATACTAGACTCAATTTAGTATACTATAAACCTTTAACACAAATATTTTAATCACTTACATTATTTCTGAACATGATTCTCATAGTATTCTCCATATTTCCAAATTAAGAGTTCAAAGGTTAATTTAAATCCTACTTCCCATATTTTATTCCTCAAGAATTTCAACACCACTAATTCTCTTGATTACATTCGTCAAAACACCATAAGGTCATCATCCGTCCACTCCTTTCAAAATCTCTATTACTTTAACTTACTAATCAATTGGACACCATAATAACTGAGTTTCAAAGAAAAGAAATTAATCTTCCTTATAATATGGAAAAAGAATCTTACATTTATTACCAAATATTAATGTAGGACAATGCCGCAGAAAATGTGGAATACTTAATAGAGCATGGTGCCAAAATAGGAAGTTAGAAATTTGGACAAAGCATTGAAATAAAATTAAAATCGGTGGCTATAAATCTTGAAAATCTGTAAACAAAAATCTAGCTGTTATATTGGCAAAAATTGATGGCCGCAAGGTTTGAATATACGTGCCAAAATCTACTTTAAATCTGTTGGTATTCGGTGGAAAGATAGCACATGAAAAAAATATATTTCTGAGCTTATAAAAGCCTATGAAAATCAAAGAATATGTAGTTAACTAGTAGGATGCAGTTGATTGCTTCAAAATAGATATAATCAATCAATTGTAAAATAACCAGTCCAAATTAAAATTTCTCAAAATAGCTAGTCGACTTAATAATACCAATAGTCGACTAGCAAGAACATTGAGAAAACAAAATAAATCATTTGATTGACCCTCTTCAACAACTAACTTATTTGCATTTTAATTTACGCCTATCACTTACAACTTCCTTACAAGAATCAAGGCATCAATGCTGCATCGAGAACAACTAGGAAAAGACAAATTTATGGTAATATCTGAACTTTATTATCTTTATATGCCTAATATGAGTGATTATCACAACTACTGTACATATACATGCTTGCCGTCATTTTTGAAAATTTTATCTTCAATTTAGCTTATATCTACCAATCACTCACATAGTTGTTCTAATTATACTTATCCTATTTGCATATCTATCATAAGTATGCCCTTCTCTGGGTTCTATAAATACACACATTAGTATCTTTATCTTCTCATACTCAAAGTTAAGGTGTGTGCAGCTATGGAGGGAATCTCAATTCCGAAATATTTGTGTCTTTTGTGGTTCCATTCTTGGAAAAGATGGAGAGTATATGAAAGTTGCACAAAACTTGGGTATGGTACTGGCCAGAAGAAAAATTTATTTAGTCTATGGTGGAGGTAACCGTGAATTAATGGGGTGTGTGTTTACAGCTATACAAGTAAGAGGATGTTAAATTCTAGGTATTATTCCTACAGCTCTAGCTGCATCTAACATCATAGGGAAAACAATTGGGGAAGAGTTTAGGGTAGTTTCCATGCATGAACGCATGGCTAGAATGATGAGCAATGCTGATGCCTTCATTGCCTTACCAGGTGTGTTGGGTTGCATGCAAAGATGAATGCAGTGTCCGAATGCAAGTGCACGTGTTGTGACCAAGTAATAAAGTGATGAGTGAGTATCGTCCCACGAGGAGTGAACTAAAACGATTATAGAGACTTTTGCCGTGTGAAATGTTGTAGCAAGAATAAGATGGCTCACAAGATAAAATAGAGGTGGATCAATTAAATGCAACTATAACTAAGATGAGGGGTACTAAGGTGTAAAAGAAAATGATAATAGGTGATCTAGGGTTGCTCAGGGTTGCCATGAACTACAGCACTCTGATTTGCTCTAGGGATTGCTGCAGCAATTGCTCTAAGTGCCAAGTTCAGTCTTGAATGGAGTCTTCCCAAACTTCCATTCCTTGCAATTATGAGGTTTAGACACGCATTCCTGCATCAGTCCTCACCCCTGAATTGTACATGAAGCTCCACTATTGGGGTAATTGGGAACCATATATTCCTATAGTGGCTTAATCCCATATATTCAACTGTTTTTCCAGCCTCCATTCCCCTCCCAGGTGAATTTTGGCCTAAGCCTTCCTCCACTAAACTTCCGTTATCAGGGAAATTAAAGTATAAACACAGTTGAATGTTAAAACAATGCTGCAGCAAAATGCGTTGTTACTAAAAATGTGCTCAAGTTCATTACAACCCTTATGCAACCCTAGTTGGAAACTAGCCAAGCCTTATGGTTACACTAGTTACAAATATCCCAAAATCACAGGTATGCATCCCAAGTGATATAAAAATACAAGTGCAGTTTCTTAATAAAAAATAGAAGAAAAGAAAAACACAACAAGGATCAATGGAAATTTGGAATTGCAAACTATCCCGTGCTCTAATGCTTCTATGCAGTCTGTCGCTGTTCTTCTTCCTCCCCTCCAGTCTATATATCGTGGCTCTGCTTTCTACCTTTTTTATAATCAGGCCTTGTGGTCCTAGTAAGGTGTCCTGGTTTGCTGACATTCTCCCTGCTCTGCAGCTAGCATATCTGCTTTCAGCTTTTTCCTCTCCACTTTTAGTAGTGGAGGCAGTTCTGTACCAACCCAACCAGCAGCCTGTAGTGTCAGCTTGCTGCTTTCTCCTGCTAGGTGGTGACTGAACCTACTGCACAGCTCTGCTTCTCTGCCACCTGCGCCATATAAAACAGAATCAGTGGCTTACAGAAAAAAAGGACCAGCTTTACTCAATATCACTTGGTTCGCTACCAAGATTGCCATATATGCACACTATATTGCTATAGCACACAGGGTGGATGATATTGCATCTAAGGGAGTCATCACATTCAGTTAGATCTGGGAATAAGGGTGCTTAATAATCAAAACAGCACAATAAACACACTCGAAAAGCATATAAAAATTGCAGTAAATTGAAGTTATCAAATCTCCCCAAATTTAAAGGATTGCTTGTCCCCAAGCAATTTGCTCTGCTCACCACACCCCTACCAAATAATTCCAGTCCTTTCTCTTGCTCGATTCCATATAGTTTTGCTGATAGCTCTCAACTTTCAGGATTGCTTACATTTAAGGGACACCACAAGCCTTTCTCCCAATCACAACCAAGACCATCTTTGAAGTTATGTGTGTGACATGGACAGTTTCCCAAAGAGCTACTTGGGTCAAAATCAACCAGAGTTCCTGAGATTTTCTTGCTAATATATTGAGCTTCCTTTCTTAGGACAAGTTGGCATGCCTCATATGCGCAGCCATGGCAACAAATATGGGGAGGGGGGTAGCTCACTAATTTCCTTTCTTTCATATATTTTTATTTTTCTCTATTATTTTTATTTATTTATTCTAGCATAGGTCATTAGTGCCTTTTGATGCGAATGCCAACATGTACGATGTAGGCATCCGGTTACTCAGCCTTATCACCCTTAAGCAACATCCCACTCATACTCTATGTCCCTGTTTTATGCAAGAGTACACATGGGGCTCATGCATAACCCTGGTTAGTAAGGAACTACAGAGGCATTGGAGTGTCCAAATTTTTCTCGACTTTCCCTACTTCCCTTCCCCCAAACTTAAGCCTTTCTGACCATACGCGTATGCCTCTTTTATAATTCTACAGAAAACTCTCAATATTAGCTCTAAAACTTAGGTCCCATTTCTGAAAAATCACCAAATTTCTTTTGGCAAACTGCCCATGATCCTATGCTTATTAGAAGAAGGTTCTGTGTGTGGTTGGGTAGGTGTGTAGGTCTCCTATTATGGTTTTTAGTGGGATTCCCAATCCTCTTCATGGAGTATCACAGAGCTTACAATAGGCTATACAATGTGCAGACTCATCTCTCTCTTTTTTTTTATATATATATAAATATACATCGAAAATAGATAGTAAGACAGGCAGCATCAAGTACTAATGCAGTCTTATCCAATACAGTCAGGCAGAAACACAAATAAACAGCAACACAGATAGACAGAACACAAATAAACAAGTCCAAGCCTAACATATGCTTCAGCAAACACTATAACAATAACTAAAACAACACTAAGTCCCACAAATGCCACAGCAAACATTATATCACCCCCCAAACTCAATGATGAGCAGTGTCCCCACTGCTGAATAAATTACCAAAAACACAAGAGACACCAATCAAAAACAGAGACAAGGCCAAAGAAATTCTAAATGCAACAGAGAAGGAATAAGAGATAAGGGAACTTCCTGAGGGTGCTTGCAGGGATGCTGCAGCACCCTAGGGGCATTGACCCCCAAAAGACCTTGAAGAGCTTCGGTGCCCACTCCTTTATTGTGTTGATTATTGTGGAGCCTTTCTTTTATGCATCACTGCTGCCCTTTTTGCAATGGGTTCATCATCGTCTGAGGACTCAGTGCCCACTGGAGTCTGTTAGGGTTCTAGTTGTGGCTCTTTGCTATTTAAGGAGTCTTGAGACTCCTTGTTCTCTTGTGCTTGTAGCTCCGGTGCTTGGCCTTCTTCCTCGAAGGTAGCATGGAGTAAGTCGGTGGGGAACTTCGAAAATGGGAAAAATTGTTTGTAATTCTGCTCAAGCGTGGTGTGGAGAGCGAAGTCCTTTTTCTGCTCATAGCGCCAAAACGTCTGCTAATGTTGTAAAAGCTTTGCTTGTTGTCTGCGGATGGTAGCTTGTTGCTGGAGGATGAGCTGAAGGGTTTTATCGGCTGGCTGGGGGGCAGAGGTAGAAACAGAGGGTTCGACGGATTGCGGAGGACCTCGGGAGGAAGCTGGTGGATTTGGGGTAGCTTTTTCTTGGACAATCCTAGCAATGGTGATTGCGGTGATGGGGCTGGTTTCCTTCAATGTTTCTTCATCAATGGAGGCTGGGACTCCACGATTCTTGCACAGAAGAGTGATGAGGGAAGGGAAGAGTATGCTTCCCTTTCTCCGGTTGGCGCATACTTCGATTTAGCCACTGATGATTCGGCCAACATTGAGTGGTCTACCTGAGATGAGTACGTCAACCATTGCTACCCTATCTCGGCTCACTGTCTGCCCATGGGTGGAAGGTAGCAAGCGGGTCTTGAGAAAGTGGTACCACACCTTTGCTGCTGGTACCAGAGAGACTCGATTGATTGTGGTAGAGCCTTGTGAGGATTTGTCCCAGGTGGTGCCTGGAAGGCATACCTGGGTAAGCATTGCGTCCTAGTCCTGGTCCTTCAGACCCTGTAGATAGTCCTCGTACTGGTCTTCCTCATTTGGCAGATTGTGAGCCTTGTTAATGGAGGCTTGGTCGAACCGAACCCTAGTCTCCCTGACTGTCACCCACTTCTCATTGTTTGGTGAGAAGTTTGCATAAAACTCCCGTACCAGAGGGATAAGGGCAAGTTGCGGGTGTCTGGCAAAAGCTTCCTAACCCCTTTGCTTAACCACAGTGCCAACGTACATTGGCAGTCCCAAATCCTCCATGGCCGTGAAAGTGAAACCCTTCTCTACACAGAAGCTTCGCAGCAAAATCTCTTCATCGTGTCTTTGCTTGTTTTCCTCGGAGGTCAATTTCTTCACCTTGCTTGCCTTCCTTACCACTGTCTTAATCCTTGGCATGGTTGGTTATGGGGGTTTGGAAGTGAAGGTCTCTGGTACGAAGGTGGCTCTGGGCTCTGGTAACGTCGAGGGTTGAGAGAACGAGGGGGATTTGGGTAGGTGAAGGGGTTGAGGGAGTTGCAGAGGTGTAATGAGGGTGTTAGGGACGTGGGTTTGCGACTTATAGGATTCTACCAGTTTTCCCGCCCTCTTTTGCTTTTGTCAATATATATATATATATATATATATATATATTTAATATAGCATAGCAGAGGGGAAACCCTCTATTTAGGGCTGAATGCATTTCCTGCAGCAACTTTTGTAGCAAAAATTGGCTTGCCTAGGATTTTGCTGCAGCAGAGGTGGCTTGCCTAAAATCTTGCATTAATAGAGCAAAGACTAACTTCCACCTAGTTTTGCTGTAGGAAAGCGAGAACTGTCCTGCAGACTACTATGTTTCCCCACCTGCGTAACAAACACAAATGCTATTAAATTCACGAATTAAACTTCTCTAAAACTGTTAAATTAACCAACAACAGATTTAAACGTGGGTTGCCTCCCATGAGCGCTTGTTTTAGAGTCATCATCCTAACTTCCTTCCTGTTCATTCCTCTTGCAGATGGATGGAGTTGTGTTGTCTATCCACATCACCTCCCAGATAGTGCTTGACTCTTTGTCCGTTTACCCTGAATGTCCTCCCTTCCTTTTCTTCTTCCAATTCAACAGTTCTAAAAGGGAAGACCTTGCTTATGCGAAAAGGACTAGACCAACGAGATTTCAATTTTCCAGGAAACAAGGTCAGCTTGGAGTTGTACAGTAGTACTCTCTGTCCCACTTCGAAGTTCCTTGGTTGTATCTTCTTGTCATGCCATTGCTTTGCTTTCTCCTTGTATAGTTTGGCATTCTCATAAACCTAACCACAGAATTCATCTAGCTCATTAAGCTGCAGCATCCTTTGCTCACCAGCAGCTTCCAGATTCAAGTTTAGCTTTTTCACTGCCCAATATGCTCAATGCTCTAACTCTACTGGTAGATGACAAGCCTTCCTGAACACCAACTTGTATGGTGACATGCCTAGTGGTGTCTTGTAGGCTGTTCTATAGGCCCATAATGCATCATCCAACCTCGAGGACCAGTCCTTCCTCATGGGGCCCATTGTTTTCTCCAAGATTCTCTTGATCTCTCTATTGGAAACTTCAGCCTGCCCACTCGTTTATAGGTGATAGGGTGTTGCCACCTTGTGCCTTACTCCATATTTGGATAGGAGTGCTTTGAACTGCCTATTGCAGAAATGGGTTCCTCCATCGCTGATGATGGCTTTGGGAGTTCCAAACCTTGTAAAGATGTTTCTCTTCAAAAATCTGGTCACCACCCTTGCCTCATTAGTTTGAGATGCACTTGCTTGCACCCACTTTGAGACATAGTCTACAGCTACTAGGATGTATTGATTCCCAAAATTCGAAGGGAATGAGCCCATGAAATCTATTCCTCATACATAAAAAAATTTGACCTCTAGGAAGTTGTTTAGTGGCATTTCATGTCTGCGAGATATATTCCCTGTCCTCTGGCATCGGTCGCATTGCTTTGCGAAAGAGTGGGAGTCCTTGAATAGAGAGGGCCAATAGAACCTGGCCTGCAGTACCTTTTTTGCAGTTTTAACTCCTCTAAAATGACCTCTATAAGAGGAAGCATGGCATTGCTGTAAGATTTGCTCCATCTCTTCGTTGGGTATGCATCTCATTATCATTTGATCAGCACATTGCTTGTAAAGGTATGGTTCATCCCAGTAATATGAGTTCACCTCATGCAAAAACTTTTTCTTCTATTGTAACGTCAAGTCTGGTGGGAGCATTCCACTCATAAGGTAATTTACATAATCAGCATACCATGGCACACCATCTTGGGATAGGAGGTAGAGTTGTTCATCTGGGAACCTCTCGTTAATTTTATTTTCTCCTGAGCTGTCCCCTTTCAGTCTGGAGAGATGGTCTGCCACTTGATTTTCAGTTCCCTTTTTATCCCTGATCTCCAGGTCGACTTCTTAAAGCAAAAGCACCCACCGAATGAGCCTGGGTTTGGAATCCTTTTTCTTAATCAGGTGTTTGATGGCAGAATGGTCTGTGTGCACTATCACTTTTGCTCCTACCAGATATGCTGTGAATTTTTCAAAGGCGAAAACTACTGCAAGCAATTCCTTATCTGTCACCGTGTAATTTAGTTGGGCTTCCTGCAGTGTTTTGCTTGCATAATATATAGAGTGGAAAAGCTTGTTCCTACGCTGCCCAAGGATAGCTCCTAATGCTGCTTCACTAGCATCACACATTAGCTCGAATGGAGAGGTCCAGTCTGTTGCCACGATAACTGGGGCTGTACTCAATTTCTTCTTGAGGTCGTAAAATGCTGTCATACAACTTTCATCAAAATAGAAAGTTCTGTCCTTTTCTAGCAAACTACATAAAGGTTTAGCAACCTTAGAGAAGTCTTTAATGAACCTCCTATAAAATCTTGCATGACCTAGGAAGCTTCAGATTCCCTTGACAGAGGGGGGAAGAGGCAGCTTCTCTATGATTTCCACGTTGGCTTTGTCAACTTCAAGTCCTCTTTGAGAAACTTTATGTCCTAGAACAATTCCCTCTTTTACCATAAACTGACACTTCTCCCAGTTCAACACCAAGTTTGTTTCCTCATACCATTGTAAGACTTTAGCAAGGTTTCCTAAACATAGGTCAAAGGAGTCCCCAAAGACTGAGAAGTCATCCATGAAAATTTCCACAAACTGTTCAGCCATTTCTGTAAAAATTGCCATCATGCATCGCTGAAACGTTGCTTGAGCATTGCAAAGCCTGAATGGAATTCTTCGAAATGCAAAGGTACCATAAGGACATGTGAATGTGGTCTTATGCTGATCTTTCGATGCTATAGCAATCTGGTTGTACCCTGAATATCCATCCAGGAAAAAATAATATTCTCTTCCCGCAAGTCTATCTAACATTTGATCAATGAATGGCAAGTGAAAATGATCTTTCCTGGTGCTTTTGTTCAGTTTCCGATAATCCATGCAAATCCTCCAGCCAGTCACAACCTTGGTGGGGATAAGCTTATTGTTTTCATTTTCCACCACAGTCATACCCCCTTTCTTAGGAACACATTGGACCGGACTCACCCAGGAGCTGTCTGATATGGGGTAGATAATTCCAACATCTAGCCACTTAATAATTTCCTTCTTAACCACCTCCTCCATTATCAGGTTGAGCCTCCGTTGGGGTTCTATGGACCCTCTTTCATGGCTTTCCAAGAGGATCTTATGCATGCAAAATGAGGGGCTGATTCCCTTAATATTAGCAAGTGTCCAAAAAATGGCCTTTATGAATTTCTTCAATGTCAGGACCAATTTCTCCTCTTGTTCCTCTGTCAAAAATGCTAAGATAACCACAGGAAGAGTGATTGTTTCTCCTAAATACGCATACTTGAGGTGTGCTGGTAGAGGCTTCATTTCCAAGACTGGTGGTTCCTCCACTGATGCCTTCAGCAGCCTTGATTCTGGTGGGGTCATGTATAGTGGCTCCTGTTTCCTATTGCCTTGACTGACATCAGTCCAGGCCCATTCTTTCTCGTCTTCCCCTTCTGAATCTGAGTTGTCTATCTATGCTACTAGTGGTGGGTCCTTGCATCATTTTTCTAATTGCACTGATGCTAATGTGTCTATCATAGACACAACTGCATATTCCTCTTCTTCACTAGCAAACTTCATGGTTTGGAGTACATTGAATGTAACCTGCTCATCCTAGACTCTCATGGTTAATTCCCTTTTTGAATATCAATTAATGTCCTGCCGATTGCTAGGAATGGTTTACCCAAAATAATTGGTACCTCTGCATCAGCTCCATAGTCCAGTATTATAAAGTCTAATGGGAAGATGAACTTGTCCACCTTAACCAAGACATCCTCGATTTTTCCTTTTGGATGAGCTATGGATCTGTCTGCAAGTTGCAGTGAGACTGTGGTAGGCCTTGCTTCTCCAATTTTTAGTTTTTTAAATATGGCCATTAGCATGAGGTTGATGCTTGCTCCCAAATCACAAAGTGCCTTGCCAAAATACTGGTTCCCGGTAGAACAAGGTACGGTGAAACTGCCTGGATCCTTAAGTTTGGGTGGCAGCTTATTCTGCAGCACAACACTGCATTCTCTTGTGAGAGCAACAGTCTCAAACTCGCTAACTCTTCTCTTCTTGGTCAGGATGTCCTTCATGAACTTTACATAATTAGGCATCTGCTCTAGTGCTTCCACCAGAGGAATGTTAATGTGCAGCAGTTTCAGGACATCGAGGAATCTTCTAAACTGCTGGTCATTCTACTATTTCTAGAATCTCTGAGGGAAGGGGGGAGGTAACTTAGTTTGCTACATGCCTTGCTGCGGCAAAGTTGCCTAATTTTGCTATGGCATAGCTGCAGCATTTTCTCCAGAGATGGTTGCTTCCTCACTTACCTCCTCCTCTTGCTTTTGCTTGTCTTTCTTCTTCTCCA
Organism: Gleditsia sinensis; assembly: GCA_037074535.1. NCBI lineage: Eukaryota > Viridiplantae > Streptophyta > Magnoliopsida > Fabales > Fabaceae > Gleditsia > Gleditsia sinensis. The sequence continues at coordinate 56,647,920 of CM073470.1, forward strand.
GGGGTACAGTGGAGTCTTTCTGATCCTGTCCTCTTGTTTTTGGTGCCTCCACCATCTTCCTACTTCTCAGAGCTATAGCCTTGCAGTGCTCTTTCCCTTCTCTCCTAGGGACTTCAGTATTGCTTGGAAGTGTCCCTGGAGGTCTGCTTTTTAGTTCATTGGCAAGCTGTCCCACTTGGGTTTCCAGATTCCGTAATGAGGCTGCTTGACGCTAGATTAGAGCATCATTCCTTGCCATATATTCCTTCATCAGGGATTCTAGTGAAGTGGGGGTTTCCTGAGGCTGCTGTCTTTGCTGATGGAAACCAGGGGGAGCCCGTGGTCTTTGAGCAGAGTTGCTCCCTTGTCCCGTACTATAGTTACTCCAGGAAAAATAGGGGTGTTGCCTCCATCCTGGGTTATACGTGTTGGAATAGGGATTGTTATTGCGATTCATATTTCCCACGTATAACACTGATTCTGGGTTTGAAAGACAATTTTCAAATAGATGTGGTCCATTGCATAATACACAAGATGGTCCAGTCTCCTAGATTGTATTGGCTACTTGAGAGCGGTTCAATTGCTAGCTTTTTAAGACATTAACTAGTGAAGCTAGCTGGGCTGTGAGAGAAGTAACTTCACTTACTTCATGCATGCCCGCTGTTTTCTTTCCTATTGAAACTCTGTCCATTGGTCATTGGTAGTTGTTACTGGCCATCCTTTCAAGCAGTTCGTGCGCTTCATTATATGTTTTGGACAATAGTGCCCTATTAGCTGCAGCATCCACTATAGTGCCGGTTTGAGCATTAAGGCCATTGTAAAAGGTCTCCATCTAAATGCAGTAAGGGATTCCATGATGGGGTCATCTCCGTAATAGCTCTTTATACCTCTCCTAGGTCTCATACAATGATTCACCTTCCAATTGCTGGAAAGAGGTGATGTCATTTCTTAATCTGGCATTCTTGGTGGGCGGGAAGTATTTTAGCAAAAATTTCTCAGCCAAATTGCTCCAGTTAGTGATAGAGTCAGTTGGCAGAGAGTTTAACCACGTTCTTGCTCGATCTCTTAATGAGTAAGGGAACAGCTTTAGCCTAAGCACTTCTTCTGTTACCCCATTCATTTTGAAAGCATCTGTGACTTCCATGAATACTCTTAAGTGAAGATAAGGGTCCTCTGTAGGCATTCCACTAAACTGGCCTGCAGTCTGCAGCATCTGGAACATTACTGGCTTGAGCTCAAAATGTAGAGCCTCGATCTCTGGTCTCACAATACTCAGGTTCAACCCATTCAGGTTTGGTTGAACATAAGCATTTAAGACCCTATCTCTATTGTCCATGTTGTCTGTACCATTCTGATTGGCCATTCCTGCCTGCTGCTGAGGTCCTAGCTGTCCTCTTTTTCTTCTCAAAAGCGTTCTTTCTATCTCTGGATCTAGAGGCAGAAGTTTTCTGTCAGTCCGGCTCATGCACTGTGTTACCTATTCAACAAGACACCAGAGTGAATAATAGATGTAACTAAAAACACTTCACACAGTCAAGCAACTAAGAACAATTTTTAAGTTGACACTCCCCGGGAACGGCGCCAAAAACTTGTTGGGTTGCATGCAAAGATGAATGAAGTGTCCGAACACAAGTGCACGTGTCGTGACCAAGTAATAAAGTGATGAGTGAGTATCGTCCCACGAGGAGTGAACTAAAACTATTATAAAGACTTTTGCCGTGTGAAATGTTGTAGCAAGAATAAGATGGCTCACAAGATAAAATAGAGGTGGATCAATTAAATGCAACTATAACTAAGATGAGGGGTACTAAGGTGTAAAAGAAAATAATAATAGGTGATCTAGGGTTGCTCAGGGTTGTCATGAACTACAGCACTCGGATTTGCTCTAGGGATTGCTGTAGCAATTACTCTAAGTGCCAAGTTCAGTCTTGAATGGAGTCTTCCCAGATTTCCATTCCTTGCAATTCTGAGGTTCAAACACGTATTCCTGCATCAGTCCTCACCCCCGAATTGTGCATGAAGCTCCACTATTGGGATAATGGGGAACCATATATTCCTATAGTGGCTTAATCCCATATATTCAACTATTTTTCCAGCCTCCATTCCCATCCCAGGTGAATTTTGGCCTAAGCCTTCCTCCACTAAACTTTCGTTATCAAGGGAATTAAAATATAAACACAGTTGAATGTTAAAACAATGCTGCAGCAAAATGTGTTGTTACTAAAAATGTGCTCAAGTTCATTACAACCCTTATGCAACCCTAGCTGGAAACTAGCCAAGCCTTATGGTTACACTGGTTACAAATATCCTAAAATCACTGGTATGCATCCCAAGTGATATAAAAATACAAGTGTAGTTTCTTGATAAAAAAAATAGAAGAAAAGAAAAACACAACAGGGATCAATGGAAATCTAGAATTACAAACTATCCCGTGCTCTAATGCTTTTATGTAGTCTGTCGTTGTTCTTCTTCCTCCCCTCCAGTCTATATATCGTGGCTCTGCTTTCTGCCCTTTTTATAATCAGGCCTTGTGGTCCCAGTAAAGTGTCCTGGTTTGCTGACATTCTCCTTGCTCTGCAGCCAGCATCTCTACTTTCAGCTTTTTCCTCTCCACTTTCAGTAGTGGAGGCAGTTCTGTACCAACCCAACTAGCAGCCTGTAGTGTCAGCTTCCTGCTTTCTCCTGCTAGGTGGTGGCTGCACTTGCTGCGCAGCTCTGCTCCTCTGCCACCTACGCTATACCAAACAGAATCAGTGTCTTGCAGAAAAAATGGACCAGCTTTACTCAATATCACTTGGTTCGCTGCCAAGATTGCCAGATATGCACACTACATTGCTACAGCACACAGGGTGGATAATATTGCATTTAAGGGAGTCATCACATTCAGTTAGATCCGGGAATAAGGGTGCTTAATAATCAAAATAGTACAATAAATACACTCGGAAAGCATATAAAAATTGCAGTAAATTGAAGTTATCAAGGTGGTTTTGGTACTTTAGAAGAAAATTTTCAAATAGTCTCTTGGGCACAACTAAATATGCATCACAAACCGATAGGTTTGTTAAATGTTAACCACTTCTTTGATGGTCTGTTGTCTTTCCTTGATCATGCTGTGGAACAAAGGTTCATCTCACACCCAGCACGATGCATTCTCATCTCGGCTTCAAATGCTGAGGAGTTGATTGATGATTTAAAGGCATATGTTCATATACCTAATCTAACTATGGCTCAAATAGAATGGACGGTAGACAACCGCAGGAAGCGCAAATTGGATTTGGATCTTCATATTTAGATGTTGTAAAACATAGCTATTATTGTACCACTTTTACTTTATTAGAGTCTACTTGGTCTTTATATTGTGTATACATGAGAGATCCTATATGTATCTGTTCCTATGATAAAAAACTGAATTATGTATCTTTCTGGGAAATATCTGATTGTGGAAATAATAATTGTAGGAAAAAAATGTTTATTTTACGTAACGTAAATTGGGGCGTTACAATTCTTATTTTTCCTTCTTGGATTTGGGCTCATTCTTACCCATTTTCTTTGCTTTGGCCGAAATTCTACCTTTCATGGAGGGCTTGGTCACATTTTCATGGTTTGTGGGCTATCAGTCCAATTTCTATATCCTAGTCCAAGTCTATGTTTTATTTTTTTCTTGGGCTATCCTATTGGCTTCCTCAAAACTCATGTGAAGTGGAAAAAAACTCTATACGAAGTGTCCATAGTTGAAAGTCCAATATATGAGTGATGTTAAACTTAGGAATTCTAACTCTTGAATTAGAAAAATTACCCTAATCCAATCTTCTTGAAATTTTAGAACCTTTACTTACTTCCCAAAAAATTATTTTCCTTACCCAAGAATTTCACCTCTCTTTAGTATGTTATTTCTAATTTTTCCTATTAGGTTTTCTCTCTTTACTTATTCCCTTAATGTTAGAAACATTTTCTATGCATACACATAAGGTGAAGAATTTCTATGGATTATATTTCCTTAAACATCTAAAAATTGTCTAATAAATTTTATTTCCTTAATTAAATATTTATGTACCTTTATTAACAAAAGAAACTAAATTAGGGATGTTACATTAAATATTTATGTACCTTTATTAATAAAAAAAATTAGGGATGTTACAATTTTGGCCTACGAATAAAGCACGGGCGTGCTCTGTGACACGGGTAACCTATGTTTCATGCTGGAACTTCTATTTTCTTGAATTTTTTCTCTATTTTTGATCCTTTTGAATTCCCTTTGCATGTCATTCTTTTCTCTAACCTTGGGGACATGGAAATTGACCTAAAAAGCCAATGGAAACACTTATTAATCCTATAACCTAAGAAATCAATTAAAATTAAAGATAAAAACAAAACTAAAAGCAATGAAACTAAGCAAAAGGAAACTCAAAAATTAAAATATCGGTTGCCTCCCACAAAGCATTTGATTAAAGTCATTCGCTTGACTTTTTTTCATTCTTTTGCTCAAGGAGGTTTTAAGAAATAACTTTCTTTTTGAGCCATTGCCTTTTAGTATGGTGTTTGAAAATTTTCCCAATAGCCTTCAAGAATCTTCTTGGCTCATTCCTTTCTTCCTTAGCTCCATTAAGGTTGCGATGAGGTGGCTTAGGTTCTACTTTTGTATCTTTCACTTCCTCCTCAATTGCTTGCTATTCTTCCCCTTCCTTATCATAAACACAAGAACTTTCCATAGAGCAAAACTCAAGTGGGTCAGGAGGAGAAAAATTCATGACATTATCATTCATATTAGATTTAGGTGGGTCAATCATACAACCAGATTCATTTAGAGATGGGGATTTCACTATATTTTCTAAGTTAAACTCTACTATCTCATCTCCAACATTCAAAGAAAGCTTTCTGTAACATCCTAAGCATCTAATAAAGTTAGATAAATTTAAGAATAAGTAGAAAATACATATGACAAGTAATTAAGATGCTTAGTTATGTGACTATAAGGAAAGTATAAAATAGGTGACATAGTTAATATTGAATCATATAAATAAAATTCTTCGGATCATAATGGATGGAGAGAGGACACAAATACTTTTTTTTAGACATTACTAATCTAGGATTAGTAATAAATTAAGACATATATGAACAAGAATTAAAATGTGTAGTTGTTGACAATAAAGTCTTTATAAAATATGTGGTACCATTTCATGGTTAGAAGTAATATAAATAATTTTTTTTAGGAGCATAAATGAGAGGAATAGGATACAAAATATTCCTTAAGATGCTACTAATTTAGGATTAGCAACATAATAAGGAAGGCAAAAGCATTACGTGATGCTATATAATATATATATATATATATATATATATATATATATATATATATATATATATATATATATATTTGAAACAAGCACCAGCATATTTGTTGGTTAAAACACATATGCAATGGTTGGAATACAAGCAGAAACATGCCCCCATCTGTAACAGAATTCACGCCCATCCTTGCTCAGCAGAAATATGCTCACCCTTGCTCCTTAAAGCAAGCAGAAACATGCCCTACAAGGCAGCAGAGTCACGCCCATCCTTGCTCAGTAGAAACACGCCCCCATTGAAGGGGTTTGATGGAAATATTAAACATTGAAGGGGTTAGATATTGATTTTTCGTATGAAAATTTTATGACATGTTAGAGGGATCCTAATTAAGGATCTCACCAAATTTTAGAGAGTTATGTGTTAAAGCACATAATAAAATATAGAAATTTGGTGGGATAAGAAGTGAGTCAAAATAGACCATAACTAGAGATAGCCTTTAAAACTTGGGTTATTCGAGGGGTCAAATGAATTAGTTTTTACTTGAAATTTTTATGGTGATTATATAACATATCTAGGATGCTTCATATAAAATATCACGAAATTTGAAGAAGTTTTATCCATCTAAAGGAATACAAAACAAAATAGAAATAGAACTAAAACAAATCTGCACTAATCTGGGTTATAGAGGTAGTTCTTAGGGTTGAATCGAAGAGTTAAGGGATGAGAGAATCACAAAATAAAATGGACATGTAAAGATACCTCCATACTAAATTTTAGAATTTTTAGAGAACTTTTGTCATATTTAATAATAACCTCAAATTTCAACAGAATCATAGTTTTATTTTAGGGAGCAAAAGCTCTTAAACTAGAGATTTATGACTTTAGGTGCTAATATGCATGCATTAACCAAGAGCTCTTATATGTTTTAGTTTGAGTTGCTGGTAGTAACCTTGGTAGCCTTGGAAAGGAAGTGATTGTGCTGGAGTTGAGGTAGCTAGCATTTCCTTAAAACACTCTTTTTGTTTATGAACTTGAATGTATCAATTTTCACTGGTTGCTTGAATTTTATGCTATGACGAATAATGGTCTAAAGATATGTTATGTATGCATTCTCAGGAATTAAAGGGCTGCCAAAAGTGTGCCAAGTAAGCCCCATTTCCCCCCACGTATTGGCCAATAATAGGAGAGGTATAACCCTGTTGTAGGTATGAGACTACATTGAGTAAGTAAACCATAATGTTATGGGTCCCTAGTGTGACCAAGATGATGTTTGTATGTATGGTCAGTGCTTATGTTTCAGTAAAACAAATTGAGATGTTTTATGGAATGGAATGTATACTATTTTTTTTGAAAATTTTGCTAACAATTAAGATTGTTATCTCATTGTTTTTATGTCCACATAATCACATTCCAAGTACACTAGCAAGAAGTGAGCAAGAGGGGTCTTAAGGTTGAATCATCTGATTATGGATTGTATTTTCTTTGGTTGTGTAATATATGTGGGATGGCATAGATGAGTGCTAATTCCCCTTTAGACAGCTTATAATGTGATGTAATATGTTATGGACTGTACCCTTTTCTTTATGGCATAAGATCCTTTTTGTTGTAAATAACGCTTATCATGCCTAGTTAGTTGCCTATAAGGAATTAAAATTTGAAAATGCTTGGAATAGCCTAAAGCACTTTCATTTTTATCCAATAAAGATAATAAAAAATATACGTGAATAGGTTAATTTATAGGCTAGGTAGACATTGCTAGAAATTTATAGATAAAAAAAATGTATAATACTAAATTCTCTAAAGTGGAATATTCTATGATGTGGATGTAGGAAATAATATGCTTGTCAGTAGAGTGTGAAAAGTTTTGGTATCAGAGAAATAGTTCAGGGAATTATTTATCTGTTTGGACTTATTCTAGGATATTCTAAATTGATTTAGAGTTGAATTATTGTGAAATTGACTTTTGTTTTAGGGGTTGTTAAATAAAGTAAACATAGTTTATGGTTGTGTGACTAATTATATGAAAAATGTTTGTATATATAAATGTGCTTACAGGGAAATGGCATATAAGAGAACCCAGGTTGAGACTCTAAAAGAAATATCTAAGAATATGGAAGCCTTAGCTAGCAGGCTCAATGGGCAAGCTGCAGCCCAAGCCACCATAGCACAAATTCTTCTAGAAGTTCAAGAAGCCCTTAGACAAGTGCTGCAAGGAAACAATCCTGAGGGTGTTGGAGAGGAAAATAGGCCAAGTCAAATGAATAAACTCCTAGCCCAATTTAGGAAGGCCAACCCTCCTTCATTTCTTGGAGAGTATGACCTAGTGATTGTAGAGCTATGGATCATGCAACTGGAGAAAATTTTTTGGGTTTTAGAGTGCAGCACAAACTAGAAAGTTTCCTTAGCCACTTACATGTTAGAAGGTGAGGCAGAGTATTGGTGGAAAAGTATGTAGAGACTATGGTAGACGACTGATACTCCCATTACCTGGGATAATTTTAAAGAAATATTTTTGGAAAAATATTTCCCAGATAATGTGAAGAATCAAAAAGAGGCTAAATTCACACAGTTGAAGCAAGGAAACATGATTGTACCCCAATATGAGACTAAGTATTTAGAGCTCTTTAAATTTTCCACTTACTTGAAGCATACCTATGATGATACATGGAAGGCGACAAATTTTGAGCAAGGATTGAAACCTGAGATTAGAGAAAGAGTGGCTACCTTAGAGATATGGGATTTTGCTAAGTTGGCAAGTAAATGTAGAATAGCATAAGAAACTCTGATGAGTGCCAAGGCTGAGAAAAGATTGACAGTGAGCCCTCTGGAGGAAAAGGAAAACCCTAGAACAAAAAGTTTAAGGGGAACAATTTTTAGGATAGGAGAATGCTGACTCGTAGTGGCCAAACCTTTAGCCAGCCTGCTTGTAATAAATGTGGGAAGAACCATGGAGATAGACCTTGTCTAACTGGTTAGAATGTCTACTACAGTTGTGGAAAACCCAGCCACTACTCCAAGGATTGTCGAGCAAAAAGGGGATCAGTTCCTGATAGCAGACCACAGAATCAGGGATGAGTGTTTGCTCTTTCCCAACAGGAGGCTAGCCAGTCTCCAAATTTGATCAGAGGCATTTTAATTATTCGAAACTCACTTGTAGATGCATTGTTTGATTTTGGTGCTACACATTCTTTTATTTCATATGATTATGCTAAGAGTTTGGGTTTGACTGTGGATACTTTGCCATATAATCTTTCTATTTCCACACCTACTGGGATTTGTGTCATAACTTTTGATGCTTGTATAAATTGTGTTGTACAATTTGATCATAGATGTACCACTTTGGATCTTGTATGCCTTCCTTTGTTTGATATTGATGTTATTCTTGGAATGGATTGGTTGTCTGCTAATACTGCAATTCTTGATTGTTTTAGAAAATCTGTTTCCTTACCTGTTTGTGGTTTTACATCTAAATACTCCACTGAAACTTCTTACCTATCCACCACCCAGGCTAAGAAATACCTTAAAAAGGGTTGTCAAGGGTTCCTAGTCTTCTTTTCTCTGCAAACAGAAGTAGAAGAAGGCATGGAAAACATACCTATTGTTAGGGATTACCCAGAAGTATTTTGTAAGGAGTTTAGCAATCTCCTTCCTGATAGAGAAGTAGAGTTCTCCATTGACTTAATGCCTGGTGCAGGTCCCATATCTAAGGCTCCTTATATGATGACTCCTGTAGGGCTAGCTGAGCTTAAGAAACAGATAGATGAACTTTTAGAGAAGGGGGTTCATTAGACCCAGTGTATCCCCTTGGGGTGCACCAATCTTGTTTGTTAAAAAGAAAGATGGAAGCCTTAAGTTGTGCATAGATTATAGGTAGTTAAACAAAGTGACCATCAAGAATAAATATCCACTGCCTAGGATATATGACCTACTGGATCAATTGGCTGAAGCGTCAGTCTTCTCTAAGATAGATTTGAGGTTAGGCTACCATCAGTTGAGAATTAAGGCCGAAGATGTCTCAAAGACAGCTTTTCAAACCCAATACGGACATTATGAGTTCCTAGTCATGCTTTTTGGTTTAACCAATGCCCCGATCATTTTCATGGATTATATGAATAGGGTTTTTAGGCCATACCTGGATAAGTTTGTTGTGGTTTTCATAGATGACATCTTAGTTTATTCTAAGAGCCTTGAAGAACGTTAGAATCACCTTCAAATAGTGTTGCAAACCCAAAAGGATAGGAAACTGTATGCCAAGATTAACAAGTATGAGTTTTGGCTAATAGAGGTGAGATTTCTAAGGCATGTTGTCTCCAAGGAGGGGATAGCAGTGGACCCTAGTAAACTAGAAGTAGTGGTTAACTGGGAAAAATCAAAGACAGTTACTGAAATTTGGAGCTTTCTAGGTTTAGCAGGATACTATAGGAGATTTATCCAGGGATCTCTCAAATAGCCATGCCTCTAACGAGGTTAACCAGGAAGGATCACCCATTTGTGTAGGATGGTCAATGTGAGAGTAGTTTTCAAGAATTAAAAGCTAGGCTAACCTCTGCCCCAGTGCGAGTGATACCTAACCCTAGTGAACTCTTTACAATATATAGTGATTCATCTAAGAAGGGTTTAGGTTGTGTTTTAATGCAGTAGGGTAGAGTGGTAGCTTATGCTTCTCAACAGCTCAGACCTCATGAGGAGAACTACCCTACACATGATCTGGAACTAGCATCTGTAGTGTTTGCCCTTAAGATTTGGAGACATCATTTGTATGGTGTCAAGTTTGAAGTTTTTAGTGATCACAAGAGTCTTAAGTACCTTTTTGACCAGAAGGAGTTAAATATGAGGAAAAGAAGATGGATGGAATTCCTAAAAGATTATGATTTTACCCTTAATTACCATCCGGGCAAGACAAACGTGGTTGCTGATTCCTTGAGTAGGAAATCCCTCCATATGGTATCATTGATGCTTAAGGAGCAGGAACTAATTGAGGGCATGAGAGATTTGAATCTCTCCATTTCTCCGCAGCCTAGTAGCCTCCTTATGAGTGAATTGAGGATTCATAATGATCTCAGGGATAAAATTAAAGATTCTCAAGTTTTTGATCCATACTTGAAGGACATTAGAGAATAGATATCCTTGTGCAAGTCTAAAGAATTTCACATTGTTGAGGATTGGCTTATCAAGTTTGGAGAGCGGTTGTGTGTACCTGAGGTGAAGGAATTGAGAGATAGTATCCTAGCTAAAGCTCATAAGAGTAGGTATACCCTACATCTTGGAGCCACTAAGATGTATCAAGACTTAAAGAAGAGTTTTTGGTGGCTTGGGATGAAAATGGACATAACTCATTATGTGTTTAAGTGCTTAATGTGTCAGAGAATCAAGGTGGAACACCAAAAGCCTACTGGATTGCTCCAACCCTTAGATATTCCTGAGTGGAAATGGGATAACATCTCTATGGATTTTGTCATAGGTTTGCCTAGGACATCATCTGGCTATGATGCAATTTGGGTAAATGTGGACATACTGACCAAGTCTGCCCACTTCTTAGCCATTAAGTCTACTTATTCTCTGGAAAAGTTGGCACAGGTGTATGTTCATGAAATTGTCAGACTCCATGGGATACCCACTAGTATTGTTTTTGATCGAGATCCTGGGTTTACTTTTAGATTTTGGAGATCCTTGGAAGATGCCTTAGGTACTAAACTTAGTTTTAGCACAACCTACCATCCACAAACTGACAGGCAGACAGAGAGAACAATTTAGACTTTAGAAGATATGCTTAGGGCTTATGTACTAGAAATGAAAGGAAACTGGGATGTGTATCTACCTTTAGTTGAATTTGCTTATAATAATAGTTACCATTCCAGTATCCAGATGGTTCCCTTTCAAGCTTTGTATGGAAGAAAGTGCAGGTCACCTCTGTGTTGGGTAGAGCTAGGGGAGAGGAGTCTTTTAGGCCTGATTTGGTTGACCAAACCACCAGGCACATTGAACTTATCAGAGAGAAACTGCTAGCTGCCCAAAGTAGACAAAAGAGCTATGTAGATAAAAGAAGAAGGACCCTAGAATTTAAAATAGGTGACCATGTTTTTCTTAAGGTAACTTCGTTCACGGGGGTGGGGAGGTCTTTGAAAACCAAAAAGCTCAGTCCCAAATACATTGGTCCTTTCCAAATTCTTGATTAGATCGGATCAGTAGCTTATAAACTTGCACTTCCTCCAAAACTTTCTCAGATTCATGATGTATTCCATGTTTCCCAACTCAAAAAGTATAACCCAGACTCTTCACATGTCATAGAGCACGAATTAATTCATTTATAAGATAATCTATCATACATTGTAAGGCCAGATCGAATCATTGATGTTAAGACTAAACAACTGAGGAATAAGAACATCCCTCTGGTTAAAGTAGTCTGGAAAGGAACTATCCTCTTAGAAAGCAACTTAGGAAACGGAAGACAAAATGAAGAGGACATATCCACATCTATTTGAATAAGGTATGTTAAATTTTGTGGACAAAATTTTTTTTAGGGGGAAGGAAATGTAACATCCTAAGCCTTTAATAAAGTTAGATAAATTTAAGAATAAGTAGAAAACACATATGACAAGTAATTAAGATGATTAGTTATGTGACTATAAGGGAACTATAAAATAGGTGACAGTTAATATTGAATCATATAAATAAAATTCTTAGGATCATAACGGATAGAGAGAGGACACAAATACTTCTTTTTTAGACATTACTAATCTAGGATTAGTAATAAATTAAGACATATATGAATAAGAATTAAAATGTGTAGTTGTTGACAATAAAGTCTTTATAAAATATGTGGTACCATTTCATGGTTAGAAGTAATATAAATACAATTTTTTTTGGAGCATAAATGAGAGGAATAGGATACAAATATATTCTTAGGATGCTACTAATTTAGGATTAGCAACATAATAAGGAAGGTAGAAGCATTACATGATGCTGTATAATATATATATTTTCCTACCTCCACCATGCATATCATAATGCATGCACGTGAGAATTTGAAACAAGGACCAGCAGATTTGTTGGTTAAAACACATATGCAGTGGTTGGAATACAAGCATAAACACACCCCCATCTGTAGCAGAATTCACGCCCATCCTTACTCAGCAGAAACACGCTTACCCTTGCTCCATAAAGCAAGCAGAAACACTCCCCACAAAGCAGTAGAATTATGCCCATCCTTGCTCAGCAGAAACACACTCACCCTTGCTTCATAAGGCAGCAGAAACACGCCCCTATCTACTCCATAAGACAATAGAAACACACCCCCATCTGTAGTAGAATCACGCCACCTTTGCTCTATGAGACAAGCAGAAGCACTCATGCATGCAAGTTATGTGGCAGCATATGTCTTCCTTTTACTTGTTATGCACCCACCCCCATTATGCATATTATAATTTATATATATATTTATATATATATATATATATATATACATACACACACACACACACATACGCATGCACCTACGTGGAGATGCAACAAGAAACCTACTTCCCTGCCCTGTAGAACCCAGGGAATCCCTACAACCATAGCAACCAGCATCTTGCATTTTGGTAGCAATAATAGAAAAGAGAGAGGGAAGGTAGCAGAAAACTTAAGAGACAAGAGGAAGAAAGAGAGAGAGAGCAGCCAGGAAGAAGAAAAAAGTCTGAGAAAGGAGGAAGAGAGAGAAAGCAACCAGAAAATATTGAGAGTTCCTTCTTCCTTCTTCCTTCTTCCCTCACTATAAGGCAGTGAGAGTGAGAGTGAGTGCTGAAAATTTGAAGCTTTGCTCACCCATATTTTGTGCAAAAAAACGTAGTAGAGTTGCAAGGGAAACCAAGAGGAGAAGCAAGCTGAAAATTGAGAACCATAGGAGTAGGTTTGCACAAGGTAAGTTTGGCTTCTTGTAAAAAGCTGGTTTAGAGTTTATTAGGCTAACATTAGGTCGAATTTCTAGCTAATAATTATATACAATATGAAAACATGTTCAACATAGAAGTTGTATCTCTATGTCTTAGATTTCCATAGAATGTGCAATCACATCAATCCGATTTAATATGAGAGAGTTATACTCCAGGGAGTGATGAGAGGTCAGAATCGGGTCTGGAACTCAGACTGGTGAGAATAGCTTCTATTTTTCAAATTTCTAGGACCAACCTATAAGGAATATGAAGACATAGTTAACATGAAAAGTGTAGATATATTTATCATAGTTACATAGCCACTGTAATCACCTAATATTGAGTTTATATGAGTGAGTTATGTTTTGATTAGTGAGTAAAGGTCATAGAGCACAGAGGGGTTAGGTTGAGAACACAGAAACCTTTTTGTACCTGAAACTATTGGATCATTAAATTGAGTAAATGGCCTTTAAATTCTATAATTTTTGGTGAAACAACTCTTAAAATTTTCATAATCAATTATGGAAAATTTCGTCATTTTTGAGAACCTACAATTAGGCTTTTTTCAATCAAAATAGTGCTGAGAACAATCTGCTGGACAGCTTAGGCTGTTGATGGAAATACTAAACATTGAAGGGGTTAGATATTGAATTTTTGTATGAAAAATTTTATGAATTGTTAAAGAGATTCTAGTTAAGGATCTCACCAAATTTTATAGAATTCTGGACAGGTTAAAGCACATAATAAAATATAGAAATTTGGTGGGACAAGAAATGAGTCAGAACACACCATAACTAGGGACAACCTTTAAAACGTGGGTTATTCTAGGGGTCAAATGAATTATTTATTACTTGAAATTTTTATGGTAATTATATAACATATCTAGAATTCTTCATATAAAATATCACGAATTTTGAAGAAGTTTTAACCATCCAAAGGAATGCAAACAAAATAGAAATGGAACAGAAACCAATCTGCACTGATCTGGGTTATGGAGGTAGTTCTTGGGGTTGAATGGAAGAGTGAAGGGCTGAAAGAACCACGAAATAAAATAAACATGTAAAGGTACCTCCATAAAAAATTTTATAATTTTTAGAGAACTTTTGTCATATTTAATAATAACTTCAAATCTCAACAGAATCATAGTTTTGTTTTGAGGAGCAAAAGCTCTTAAACTAGAGATTTATGACTTTAGGTGCTAATATGCATCCATTAACCAAGAGTTCTTATATTTTTTAGTTTGAGTTACTGGTAGTAACCTTGGTAGCCTTGGAAAGGAAGTGATTGTGCTGGAATTGAGGTAGTTAGCTTTTCTTTAAAACACTCTTTATGTTTATGAATTTGTTTTTATCAATTTTCACTGGTTGCCTGACTTTTATGCTATGAGGAATGATAGTCTAAAGATATGTTATGTATGCTTTCTCAGGAATTAAGGGGTGCCCAAAGTGTGCCAAATAAGCCCATTTCCCCCATGTATTTCCCAATAATAAAAGAGGCATAACCTTGTTGCAGGTATGAGACTGCATTGGATAAGTAGACCATAATGTTATAGGTCTCTAGTGTGACCAAGATGATGTATGTATGTATGGTCAGTGCTCTTGTTTTAGTGAAATAAATTGAGATGTTTTAAGGAATGGAATGTATACTATTTTTTTGAAAATTTTGTCAGCTATTGAGATTGTCATCTCATTTTTTTTATGTCCACATAATCACATTTCAGGTATTCCAGCAAGAAGTGAGCAACAAGGGTCTGAAGGTTGAATTATCTGATTATGGATTGTAGTTTCTTTGGTTGTGTAATATATGTGGGATGGCCTAGATGAGTGCTAATTCCCCTTTCAACAGCTTATAATGTAATGTAATATATGTTATGGACTGTAGCCTTTTTTTATGGCATAAGATCATTTTTTGTTGTAAATAATGCATATCATGCCTAGTTAGTTGCCTATGAGGAATTGAAATTTGAAAATTGTTGAAATAGCCTGAAGCACTTTCATGCTTATCCAAGAAAGATAGCAAACAATATAAGTGAATAGGTTAATTTATGGGCTAGCTAGACATTGCTAGAAATTTATAGATGAAAAAAATTTATAATACTAAATTCTCTTAAGTGGAATATTCTATGATGTGGATGTAGGAAATAAGATGCTAGTTAGTAGGGTATGACACTTTCCATCTTTTACATTAATATTTGCACCAACTGTGGCTAGGAAAGGCCTTCCAAGAATGATAGGGATCTTGTCAACTTCATCCATCTCTAAAATGACAAAATCAACTGGTATGAAAAATTTACCTACCTTCAAAGAAACATCCTCTAATATACCTATTGGATGCTTAATGTAATATCCCATAATTTTTTTAAATAATAATTTTTTCCTATAAAAAAATATATTTTTAAATAAAATAACTTTTGTTGTGCCTAAAATAATTATATTTGCCTCTAATAAATTTTGGTTTTATTTTTAGAAATATTCTTTCTTTTATTATGCATAAAGATATTTTATTTTGTGATGTTTTATTAAAATTTTTACAAGAAAAGTCATGATTTAAAAGTTCAACTAAAGTTTTATAAGAATGTAAATTTTTAGAAAAGTTTGGGATATTTTAGGATGAAAAATAATATTTAAATGTATATAAAAAAAATAAAAATACCAAAATTTAAATATTTAATTATTAAATAATAATAATAATAAACGAAAGAAAAAGGGGAGGGGGAGACGGAACGTGAGGAGAAATGCGATCTGATTTCTATAACCGATGAATAGCGTGAATTGATTGAATAGTATGAATAGTAACCTTCATTTTTCTCTCTAGATTTGGAGTGCCTATTGGCTTCCTATCTCAAAACTAAGGGTACCACTGGATTCAGGATGGAGAATACTATGATTTTAACCGAACAATTTTTTAAATCAGCTGCAGAATCGCCGCAGATCGGAAGTAGAAAATCTTAGAAAAGGTAAGATCTGGAACTTCTACTTAGAGACTTCAAATTGAAAATTTGACATCGTAGATGGATTTAGGAGCTAGATAAATCTTAGGATATGAATTTTTTGGCCATCTGATAACTTTTTGTGGGTCGTGAACAGTAAATATTGCGGGTATGAATAGTATTTCCCGGTGATAAATAGTGACCAGCATTGGCTAAGCTCCCGGAGTCATTTCTTAAGTTTTTGGACCCTCTGGACTCATTTTTGAGATCTATTTGATTAGAGTTGGCTAGGAAAAATACATTTGGGGTTGTCTAACCTGAAGCCATAACTTGTGAGTGGATAATTCTTTCTATGACTTGCCATATACTCTTCTTAATATTTAAACATGTATTTGATTATGTTTATGAGATATTTACATTTTTATATGTTTCTAAAATGCATTAAATTATCTGAGTTGCTTACAATTTGGAATATAGTTTAAGAAGAGTATAGTTTTGAAAATGAATTTCTAAATTCATGGTATATCTGATTTCACATGTATTTATTATTATTTGATAAAGTGAGTATTATGTGCATGAGGCATTGATTTGTAAAACTATAAAGTTGTTGATTATGATTGAATGGCGAGCATAAAGCTCATGGCGAGTTGCTTGATAATTATACATTGTATTTGATGAATATGTATATATATATATATATATATATATATATATATATTTATTTATATGTATGGATGAATATCAACAGGTTGTATGGCTTGTGACGGTATCAAATAGGGGACACCCTATTAGCCTGAGTGAGCTAAGGGAGGGCCACTCTAACCGGGTGATAATGGTAATGTGAGGAGGCAGATGGGTGATGAACTCACATTCTCTGATCACTATTGTAACTATAGTTGATCGATCACTATGCATATAGCAAATGAGTGAATTGAGTGTGTGGGTTAACCAGATCATCGAGTGAGGCAAGTCATTTTAAATTGAGTGTGCCAAATCGCCGAAGGAAGCATGCATATTAAAAGTTATAACTTTATCTCAAAAGATTAATATTTTACTATAGTTTATACACCTGAGCATAACAACATTTATGTAATGATCATACTGTGCTGAATATGGTTTTGGATATCTTAATATCCTTTTATTTGAGAATATTTGAAATACGGTTCCCATATGGATGTATGTCTGAACTGTATTTGCTATGTGACAAATTTTAAAACATGAGTACATCCATATGCTGATCTAAGAGGTCATAGGAGGTATTATTTGCTCACTGAGTTGTCAAACTCACTACACCATATTTCCACATTTTTCAAATAAGAATACAGAGTCTGATACTACAGATAGGTGATCAGTTAGGTAACATATTCTCTGGGTGAGTCTATGTTGCTTTCGACACCACCACCGCCAACGAACTCAGAACGAAGAGATCTACAAATCCATAGGATTAGATTCTTTAAAATTGGTTGAACATTTGCTAGAAAATGGAGGATAAAATCCCCTAATAAGGTGAGTTCCAAAATTCCCATTTCAATCTCTTAAAATGGAAAACTAACACCATAAATGGATTCAAGAGATGGAAAAACCTTGGGATCTCAAATTTCAGACTCAGATCATTTCTGTAGGCTCCTTATGCGTTGCCACAGGCTTTTTCCCTCTGAGTGCGTGAAGCCCACGTGCATCCCCTATAGATGGGGCATGTAACGCGTGTGATAGCATCCCTGTTGCATTGACCAAGCTCCTAAAGGCCAAATGTCTTGATTCTAGAGTCATTTCCAAGGTTTTTGGACCCTCCTTACTCATTTTGGGGTCTATTTGGTTAGATTTAGACTGAAAACATGCATTTTGGGGTTGTCCATCTTGGAACCCTAACTTTGTGAGTACATAATGCTTGCTATGATCTATTTTACACTTTTCTCATACTTTGATTGTGATATTAGTGTAGCATATAATGTTATTACTATTTATTTAGCTTTTGAAAATTTGATGAATAATCATGTTTATTTATTGGATATTATTTCTCTCAAATATGGCATATTATGATTATGATAGAAATTGTACATGTTCAAATTCTTTGAAATTAGAACCCGAAACCCTTGGAATATAGGTTGCATATATGCATTTCACTACTTGAGAAGGAAGATTCAAGGGTATTTGGAATTCATAACCCATATTGAATTTTATGGAAATTTGTGGAAAAAGTAGTTGGACATGGAAAGTATTCTTATTTGAATAGTATATTATTTTTATGCAATTATTTTCTATGGAGGAATCTTGTTGAAAACACTGTGTTGTTAGTAGTAAGTGATGCTAACCTTGGCGCACCTTGAGACCTCAGCCAGTAGGGGTGTTGCTAGCCACGTTATAACATCCCGAATTTTGTTTTTTATTTATTAATAAATGTACATAAATATTTAGTTAAGAAAATAAAATTGATTAGAAATTTTTTAGATATATATGGAAATATAATCCTTAAAAATTCTTCACCTTATGTGTATCCATAGAAAATCATTCTAACATTAAGGGAATAAGTAAAGAGAGAAAAACCTAATAGGAAAAAAAAGAAAATTTGAAATAACAACCTAAAGAGAGGCAATATTCTTGGGTAAGGAAGATAAATTTTTGGGAAGTAAGTCAATGTCTTAAAATTTCAAAAAGATTAGATTAGGGTAATTTTTCCTAATTCAAAAGCTAGAGTTCCTAAGTTTAACATCTCCACCCATACATTGGGCTTTCGCCTTTGGACACTTTATATAGAGTTTTTTTCACTTCACATGAGTTTCTAGTTAGTCAATAGGATAGCCCAAGTAAGAAATAAAACATAGACTTGGATTAGAATATAGAAATTGGACTGATAGCCCACAAACCATAAAAATGTGACCAAGCCCTCCATGAAAGGTAAAATTTCAGCTAAAGCAGAGAAAATGGGTAAGAATGAGCTCAAATCCAAGAGGGAAAAATAAGAATCATGTGAGGAAATAGTAGTGTAATAATTATCAAGATTATGTCACATGGCATTAGGACAAAACATCTATATCCAACATACATAATTTTAACAAGCAGGTAATAATACATGGCATTAGGACAAAACATCTACATCCTACATTCATAATTTCAACAAGTAGGTAATAATACATGGCATTATGAAAAAACATCCTTATCCTACACAAATAATTTCAACCAAGCAAGGGAGATTCAAGGGCTAAAAAGTTTCCACCTTGAAAGGCAAATCGATCATACTTGACTGAGACAAAAGAAAAAGAAAAAGAATCCCTAAATTAAAGGGACCTTGTCCCTTGTCTTAAGAACATATTATCATAATTTTCAAAATACAAATCTCCTTTTACTATGCATATCTTGACTAAGGGAGAGAAAGAAAAGAACATGAGTTATCTTTTCCCAAAAAAAATTAGTCATGTGCATCCTAATTGTGATAAGGTAGACCCATTATTATGAAAGGTGAACCACTTGATAGTTTATTTAAGCAAAACCTACCCTTATAACATTATAATTTCGTCCAAGTGAGGGAGAGGAAAAACATAAGGTAGAGTGAGGAAAGGAGAGAAAGAGAGGAGAAGAGGGGAAGGAAAAGGAAGGAAAAGGAAGGAGAAGTCTAGAGGACTAAGTACTCAATGTAAGTTAACTTAATCTCTACTTGAATCAATCTTTTCTCTTCATCCTTATAACTCACCCTCCTTCTCTTATTTAAGCTGCTATAAAGCTAAGGGAAGGGAGGAATCTTGCTAATTTCTTCATGAGGAAACAAGAAAAAGAATTCACTAAGTGAGCTAGGGAGATCTTTAGGTAGGTTTAACAATATCTCTTTTTGAAGAATAGCTTTGAAATTTGTAACATTTATATGAGATTTTGATCCTAAAACTTTGATGAAATTTACAATATTTACTACTTTAATGATTGGTCATAGATGTTGCTATGTCATGTTACATGTTATCTTACATATGATAAATGTTTTGAACATTTCGGTTGGTGTAGAAAGTTCTGCATAGGCATGGCTATGGGTGGCAAAATTTTAGGATTTTTATGCTACTATTTTGTACATTTGAAGGTGGTGAAAAATTGATGGAATATGATTAGATGTAAATTAGGAAGAAAATTGAAGATGACGTAATATAATGATGAACTAAAACCTTAGCAAAGATTTGTTAGGAAACTAGATTTCGGAGTAACCAGAGAAGCTTTGGTTTTTGATATTTTGGGAAGAATAGGTTAGGAATTAAAAGTAATAGTTAACATAAAAAATGTAGATCTATGTCTCACGGATTTTTATCCACTCAAATCAATTAATTTGGAGCCTAGATGAGGGAGATATTATTCGATTAGTAAGTAAAGGTCAGAAACTAGCTAACAAGGGAAGAATCTGTTAAGTATGCTTCTGTGTTTGAATTTTTAGGAAAAAATTTTAATCAATTAAAGGAAATTGTTAACACAATAAATATAGATATATGTATCACATATCCATATGCTCTAAAATCAATTAATTTGGAGTCTATTTGAGGTAGATATGGCTGATTAATGAGTAGAGGTCTGAATCAATCTAGAATCTATGGGGTAAGTGTAAGGGTTTTTTGCTTTTGCTTTTTTGGGAATAATTATTACAGACGTTGAAGAGATGATAAACATGAAAGTTGTATATAAGTGTCTTAGTTTTGTATAAGCTTTGGAATCACCTCAATTGGAGTTCGTATGAGAGAGATATGGTCAAATTAGTATACAGAGGTCTGAACCTACCCGAGAAGAAATAACATTGAATTTGAAGGAGTAGTAACATCATGATTGCTTAAGATTTCACTAAAATGTTCAACATAAGGGTTTTAAAGGATTTTGTTATCTTTTAATTGACACCAAGATTGCCTTAATTGGATGTAAAATGAGGTTGTTATACTCTGTTTAGTGAGAGAGGAAAATAATATTTAAAAAAGAAGAAGAATCTTGTAAATGAAAATAATAAATGACTAGTGTATGACATAGCTATTGCCATTGCATGAACTCCTTACCAATGAGTAAAATGAGGTTGTTATCTTTTAATTTTGACATGGAAATATCTTATAAATTGATATTTGAAAATGATTATGTTCATGGCAAGATTGTATTTTACCAATGAGTATAATGAACATGTTATTGAAATCATATTTTTGGCTATTAACGTAAAAAGAAAAGAAAAGAGACGAGTATGGTCACAAGTCAATCTATGTGGTGCACCAGTAAGGGACATCGTAGTCACGACTATGATTATGTTAATGAGAAAAGAAAGAGAAAGTGTGTTATGTCGTGCGAAATGAGAAAAGCTCGTACCAAAGAGTAGAAAGTATTCACCTTGGCCGGGGTACTTTGATATGAAAATAAGTTAATAGTCATCATATGATATTTTAAAAATAGTTATTCATGCCATACATGTCATTTTTGTATGATTTTCATGTGCATAGATAAAGTGCATTCATGTGACCTAAGATATTTGTTGCAGCTTATACAGATAAACATGACATGATGATCTATATTAATGATAATTATGATTTATTGTTGAACCTACTGAGATTTAATTCTCACTAACTTTCCATATTATGTTCAGAGGACTAGATATGCAAATATTCTCTATAACTGGCTTTTAACGTACGTTGGGTTGAGTTGGCTAATATCCTAGTGAAGGTGCAACTACCCACACCCGTATCCCCGGAACTGGTCAATATGGATGAATATGATGTAGAAATATATGTGTTTGAATTGTGTACGGATGTTGAATGTTTTTATGAGTTAATTATTTAGAAGTAATGAGTTAATGACTTCATGGGATTTTAAATATATATATATATATATATATATATATGTATATTTGTAAAAAAAATGGAGTTGTCACATAATTAGTATTAGAGTAGGTCGATTCTAGATGGCCAGTGGGTGGATGGTTATTTGAATTGATCTTATAGTGTCTTGAGTATGTTGTGGTTATACTATGTAGGGGATCAATGATTTCATATACGTAAGAAATTACTAGTGTTTCCTATCTTTATGCCGAGGTGGTGTTATGACTACTGTTAAATATTTTTAAAACTAACTATTGGGCTTGATCACCTCAATAGCAGCATAACCTTGTTTTTTCCATAGTAAGAAATGGCACCACCAAGGAGGAATCCTGCAAACAATGTGGAGGAAACCCTGCACAACCTTGCCACAACAATTTGAGACCAAGTCACGACCACCAACCAAGTTCTACAATACCTCCAGATTGCTAATAAGCAGAATGGTAAGAATGGTGCTAATAACTGGATGGCAAGGAATGATAACGGCATATCCGAGTTTCTAAGGACTAGACCACCTTCTTTTCAAGGTAGTTTTAACCCAATTGTAGCTGAAAGGTGGATAAGAAAATTGGAGAAAATCTTTGAAGTGATGGGTTGTACTAAGGAGCAACAAGTTATCTTCGCTTCATATATGTTGAAAGATGAAACAAAATGCTGGTGGCATGGAGCTAGAGAACTTTTAGCTCACTAGGGAAGGCAAATCACCTGGCAGGTGTTTAAAGATACCTTTTTGGAGATCGAATTTCTCCAACTCAAGCAGGGTAGCATGACTGTAGGCCAGTACATCGCGAGGTTTAAGGATTTGTCTAAGTTTTCCTCTTACCTGTGATTTAACCCCAATAAAGTATGGAAGGTTGTTAAGTTTGAAGTGGGATTGAATTCATAGATAAGGAATGTTATTGTAGCTATAGAGATTAGGGAGTTTGTACCTCTAATAAATAAATGTAGACTCCTAGAAAAGAGCTTGAGGGCAGTAGAGGATGAGAAACAAAGACAAAACTTCTAGAAAAGAAAGAACGGGCCATAAAACTCTGGCAAAAATGTTAGAGGAAAAGGATAGGGTACTGGCAAGAGGCCAATGACTACAAGTCCCCGACCTTTCCAACATAATTTTTTCACAATAAAGTGTACTAAGTGCGGACATATGCATGGTAACCAGCCATGCTATATGGGATCAAATGTTTGCTTCAATTACAGATAGGAGGGTCATTTTACAAAGAACTACCCACAGAATGTGGGGAAGCAGTCAGAACAGAGGCCTCAGGTGAAAGGAAGGGTTTTCACCCTGAGCGACTAAGAGGCAGCTCAATCCTCCAAAATTATTTAAGGTACATGCTGTATCTATGGATTTGCTCTTATGGTGTTGTTTGACTCTAGTGCTAGTCATTCATTTATATAGGAAGAATGTATTAGGGAGCTTTAGTATCCTATTTCTGAAACCCCCTATGAGCTATCTGTAGTAACTCCCACAAGGGAAAGGGTTTTAACTTCCTCTGTATGTAAATATTGTCAGGTCACCATTCAGGAGAAAACTTTTTCTGTAGACCTCGTTTGTCTACCTTTGAGAGTTATTGATGTCATTCTAAGGTTAGACTGGATGTCTATAAATTGGGTCTTGCTAAATTGTTGCACCAAGACCATTGAATTTCTACCTCCTACTCCACAAAAGGAGATGTAGCTATTGATGCTAAATGCCAATCAAGTCAATCGGGAGTTGAAGAGTGGAGTACTTTGTTACATTTTCTTGTGTTTATCAAACTTAGAAGTCGAATCGAAGCTTAATGAAATTCCAATAGCTAATGAGTTTCCTAAAGTATTTCCACCAGATATTTTAGGCTTACCTCTCAAGAGAGAGATAAAGTTCTATATTGATCTCCTACCTGGGACAAAGCCTATCTCTATTACACCTTATAGAATGGCCTAGAAGGAAATACATGAACTCAAAAAATAGTTAGAGGAATTATTAGAAAAGCAATTCATTAGACCGAGTGTATCACCTTGGGGAGCTCCTGTATTATTTGTTAAGAAGAAAGACGGAAGTTTGAAACTATGCATAGATTACAAACAGTTGAATAAGGTGACTGTAAACAATAAGTACCCTCTCCCTAGGATAGATGTTTTATTGGATCAATTGAAGGGAGACTCCATCTTTTCTAAATTTGACTTGATAGGTGATCAGCTAGGTGATCCTACATTGTTTCCAAGGCTCACATTTTTTTGATTGTACTATATTTGTATTCTAGAGTATACTTTATATGCCATGTTTTGTATGTTTTATTAGTTAACCGTAAGCGCATGGCGTAATTGTAGTTAGTTTGGAAAGTACAGGTCGTATCCCACAGAGAACAAAGATCAACTACTAGAATTATACGAAACAGACTATCTAAATCAATGAAGTTCGATAGAGAGTATATCACAATTAAGTTAATAAGGAATTCAATTAACAAAATCCTAGGGTTAGGGTTTACCACACTTATGATATTCAATATGTACTTATAATTGCTATTATCTAGGTAATTGGGGATGGTTTAGCCTTAATTAATTAATAACCTCTTTCAAGTATTATTAATCATACCTAGGTTAACCAAATTGCCTACTTTCCTGGTTCTTAGTTCAACCTAAGTCCATTAAGTTCTATGCCAACCATAGAATTCAATTAAAAGGTTTTCTCATGCCCACTAATTGATTCAATTCCTAAAGAACCTCAAACTACTTTCTTGATTAAGATATCCCTAATTAACTATTAAGTTCTAGCTTTAACTTTCAACTTTTAGTTCATCGATTAATAACCTAAGACGTGATAGATTGGTGATAAGGCATTCTATCAACTCTTATACATGTGCATAATAGTTGATCCTAATTAGTCCATAAGTAATCGCAATTAGGGTTCTAAAATTCAACTCAATTATTGAAAAAGGGAAAAATTAAGTGTTTATTGGTTATATTTTCTCCCCTAATTAATAGTAAACTTGTGATTATTTCCCTGCTTTTGGTTATGCTTTGCTTTGGATACTGCTTTGGTTTGTTTTATGTTTGTAGGTGAGCAAAAGTGGCCAAAAAGCAAGGAAAAACACTAATGTGAGGAGTCATATGGACTTGGTACATGCTGTGGAGGAAGCAAGGAAGCAACCTTAAAGAAATTGGCAAGAAAATAGCCTGGCAACCTTAAACATGGCCAGGCCGTACTTGGTGTTGTAGAAAGTACGACTAGGTTGTGCTCTGTGCAAAGAACGTGATTTTTCCCAGTTTTTTAGCATTAAGCACGGCCAGGCTGTGTTAAGAAGCACGGCCCTACTTCATGTCTATACACTCTATATTTTTTAGGGTTTTGAGCAGGCAAAGGGATATAAATACATGGGGAAGCGCAGCTAAGACTATCCAAACACATTGAGACTTACTTTTACTCAATTTTAGGCATAGGAAACACCATTAGATTAGGTTTAGAGTATGATTAATGATTAATTCATGTTCTTAAAGTAGAATTTACAACAATTCAAGTTTGTATTCCTATTTCGTCTACTGCATCTAGGTTTTATCTTTCTATTTTACTTCGATCTCTACTTCTACTCTTCTATTTTGGTTTATATTGAACTATTATGATTTACTTAATAAATATGATTTTGGTTTCTGTTTCTATTATGCTTAAGTAGATTTGATCTAGGGTTTTGGTAAACCCAGTTATGATGTGATGATACACTATGCTAATTAAATTGTTGGAACCCTAATTGTATTATACATGGTTAATTAGGATTCACTATTATGCATTGATTATATGAGTTGATGAATGTCTGGCCAATATTTATCACGTCTTAGGATATTAACTGATGAACTGAGAGGTGAAAGTTAATACCGGAACCTAATGGTTAATTAGGGATATCTTAATCACGAAAGTAGTTTAAGGTTCTCTAGGAATGAATCAATTAATGGGCACGAGAAAACTAATTAATTGAATTCCATTGTTGGTATAGAACTTAATGGACTTAGGTTGAACTAAGAACCATGAAAGTAGGCAATTGGATTAATCCAGGTACGATTAGTAACGCTTAAAAGAGGTTATTAGTTAATTAAGGCTAAACCATCCCCAATTACCTTGATAATTGCAATTAGAGGTACATATTGATTGTTGAATATCTTAAGTGTGATAAACCCTAACCCTAGACTTTTTATTATTTGAATTACTTATTTACTTAATTATGACACACTCTCTCATCGCGTTGCATTGATTTGGATAGCATATTTCATAAATTCTATTAATTGATAACTGTTCTCTGTGGTATACGACCCATACTCGTCGGACTAGCTACAACTACGCCATGTGCTTGTGGTTATTTATAAAATAGACACAACAAGTTTTTTGGCACTATTGCCGGGGAACGATAATCAATATTAGATATTTTGTGAAATAGCTAGACTAGATCTTTTTATTTTTATTTTTCTACATAATTGTATCTTGTTGATTTTTGTTCCTTTTTCTTCCTTTATAGGTGTGTTGCTCTTATATGCGAAGAATACGTGAGTTTTTTTGCTGAATTTGATCCAGAAATTGAACACACACTATGAAGGAGAAGAAGAAGATAGCAGTAAGATCATCCTATTGCACCTATCATGCGGACAGAGATAACTGATCTCTTAAAGATTTCCCCACCCCCGTTACACATGGCTTAAACACAAGCATTGTCAGACCAGTTTTTAAGGCCAACAACTTTGAGCTGAAGCCTTCTCTTTTGCAGATGGTTCAACAAAATCAGTTTGGATGGTTGCCTACTGAAGACCCCAATCTCCATCTTTCAGTGTTTCTGGAGTATTGTGACACGTTGAAGTTGAATGAAGTATCCTCTAATGCCATTAAACTGAGATTATTCCCCTTCTCTCTAAGGGACAAGGCCCGTGCATGGTTGCACTCTCTTCCATCAAGCTTCATCACTACTTGGTAGCAACTTTCTCAAGCTTTCTTGGCCAAGTATTTCCCACCAAGTAAGACAACCCATCTTAGGAACCAAATCACTACCTTTGCTAAAAAAGATGGTGAGTCTTTGTATGAATCTTGGGAGAGATTTAAAGAACTTCTTAGGATATGTCCACACCATGGGTTGGAAAAGTTGCTCATAGTCCATACATTCTACAATGGACTAGCATACAACATCAGAATGTTTGTGGATGCTACAGTAGGAGGAGCCATTATGAATAAAATAGTTGATAAGGCATATGAGCTGATTGAAGATATGGCTCAGAATCATTACTCATTGTCTAGTGAGAGGCAACTAAGAAAACCAACAGGTATGTATAAAGTAGATGCGTTTAATCATCTAACTTCTAAAGTTGATACATTATTTCAGAAATTAGATAAATTGATCATCAATGCTATTGGTTCTTTTCCATCTTCTGCATGTGAGATCTGTGGATGTGTTGGTCATATATCCAATGAATGCCAGCTTGGAAATTCTACACCTCAGGATTGTGAACAGGTGAACTTTGTGAACAATAATAAGAAAAACAATCCTTACAGCAATACATACAATCCAGGCTACAAGAATCATCCAATTCTCTCATACAAGCCAAATGCAAATCAGCCTCCTCAGAATAACTTCAGGCAACATTCTGGGTTTCAGAATCAGAGCCATTTATCCTCCTCCTCAACCAAAGTCAAATCTAGAGGCTTTGATGGAAAATTTCATCACTACTCAGACGAAATAGAATGATGAGTTCAGAGTGAAACACCACTTAATGAATGAGGCTATAAAAGATTTAGCCTCTAAGGATGATTCGCTTGCTACCCATAGTAAGATGCTAGAAACTTAGATTGCACAGCAAGCAAGCCTATCTAATAGGAGCTTTGGTAGACTTTCAGGTCAGATTGAGAACCCTAGAGAGTATTGCAATGCTATTACCCTAAGAAGTGGTAAAAAGTTGGCTGAATCTCAGAGAATTAGGGAAGTAAAAGAAGATGAACTTCAGGCTACATCTGAGAAGAGGATTCTAAAGGAGAGGAAAAGGAAGAAGAAGAGCCCAAATATATGGCTCCAGCACCATATAAGCCACTAATTCCTTTTCCTCAAAGATTGATTAAGGCTAAGTTAGAGAAGAAGTTGGGGAGGTTTCTAGATGGTTAGAAGAAATTGAACATTAATATCCCATTCCTAGAAGCCATTTATCAAATGCCTTCTTATGCAAAGTTTCTAAAAGAAATCCTCTCAAATAAGAGGAAAATTGAAGAGCATATTGTTGTGGCACTAACAGAGGGATCTAGTGGTTTAATTCAAAATAAGTTGCCGCAAAAGTTTAAGGATACCAAAAGCTTCTCAATTCCTTGCTCTATAGGAGACATGAAGATTGACAGAGCTTTATGTGATCTTGGAGCAAATGTGAGCTTCATGCCTTTTTTGGTTTGCAAAAAGCTTCAAATGGGTGACTTGAAGCCTACCACTTTTTTTTCTTCAGTTGGCTGACCGATACATTAAGCATCTGGTAGGTATATTAAAGGATATTTCTTTAAAGGTAGGTAAATTTTTCATACCAGTTGATTTTGTTATTTTAGAGATGGAGGTAGATGACAAAATCACTATCATTCTTGGAAGGCCTTTCCTAGCTACGGCTAGTGCTAATATAAATGTGAGAGATGGAAAGCTTTCTTTGAATGTAGGGGATGAAAAAGTAGAATTTAATTTGAATGATACTATGAAACCCCCATCTCTAAATGAATCTTGTTGTATGATTGGTTTACCTAAACCAAATATGGATGATTATATCATGAATTTTCCTCCTTCTAACCCACTTAAGTTATGCTTTATGGAAAGTTCTTTTGTTTATGATAAACAGGGAAAATAAAAGCAGGCTGTTGAGGAGGCAATCGAAACTCCAAAAGTAGAACCTAAGCCACCTCCTCTCAAGCTCAATGGAGTTAAGGAAGAAATGAATGAACCATGAGGATCTTTGAAAGCTATTAGGCAAAGACTCAAGCACCATACTAAGAGGCAATGGATAGCAAAGAGAGTTATTCAAGCTCTCTTTAAGCCTCCTTGAATGGAAAGCATGCCAAAGGGTTAAGCTAATGACTTTAAACAACCACTTTATGGGAGGCAGCCCACATTTTAATTTTTTTGAGTTCTTCTTCATCTAGTTTTCTTGCTTTTAGTTTGGTTTTTATCTTTATTTTTAGTTGATTTCTTGGGTTAGGAATTTAAGAGTGTTTTTGGTTGTTTTCTAGGTCATAATTTGCATGCCCAAGAGTGAAGAAAGCAAGAATTTTGAGGAAAAATTAAAGTAGAGTAAAAATTGGGGAAAAATTCAAAGAAATAGGGATTCCAACACCAAACACGGGTAGCCCGTGTCACAGAGCATGCCCGTGCTTCAAGCACGGGCCAAATCCAGGAGAAAAATGGATTTCTAGCGCCAAACACAGGTTTGTCATGTCTTCTGACACGGCCGTGCCCCAGGCCTAAGCCAGCACACCTTGCCCGTGTTGCTCAACATGGGCCACTTCTAATATTTTTTGGAAATCTAGCCCAAAGCACGGCCTTGCTTTAGGACCAGGGAACTTAAAATGTTCAAAATTTTGCCCCCTCTTCATCCCATGTTTTAGTCTTCTTCTCCCCGTGCTCTTGCCCGTGTCCTTTTCCCTTTTCCTGTGCCTTCCCAACCTTCTTCCCTCTAATTTCCCTACTAATTTCCCTACAATTTCAGCCCATTCTCATGGTCCTTTTCCATCTCCATACCCAACTCGAGCCTTAATCCTTCGTCCCTCCATACCTTCTCTCATCTTCATCATGTTTCCCCTGTACCCGTCCTTAACTAGAAAAAAATTCTATGCTTTCCCGTGCATCAACGTGCCATCTCTCTCCTTCTTCGAAGCCCACCATAATTTCCTCCCCTCCATTCTTCCATCTTCACCTCTCCCATTATCCCTTAAACACGTGCTCCTCCTTTCTTTTCACTTCTATAACCCATGCCTCCACCTACAAACACCAAAAAAATTACCCGTGCCCACTCTCCATTCCCAGCCAACCCCTACTTCGGCCTATTCCCCTCCACTCAGCTCTTTCCTGTGACCAGCCCCTACATATACAAGCCTAGAAAATTTTCCCGTGCTCTCACCTCCTTCCCCTTCATCACCTGTGTCCAGCTAGCTCTCTCTACTCTCTATTCATGGCTTCACCTTGCTGTTGGACTCACTCGTGGCTACATTCCCTCATGGAAGCCATTGTGCTATCCAGGTAAGCTCTAAAATCTCTACACTTGTGTTTCATTCTGGTAGATTGAAATTTGCTGGCCATTGCTTCTGTTGAAAGTTTAATTGGTTTGCATGGTACATTCTGGCCAACCTTAGAGATGAATGTTAGAATTTATGATATTTCGTTGCCTAATTTAACAGGAATAAAATCAAAGTGCTTAATTTCTTTTCTCTAAATGGAAATTCTCTGCTTGAGTTCTAAGAATTGGCTATGTTATCAAATTGCCTACTTGTTGGCACTATTGCACTGCTTGTTGATCATTGTTAGACTTGCTGGATGGTTTGTCTACATGAGTTTAGTTTATCTGGTTATAGGAAATCCTGCAATTTCGGTTCATATTTGTTGTTTTTCTAAGCTGGTTTAGTCTACATTTGTGTTAGCTGAAATTGTCACTTACTGGTTGTTGTAACTTGAATTTTCATAGCATTTTTTGGTTAAACCTGCATTGGATATTGGAATAAAACCTTATGTTAAAAGTTGCGCTAGTTTTTCTGGACATTCTTTGCAGACTTTGGAAATTGAATGTTGCATATTTTCTGAAAACTTATCTGCCTAAATTAAGCCAAATGAAACTAAGTTTAATGAATTAATTCTAGTGGTTAATCTCAATTTTGACTAGCTTTACACTGCATGAGTAACTTGTTTCGAATTTCACTAGACTTAGCTTAAGATTGATATTTGCCTTAATTCCTGCTTGATTCTTTGGCTCTTGTTGGTTGCTAATTATCCTATTTATTGGATTTTTGATTTTGATTTGATTCCATATACACTAGAGCATTGTTTGGACTTTTTGAATATCTGCTAAAATACTGATAGCCTACATCATTTTGGATTTGGAATTTGACTTGAATTTGGTTTAATTGTCAATAGTTGCTTTTGTTCTTGAACTGGGGATTGCTTTAAATTCTCTGCATGAATTTTTGATCCTGCACATCCCACTCCCTTTTTACACTTGTTTGCATATCTTTTTAAATGGGCCCCAAAAGAGCCAAAATTGGCCAATCTTGCTCTCGAACCCAACAACAAGGTAAAGGACAGATTCAAAGACTGTCCCAACCTCCTCATCAAATAAATGAGTATGGTATCGTATTTGTTGATGATAATCAACGGACACAATACGATACTCTAGTTAAACGGGGAAAGCTGAGTACCTGGTACATGGATGGGGAGTGTTTGGAACGGTTAGGACTTTTAACTGACGTCTGCTACTTAGTTGATCGGATTGGGTGGAACACATTCATTAGATTATGTTACCCGACCTATGCCAAGACCACCTTAGAATTTTTTAGTTCAATTAATGTGATCCTATTTTGGGGTTCCGACATCGAACATGGCTACATTAATTTTAGATTATTTGACTGTATATTTAATTTATCATTAGTTCAATTTAATGCATTATTCAGATTGCCTCTCGAGGGAGATAGATCAATCCCCTCAAGTTTTCTTGCTCAACATTTTTGGAATATGATGCATTAAGTTCAAAAGCCTTTTTTATTTGTAATCCCACTTTTAGATATATACAGCGCCTAATG
Organism: Gleditsia sinensis; assembly: GCA_037074535.1. Classification (NCBI taxonomy): domain Eukaryota; kingdom Viridiplantae; phylum Streptophyta; class Magnoliopsida; order Fabales; family Fabaceae; genus Gleditsia; species Gleditsia sinensis. Next base: position 56,679,600 of record CM073470.1, read on the forward strand.
GCTCATAGCATTTTTGGTAGAGCTGAAAGTGATGGAGTTGAAAATAAAAGAGAGCTTTTATTTTCTTTGGGCCATGATACACAGTCATAACGTGGATATTGGAGCCTTCATGGCCCAACAGATGGTTCGAGTAGGTAATGCTATGAATGATAAAGTGATAATAGAGGGCTTAGTGACTGCAATAGCTAGAGCGCTAGGATTTGAGGCAAATCTCCTAGGTTTGCAACCAATAGTTAGCAGTAGCAGGATTGATTTAGAATCTTGTTTGCATATGAAATTAATTGTGAAAATAAATGCTGACTATTGGTTGCATCTCAGAGGCCATAATATCTTTCGCCTCCCTAATCCCACTAGAACTGTAGTTACTAGTGAGGAGAACTGAATCTACCCTCGAGAAGAGGGTAGAGAGGATGATGATGATCCTGAGAGGGATGACTTTCCCCTTGAGCCATTTTTGGCTCTACCACCCCCACCCTATTTTCAGCTAGCTAACACTACATGTTCCTCATACATACCAGAGGAAGAACAAAACTCCATCTCCTAACGGCTTAGCCAAATTAAAGGGGAACAGTTATCCCAAAGAGCCACCCTACATGCAATTTAAGATTCAATCCAAATCATGCAGGGAATGATAAATGGCTAGTATAATTGGCACCTGATTCAGAATGCTCCACCTCCTCCTCCAAATGACTAGTAAGCAAGTAAGTGTTACTTCTTCCTTTGCCTACACTTTCATTATTATTGACATTGAGGACAATTTCAAATTTAAGCATGAGGGAGTAAACTTTAGGCTTTTGGTTTCACTAGCTGAATCTTTGGTCTTGCATGTATATACTATATATATTACATCTTTATTGTTTTATTGCAAAATCACATAGTTTGTTATTTTAGAGATAGATTGATGTAATGCAGGTTAATTTTAACTCATGAATGTGTTGCACAATAGGATATGAAATAGGTCATTATCATCTTAGTCTCTCTCTTCTAGTATTAACCATTAATTTTTGAAAAATATCTCTCTTATTGTGTTGTGAATTGTATGCTATTATTATTTTAACACTATGAGAGTAAAAAGGTAGGGAGAGGTGAAAAATGAGGGAATATGGATCCCAAAAAGTTTTCACTCTGAGTACCCCCTTCAAGGCATCAAAAATGCCTTAGTGTGAGTACCTGGCTGCCTTTACCCTAGTGAGATGGAGCATAAAATGCACTCACTGTATATTTCTATAAAAAAAAAGAATGAAATACAGAAAAAAAATGATGAGAAGTAAAAGAATTTGAGTGAGAAAAATAGAAATAAGAGGTAAGGCAACCTAAGGAGATCTAAAGGATGAGGTGACCTACTTGAGAGTTTAAAAATCAATTTGATGCATACAACCAATGGTAACAATAAAAGTAGATATATAATAAGAGGATTTGAGTTTACTTTTAGGAGAATGGAGACTAATTGATAAATGTCTATTTATATATCTATTGTGTTCATATTGATTGACCGAAGAATTACCTATATTACATTTTTCTATCATTTGAAATTTGTATGCATCATCTCCCTTCCTTTTCATATGTCATTTTATTCGCTTGAGGATAAGCAAAAGTTTAAGCATGGGGGAGTTGATAAAGGGGAAAATTGAGTGTTTATTGCTTATATTTTATCCCCTAATTAATAGTAAACTTGTGATTATTTCCTTGCTTTTGGTTATGCTTTGCTTTGGATACTGCTTTGGTTTGTTTTATATTTGTAAGTGAGCAAAAGAGGCTAAGAAGCAAGGGATAACACTCATGTGAGGAGCCATATGGACTTGGAACATGTTGAGATGGAAGTAAGGAGGCAACCTTAAAGAAATTGGCAAGAAAAGAGCCTAGAAGCCTCAAACACGGCTAGGCCATGCTCTGTGCAAAAAACGTGATTTTTCCCAGTTTTCTAGCACAAAGCACGGCCAGGCTGTGTCAGGAAGCACGACCGTGCTTCATGTCCGTACACTCCATATTTTTTAGGGTTTTGAGCAGCTAAAGTGATATAAATACATGGGGAAGCGTAGCCAAGACTATCCAGACACATTGACGCTTACTTTTACTCAGTTTTAGGCTTAGGAAACACCATTAGATTAGGTTTAGAGTAGGATTAGTGATTAATTCATGTTCTTAGAGTAGAATTTATAGTAATTCAAGTTTGTATTCCTATTTCATCTACTGCATCCAGGTTTTATCTTTCTATTTTACTTCCATCTCTACTTCTACTATTCTATTTTGGTTTATATTGAACTATTATGATTTACTTAATAAATATGATTTTGGTTTCTGTTTCTATTATGCTTTAGTAGATTTGATTTAGGGTTTTGGTAAACCCACTTATGATGTGATGATACACTGTGATAATTAAATTGTTGGAACCCTAGTTGTATTGTGCATGGTTAATTAGGATTGACTATTATCCATTGATTATATGAGTTGATGAATGTTTGGCCAATATTTATCACGTCTTTGAATATTAACTAATGAACTGAAAGGTGAAAGTTAATACCGGAACCTAATAGTTAATTAAGGATATCTTAATTACAAAAGTAGTTTAAGATTTTCTAGGAATGAATCAATTAGTTGGTACGAGAAAACCGATTAATTGAATTCCATGGTTGGCATAGAACTTAATGGATTTAGGTTGAACTAAGAACCACGAAAGTAGACAATTGGATTAACCTATGTACGATCAGTAACTCTTGAAAGAGGTTATTAGTTAATTAAGGCTAAACCATCCCCAATTACCTAGATAATTGCAATTAGAGGTGCATATTGATTGTTTAATAATATAAGTGTGGTAAACACTAACCCTAGGCTTTTATTAATTGAATTACTTATTTACTTAATTGTGACACACTCTCTCATCGCGTCGCATTGATTTAGATAGCATACTTTGTAAATTCTAATAATTGATAATTGTTCTCTGTAGGATACGACCCGTACTCACCGGACTAGCTATAGCTATGTCTTGCGCTTGCGGTTATTTATAAAACACACATAACAATTTTGTATCATCAAATCATAAGTGGGTTTACTGAAATCGTAGATCAATATCTACTCACACATAATTGAAAGTAAACTTATAATCAAATTCATTAAATCATTCATCAAAGTTCAATACAAACTAAGAGAAAGAGTAGAAGTAGAAGTAGTGATGTAAAGTAGAAAGACAAAACCTGGAATGTAGAAGATGAATTAAGAATACAAGCTTGAATCAATCTCAAATTCTAATCTAAGAACATAAATCAAACAATCATTCTAATCTAATCTTAATCTAATGGTGTTTCCTAAGCCTAAATTGAGTAAAAATAAGTTTGTATGTGTTTGGATGTGTTTCTCTGTGTTTTCCCATGCATATATATCCCTTTGGCTACTCAAAACCCTAAAAAATACTGAGTGTACAGACATGAAGCACGGTCGTACTTCTTGACATGGCCTAGCCGTGCTTCGGGCTGTAAATGTAAAATCCATAATTTTGTTTCTTTTATTAGTAGATGTACATAAATATTTAAGGAAATAAAACTTATTAAACAATTATTTTTTATATCTAAAAAGGTATAAGCCTTAGAAATTCTTCGTCATATGTGTATGCATAGAAAATGTTTCTAACATTAACGGAATAGGTAAAGAAAGAAAACCTAATAGAAAAAAAAATAGAAATAACATCCTAAAGAGAGGCAAAATTCTTGGGTAAGGAAAATAAAATTTTTTGGAAGTAAAGATCTTAAAAGTTCAAGAAGATTGAATTAGGGTAATTTTTCCTAATTCAAGAGCTAGAGTTACTAAGTTTAACATCTCCACCAATACATTGGGCCTTCACCTATGAACACTTCATAGAGTTTGTTCTTCCACATCACATGAGTTTCTAGCAAGCCAATTGGATAGCCCAAGCAAGAGAAATAGCATAAACTTAGACTCGGTGATGTGATCTTAATTAAGCATGATATTAATACCTTTAAACTTACTTTTTGTTTGATTTAAGTAAAATGTAATTAGGAATTAGCTTAGTTTTGTGTTTTATGTTGTAGGAACAAAGGAAGAAGAAAAGAGAAGAAAAATATAAGAAATTCATGGAAAAATGCTACATTGCAGCGATTCCAAACCTTTCAGCACTATTTAGAATATATCTCCCTCCTATGAACTCCGATCAAAGTGATGTAAGTGGCTGTGAAAAGATAACACAATTATCTACAACTTTTATGGTGAACCTATGGTCAAAGTCATGAGAGTTCATAGCATTACAGAGCTCGTAAATCCAAATCACAGATCAGTAGGATAAATTCTGACCATTGGTTACTAATTTTGGCATATCTCCTTCAATTTAGATCGGATTAAGGTGATTCCAGCTGTTATGGAAAGAAGAGACACAGAGATACAACTTTCATGTTCGGAACTTTGGAATATCCTTAAATTTTCTAGGCACCGTGGCGCTGCGTCACTATAGATTCAGAGGGCCACGGTGCCCGAGCCCCAGCGTCGGGTCACCTGAGTGTCAAAACCAGAGTGCCCCAACGCTAGATTAGGCCTTGCGATGCCCTGACAGTGAGTTTTCGTAGCACCGCAGCACTCGCCGCCGTACCAGATTGCTAAATTCGCGATTTTTAGGTCTTCTTGACTCCAATTGAAGCTCGATGGGCCGGGATTTGACCTAGAAACACTCCTCCTTCGATTAGGAGGAGGGAATATATATAAAGGGAGGAAAGCAAGCAGAGAAATATTCAATCAATCATTCAAGTTCTTAGTTACATTCTTCAATTCTTCTTTAGAGTTTTTTATGGCCTTGCGTGGCTAGTTACTTTTAGTTGGTAAAGGTAGATTGAAGCCTCAAGGGATCTTCATGCATTGTGAGATTTGGATTTGATTTTATTATTTCAATCTTAATTGAGTATTGATTATTCATCTGCTTTTATTTTCAATGATTATTCATATGATTGCTAAGGAGGCCTACTAGTATATTGTTTGTCTAAATCTACCGTTGAATTATGTTTTGAACAAAGTCTTCAATTCTGTGATTCATGAGACAAATAGGTTTGAGGATTTTGGATTATAAATCATTGAACCTATGATGAATAACTAACTAAATTAGATATAGCCAATGTGTTTATATTTGTTTAGCTCTATCAATTTCTATAGTTCTTCATGCGGTTAATAAGCTATGCTTTACCGATGTGCTAAATGATTGCTTGTTAATTAGGGTTTAATTCGTGTGATTGTCATTAATTTACTAGACTTAAGGATGAACAGGATTAGAAACCCAATGATATATACTCAATTACAGAATGATTATGTTGTCAATGATCAATGCAATCCCTTGACACTAGATATCAACCAAAACAAACGCCTTTTTCATTAATTACTTTCTTAATTATTTTCATTATTGTGTACTTTACTTTAATTGCGATTATCAATCCCCCCTTTTCTCAATCACATAATGTAAGACTAGTCTCTGTGGGCTCTCCATTAAGACATGCTAGTGAGGTATATAGTTCTTCCTTTGAACAACAACTTGCAAATTTAACTTCTCTTATTTGTCAATGTGTAGAAAATACATAAAGTGAGAAGTGCTATGTGATAAATTGGAATTTTGAGTGCTTATTGGTCATATTTTGTCCCATAATTCATAGTAACTTGTGATTATTTCTGTGCTTTTGGTCATACTTTGTTCTGGGTACTGCTGTGGTTTGTTTTATGGTTGCAAGAGAGAGAAAGAAGCCAAGAAGTAAGGAAAAGTAATCACGGAAAGAGCCAAAAAGACTTGGGACATGCTAAGGAGGAAGCAAGGAGGCTACACATCAAAAATCATGAAGAAAGGAGCATGGCAGCACGCAGCACGGCCAGGCTGTGCTTGGTGGCCTACAACACGGCCTTGCCGTGCTCTGAGCAAGAGATGCAGGATTTCCCTAGATTTCAGCCCGAAGCACGGCCAGGCCAGAATAAGATAGAGGCTTGGGATGCACAATTGAACAGAGGAGGACTGTAGAAAACACTGGAGAAACACATTTTAAGCTTAGGAAACACATTTAGACTAGGTTTTTACATAGATTATTGAGGATTTTGATGTTCTAGAGTAGATTTTATGGCATTCAAGGTTGTAATTCATCTGAATTTATTTGCACACCAGGTTCTATCTTTCTATTTTTAGTTTTCTTCTTCTACTTCTACTCATTCTGTTTCAATTGTACTGAACTACTATGATTTACTCAATGAAGATGAATTTGATTCTTGTTTTGATGATGTGTGAGTAAATTCAATCTAGGGTTTTGGTGAACTCAATTGTGATACAATGATACTGTGCTTATGACCTGAATTGCGAAACCCTAATTGTAATTGGTACTAGATTAGTTTGGATTGACTATTATATGAATGAATTAGTTGATAGAATGCCTGATCACCAGTCTATCACGTCTTAGGAATTTAATCGATGAACTGAAAGGTGAAGATTAAAACTAGAACCCAATAGTTAATTAGGGATATCTTAATCACGAAAGTAGTTTAAGATACTCTAGGATTGAATCAATTAATGGGAATGAGAAAACCGATTAGTTGCATTCTATGGTTGGCATAAAGCTTAATGGACCTAGGTTAAGCTAAGAACCACGAAAGTAGGTAATTTGATTAACTTAGGTACGATTGGTAATGCTTGAAAGAGATTTCTAATTAGTTGAGGCTAAAACATCCCCAATAATCTAGACAATTGCAATTAGAGGTAATTACCAGTTGTTTAGTATCACAAGTGTGAAATTCTAATCAAATTGTATCAATTTAGATAGCACTTTTTGTGAAATTCTAGTAATTGGCATTGTTCTATGTGAGAAACGACCCGTACTTGCCGAACTAGCTACAGCTACGCCGTGCACTTGCGGTATTTGGGAAAACATACACACAACACTATGGAAATCATTCAGCCAAGGGGCATCCTTCTAATGGGTACCCAACTTTCTATGAAGAATCATTTGAGCAAGTAAATATGGTTAGTGATTTCTCTGGGCCACCACAAGGGAGGTATGCTTTTTATTTAAACATGTATAATCCTAGATGGAAGGATCATCTCAACTTTATGTATGGGAATATAAAAAATTGGCTTGGAGAACAAGATTTTACAAATTTTCATCATAACCAACATGCCTATTATCCTAGACAGACTGCATCTCAGGATTTCTAGGTAAGTAGTTCTTTAGAAGAAATCATTAAATCTCTTGCATATAATATTCATCAATTTTAACAAGAGGTAAGTGCCAGCATTTAAAGCTTGACAAATCAAATAGGTCAACTAGCAACAACAGTCAGTTGACTAGAGGCTCAAAATTTTGAAATTGAAAGTCCAACCCCAGCATCATTTGTGGAAAAAGAGGAAAATTCTGCACTGAATGAAAAATATAACTTGGAAGTTTACACTAGTAAGCCTACTTAGAAAAAGGCTATAGAATCTACCCTAAATGCCAAATTCCAAGAGAAAATTACAATAGGAGAGGAAGCACCAAAAGTGTAGCAAACATGTAAGGATCTTTCTGTGTTGTTAGTAATTTCTAATAAGATACCTATACCTTCTATTTTGTAGTATCTTGACCTAGGTTTAAAGAGCTTCCCTAGACATTTAAAGGGCATATACAGTGGAGAACCACCCCTAGTGATAATCTCAAATAAATAGGCCCTACTCAAAGATACAGGAAAGTTACCCCATGCTTTGGCAGAATCTCAAAAAGATGAAATTAAATTGGATGCCAAAAGCTACTCAAGACATCGGTTATTTCCAGGTAAGTTGAGTTCTCATTTAATTAAATCTTTGACTAATGCTGACTTCCCTCTTCATAATACAATTGAACCTCAAAATTCAACACATTCAAAGGCAAGCCAATTCAAAGTTAACATCAAGGATCCTCCTTGTATGACATAAGAAGCTTTGAGTCGAGCCAATGACATTAAACAAAGTCGCTTATTTGGAGGCAATCCAACTTAGTAAAAATAAGTGGAAATCCGAGAAATTCGGGGTCCAGTAATACAACATAGTCATTCTACCCCAAACAAATTTAGGGAAGTCCACTCAACTCATATGTTTTCATATATCCTTTCCTACTCTTATCTTTCTTTTACATTGAGGACAATGTAAAGTTTGAGTGTGGGGGTGGAAGTATATTTGTCTGAATAATTGTGACCCTATTTTGAGCATCAATTTTTTGTTTTTCACTATTAATGCACTTTTATTGCGTTTAGCAAGTTGAGTGATTGTGTGAGTGTTTCAATTTATGTTTTGGGATGTTAGGCATAACCAACAGCCAATGATATGACAATCCAATTTTTTTAGCTCTTGAATAATGTAGAAAATTCATGGTTGTGTGCAATTTTATCCCTTTTGCAATTTATTACTTTTAACTTTAGAATCTTGAAATATTTTTGCATAATAACTTTGGGCATTCAATTTATCTTTCACTTAGAGAAGGTTTATATAATTCAAATATATTTCATGATCTCCATAGGATTCTAGAACTTATTCAAATGCTACTTGAGGCGAAATCTTAGGATAATACTATTATTTAGGAGATGATTTAGGCATTATTTGATAGATTAAGCCTTTCAAGCCTAACCTAAACAATGAAATATCCTTAGTTCCTCTATTTTGAGCTTAATGAACTTTTCCTTCTAAAACCCATAAATGAGCTGAAAGCCAAATTTTGTAGTTATCTCTTTATTTTTTATCCTATTCACTCACTCCATGATTATTTTTTTGAATACTTGTTTTGTAGAGCTTTATTTTAAAAAAAGTTCGAAGGGTGGAGCAAGGAAAAGAAAAGAATTATGCAAAGGAAATAGAAGAAAAATCCAAATGCTGTGAAAAAATTTAGAGAATTGAGGAAAAAGGATGGATTAAATTCAATTAAAACAAGAAAATGAGTGTGGGGGGAGAAATCTCCCCATATTTAGAAAAGCTCAAGAAATCAGATTTAATCAAGTGGTGCTAGGTGATTGAGCCTAAATTTGTATTCTTTATCTTACCTTATACCCTGGCCACATTAAAGTCATATTGATCCTAGAGGTAGTTTTGGCCTACATTAATGGAGAGTGGCATGAAGAATAAGCATATGGAAATCCTAAACTAATTAGAGATCTACAATCAAAATTTTGGGATATATAAACTCATCCGGGTAAAAGAAAATGTATGGCCCTAAGAACACACACACACACACAGAGGATTCAGAAGGATAAAATAATGGATTGCATTTATGTTAATCTTGTACATGATTATGACCTTCCAAAATTTTTCTAGAGTATATTTTCATGTTATGAGACAAATGTTTGGTAAGTCTAACACTCACTACATATATTGATTGTTGTTTTTCAGTATATTTTCGCCTTTAAACTTAATTTTTGTTTGATTTAAGTAAAATATAATTAGGAATTAGCTTACTTTTGTGTTTTGTGTTGTAGGAACAAAGGAAGAAGAAAAGAGAAGAAAAAGATAAGAAATTTATGGAAAAATTCTACATTGCAGCGATTCCAGACCTTTCAACACTGTTTAGAACATATCTCCCTCTTATGAACTCCAATCAAAGTGATTCAAGTGTCTGCAAAAAGATAACACAATTACCTACAAATTTTATGTTGAACACGTAGTAAGATTTGGGAGATTTCATAGCATTATAGAGCTCGTAAATCAGAATCATAGTGCAGCAAGATAAATTATGACCTTTGGTCACTAATTTTGGTATATCTCCTTCAATTTAGATCAGATTAAGGTGATTCTAGTGGCTATGGAAAGAAGAGACACAGAGCTACAACTTTCATGCTTAGAACTTTAGCAAATTCTTGAATTGTTTGGGCACCGTGGCACTGCGTACTACGTCATTTGTTGCCAAGAAGCACAAGACGCCAAGGTGCCCAAGAGTCAGAACCAGAGGGCCCCAACGCTGGATCAGGCACTACGGCACCCCGTCAGTGAGTTTTTGTAGCACCGCGGCACCCATGTAGTGTGCTGCAACGCTGGCCATCACACCAAATTGCTAAATTTGCAATTTTTAGGTCTTCTTGACTCTAATTGAAGCTCGATGGGTCAGGATTTGACCTAGAAAGATGCCTACTTTGATTAGAAGGAGGGAATCTATAAAAAGGGAGGAAAGCAAGTAGAGAAGTATTCAATCAATCATCCAAGTTCTTAATTACATTCTTTAATTCTTCTTTAGAATTTCTTATGGCCCTACGTTGCTAGTTATTTTTAGTTGGTAGAGGTAGATTGAAACCTCAAGGGATCTTCATGCATTGTGAGATTTGGATTTGATTTTATTATTTCAATCTTAATTGAGTATTGATTATTCATTTGCTCTTCTTCTCAATGATTATTCATATGATTGCTAGGGAGGCCTACTAGTATATTGTTTGTATTAATCTACTGTTGAATTATGTTTTGAACAAGGTCTTCAATTCTGTGATTCATAAGGCCAATAGGTTTGAGAATTTTGGATTATAAATCATTGAACCTATGATGAATAATTAACTAAATTAGATATAGCCTATGTGTTTATATTTGTTTAGCTCTATCAGTTTCTCTAGTTCTTCATACGGTTAATAAGCTATGCTTTACTAATGTGCTAAAAGATTGTTTGTTAATTAGGGTTTAATTAGTATGATTGTCAGTAATTTACTTGACTTAAGGAGGAACAGGGTTAGAAACCCAATGATAGATATTCAATTACAGATTGATTATGTTGTCAATGATCAATGCAATCCCTTGACGGTGGATATCAACCGAAAACAACACCTTTCTTATTAATTACTCTCTTAATTATTTTCATTATTGTTTACTTTACTTTAATTGTGATTATCAATCCCCCCTTTTGTCAATCACATAAAGTAAGACCAGTCTCTGTGAGATCGACCCTTACTCCCACTATTATAGGTTAGTTGAGAGGTAAGGTATTAATTTGGGTGTACCTGCGATAGTAGGCACCACTAGGATATAAAAGTTTGACCGATAGCCTAAAAATTATTAAAATGTGACTAAGCCCTCCATGAGATGTAGAATTTCAGCCAAAACAAAGGAAATGAGCAAGAATGAGCCCAAATTCATGAGAGAAAAACAAGAATCATGTGATGAAATAATAGTGTAATAAAGATTATGTCACATGACATTAAGACAAAAATTTAGTAAGTGGTGTGATAATATCTATATCTTACACTCATAATTTTAGCAAGTAGTGTAATAATACATGTCATTAGGACAAAATATTTATATCCTACATTTATAATTTTATCAAGTGGTATAATAATACATGGCATTAGGACAAAACTTACCTATGCTTCACAAATAATTTCAGCAAAGCAAGGGAGATTTTAGGGATAGAAACTTGCCACTTAGAAAGGCAAACCTATCGTACTTGTGTGAGACAAAAGAAAAAGGAAATGAATCCCTAAATTAAAGGGACTTTGTCCCTTGTCTTAAGAACATTTTATCATGATTTTCAAAATACAAATCTTCATTTGCTATGCATATGTTGACTAAGGGAGAGGAAGACAAGAACATGAGTTGTCTTTACCTAAAAAAAACCAAGTACATCCTAATTGTGATAATGTAGACCCATGATCATGAAAGGTGAACCACTTCATAGTTTATTTAAGCAAAACCCAACCTTATAACATTATAATTTCATCTAAGTGAGGGAGAGGAAAAATAGAAGCAAGGTAGAGTAAGGAAAGGAGAAAAAGAGAGGAGAAGAAAGGAAGGAAGAAGAAGGATAAGTCTAGAGGACTAAGTACTCAAGGTAAGTTAGCTTAATCTCCACTTAAATCCATTTTTTCTCTTCATCCTTAGGGTTCAAAACTCACCCTCCTTCTCTTATTCAAGCTGTTGGAAAAGCTAAGGGAAAGAAAAAATCTTGCCACTTTCTTCAAGAGGAAACAAGAAAAAGAATTCACTTAGTGAATTAGGGAGATCATTAGGTAGGTTTAACAATAATTTTTTTAGAAAAGCTTTGAAATTAGAAATATTTATATGGGATTTTGATCCTAGAACTTTGATGAAATTTACTATTTTTGTTACCTTGATGATTGACCATGGATGTTTCTATATCATGTTACATGTTGATCTTGCATGTGATGTATGTTTGAATACTTAAGTTGATGTGGAAAGTTCTACATAGGTATGGCTATTGGTGGAAAATTTTTAATATTTTTATGCTGTAATTTGGCATATTTAAATGTGGTAAAAAAATGATGGAATATGATTAGATTTATATTAGGAAGAAAATGGAATAGGACATAATAAAATGATGAACTAAAACCTTAGAAAAGGTTTGGTTAGGAAACTGGATTTTGGAGTAACTTGGGAAGCTTCTATTTTTAAAATTATGGGAAGAATTGGTTAGTAATTAAAAGAAACAGTTATAATGAAAATGTAGATATATGTCTCACGGATTTTTAGCCACTAGAATCGCTCAATTTGGAGTCTATATGAGGTAGATATGATCAAATTAGTAAGCAGTAGCCAGAAAATAGTTAACCATATGTTAGGAAAGCTCCTCTGTTTGAATTTTTGGGAAAAGTATGTAGGGAATTAAAACAACTGGTTAACATAAAAAATATAGATATATGTCTCACGCAAATTTAGCCACTAGAATCGATCAATGTAGAGTTTATATGAGGGAGATATGGTCTGATTAGTAAGTAAATGTCAGACCCTACCCAAGAAGAAATAACATTTAATTTGAAGGAGTAATATCACCAAGATTCCTTAAGATTTTGATAAAATGTTCAACATAATAGTTTTATGGAATTGTTTTATATTTAAATGGACACCAAGATCACCTAATTTGGAGTTAAAATGTGAGAGTTATGCTATGATTAGTGAGAGAAGGTCAAGCAGGACGAAAACCTGCATCAGGGAATAACACAACATAGAGCATGGTCGTGTTCGGTGTTGGAAAGGGCATTTTGAAGCCTAAAACATGGTTGTTTTGCAGGAAATGGCCAAGCCATGTTACATGATACGTTTAGGCCATGTTGGAAACTGGTAAAGCTTATTTTCATGAATTTTCTACGCTAAATGAACCTCATTAACTATAGGATAATGATAGAAACCAAATTGAAGAAGAATGTAGTATTAAATTTGTGAGAACATGTGTTGGAAATGATATAAGTAGGAGGAAAGTGCCTAGAGGCCAAGCATAAAGAAAATGAAGAGATAAAAATAATATTTAAAACGAAGAAAAATCTTATAAATGAAAATAATAAATGACTAGTGTATGCCATAGCCATTGCCATTGCATGAACTCCTTACTATCTTAAGTGTGTGATTTTGACATGAAAATATTTTATAAAGTGATATTTGAAATGATTATGTTCATGTCATGATTATCAATATTTTTGGTAATGATTATATTTTGATAAAAAATAATGGCATGTGAGTATAATGAACATACTTATTACTGAAATCATATTTTTGGCTATTAATGTGAAAAGAAAAGAAAAGAAAAGAAATGAGCATGGTCACATGGCGGTCCGTGTGGTGCACCAGTAGGGAACGCCCTACCAACAACTATGATTGTGTTAATGAGAAAAGAAAGTGTGTCATGTCGGATGAAGCGAGAAAAGCCTGTACCGGAGAGTAGAAAGTACTCACCCTAACTAGGGTAACTTGATATGAAAATAAGTTGATAGCCATCATATGATATTCTGAAAATAATTATTCATGCCATACATGTCATAACTGTATGATTTTTATGTGCATGGATAAAGTGCATTCATGTGATCTAAAGATATTTAATGTAGTTTATACAGATGAACATGACATGATGAACTATATCGATGATAGTTATGATTTATTGTTGAACCTACTGGGATTTAATTCTCATTATATTTCCATATTATGTTCAGAAAATTAGTTGTACATATTTTTCTATGGCTCTGGCTTTTAGTGGACATTAGAATGAGTTACTCTATGTTGGGTAAATCCCAGAAATTAATAAGATGTTTATAATCCAGTTGGCTAAGATCCCAGTGAATGGGGCAACCACCCGCACCTATATCTCCAAATTTGGTCAACATGAATGAATAAGATATAGATATTTATGTGTTGATTTTTGTATGTACGTTTTAATTAATGATGTGTATGTAAACTCAGTACTGTAGACCTTAAACCTTGATTATGTTTGGTTAAATTAATTGAATGTTATTTTGAGTTAAGTAATTATAAGTAAAGAGGTAATGAATTCATGAGATTTTAAAAATTTATATATATGTTTGTATGTAAAAGAAAAATGGAGTTGTTACAGGAAATCTAGGAATTTATCCACTTCTTGCAAAGAGCACGACCTAGCCATGTTTGGGGTTGCCAAGCTCAGATTTTACCAGTTTCTTCTTTGTTGCCTCTTTACATCCTCCTTAAATTGTTCCAAGTCCATATGGCCCTTCACATGAGTGTTTTCCCTTACTTATTGGTCTCTTTTGCTCACCTACAAAGATAAAACGAACCAAAGTAGTATCCAGAGCAAAGCATAACCAAAAGCAAGGAAATAATCACAAGTTTACTATTAATTAAGGGATAAAATATAACAATTAAACACTCAATTTCTTCTTTATCAACTCTCCTATGCTTAAACCTTTGCTTGTCCTTAAGCAAATAACATGACATATCAGCAGGAAGGAGAAATATGCATTAAGATTCCAGATGAGAGAAAAATGCAATACAGGTAATTGTTCACTCAATCAATATGAACACAACTTATATATCAATAGACATTTATCAATTAGTCTCCATTCCACTAAAACTAAACCCAAACTCTCTTATTATATACCTACTTCCATTGTTACCATTGATTGTATGCATGAAATTGATTTTCAGAAGCCTAAGTAAGCCACCTTATCCTTTAGATCTCCCTATGTTGCCTTACCCTTATTTCTATTTTTCTCACTCAAATTGTTTTACCTCTTATCATTTTTTTTGGGTTTCTTTCCTTTTTTTATAGAAATATACAGTGAGTGCATTTTATGCTCCATCTCACTAGGGTAAAGGTAGCTAGGTACTCATACTAAGGCCTTTTTGCTGCCTTGAAGGGGTACTCAGAGTGAAAACTTTTTGGGGTTCATATTCCCTCATTTCTCACCTCTCCCTACCTTCACACTCTCATAGTGTTAAAATCAAACAAGGCATACAATTCACAACATAATAAGAGAGATATTTTTCAAAAAATTAGAGGTTCAATACTAGAAGAGATAGACTAAGATAATAACTACTTATTTCATATTCTATTGTGCATCACATGTTCATAAGTTAAAATTAACCTATAATACATGAATCTATCTCTAGAACAGCAAACTTTGTGATTATGCAATGCGATAAGAGGTATTCAACCAATAAAAACAAAATTCGGGACTTGAAAACCAAAAGCCTAATGTCTACTCCCCCATGCTTAAATTTGACGTTGTCCTCAATGTCAGTAACAATGAATGTATAGGCAAAGGAAGAGAAATAACTTACTGGCTTATTGGTCTTCTAGAGAAGGAGGTGGAGGATTCTAACTTAGGTGCCAATTGTACCATCCGTGCATCATTTCTTATATGCTTTGGATTGAATCTTGGATTGCATGCAGGGTGGCCCTTTGTGTTATTTGTTCCTCCTCAATTCAGCAAAGCCATGAGGAGATAGATTGTTGGTCCTCTTGTGGCACATGTGATGGACCTGTAGTTCAAGTGTATTGAAAATGCGGTAGGGTGGTAGAGCCAAAAAATGGATCAAAGGGGAAGTTATCCCCCTTCTAGATCATCATCATCCTATCTACCCTCTTCTAGAGGATAGATCCAATTCTATTCATTAGTAACTACTGTCCTAGTGAGGTTAGGAAGGTGAAAGATATTATGGCCACAAAGACGTAGCCAATAGTCAGCATTCCTTTTAACAATTAATTTTATATGCAGACAGGATTCTAAATCTATCCTGCTACTGCCAACTATTGGTTGTAAATCCTAAAGGTTTGCCTTCATTCTTAACCCACTAGCTATTGTAGTTACTAAGCCCCCTATGATCACCTTGTCATTCATAGCATTACCCACCCTAGTCATCTGTTGGGTCATAAAGGCTCCAATATCCACCTTATGATCGTTTAACATGGACCAAAGAAAGTAAATCTCTCTTTATTTGTAACCCCATCACTTTCAGCTCTACCAAAAATGGTATGAGCCATCAAGCGTTGTAAATATCTAAAAGTGGGATTGCAAATAAAAGAGGCTTTTGAACTTGATACATCATATTACCCTCAACAGAAATAGAGTTCTAAAAATGTTGAGAAAGAAAACTTGAGGGGACTGATCTATCTCGTGTGGGAGGTAATTTGAATAATGTATTAAATTGAGCTAATGGTAAATTAAATGTACGATCAAATAATCTAAAGTTAATGTGGCCTTGATCAATGTCGGGACCCCAAAATAGGACCATATTAATTGAACTAAAAAAATCTAAAGTGGTCCTGGCATAGGTCGGGTAACGCAACCCAATAAATGTATTCCACCCAATCTTATCAACCATGCAGCGGACGTCGGTTAAAAGTCCTAACCAATCAAAACACTCCTCATCTATGTACTGGGTACTTAGCATTTCCTGTTTAACTAGAGTATCATATCATGTCTATTGATTATCATCAACAAACACGATACCATACTCATTTATTTGATGAGGAGGTTGGGACAGTCTTTGAATCTGTCCTCTACCTTGTTCCTGGAA
This sequence comes from Gleditsia sinensis, assembly GCA_037074535.1. Lineage (NCBI taxonomy): Eukaryota > Viridiplantae > Streptophyta > Magnoliopsida > Fabales > Fabaceae > Gleditsia > Gleditsia sinensis. Next base: position 56,696,317 of record CM073470.1, read on the forward strand.
TCGGGAGGAAGATTGGCCAGTTCTAACTCTTTTAGGGCCCATTAATAATGATATACAATATAAAATGTAATGGGGAGTGGGATCATCTGGACCAAAGGACAATTAACAGACTAATGCACTTTAGTATATATACAAAGCCAAACATGAACAAGGCAAGCAAGACGAATCCAATAATACAGCAAATAAGGAGCACTTGCAAATTTAGAGGACATAAGCAATTCTAATGGAGATAATGCAAAAGTTCAGTGTGTGGAAAATAAAAAAAATCTAGTCCTCAAATTCTACAATAGTTTCTCAGGAAAACTAGTGGTGAAAACATGCAACATATAATTCACAATGCTGGTGAAAAATTCCAAGAAACCCAATGCAATTAAGCAACAAAGGCAAAGACCAGGGCAAGAGGCAACAATATCCAAACCAAGTAAATGCACCAAGTTAATATTCAGAATTCATAAGCATTCAAGAAATTCTATAGCATGCAAAACGTGTATTCTTAAATGAATTTATCCTGCTAAACAGATACCAAGAATAAAGAAATTATAGCAGAATTTTTGCAAATTGGAAGAATCCAATATGACAAATCAAAGGGACCAATGTAGCATACTTAAAGCCAAGCCAAACTCTGTAAAAAATGCCCAGAAATTTTAATGCATAATCAAGTCCAACAATGGCCAAGGAATCCCAATTCAAAAAAGTGAAGCATAAGTTTAGAGCATCAGAATTACCTGAGAAGCACGATGGATACCAAAAACAGGGAATATAGTTACGAGCAGGAAGAAAATAGAACTAGCTGGACACGGGTAATGTAGGGGAAGCTTTTTCTAGGCAAAGGAATAGGTGCAAGCACGAGAATGTGAAGTGGACACGGGTAGCAGAGGGAGAAGAGATAATGGGAGGCTCGGGTTGTAGATGGGGGGTTTTTTGGGTGTAGGAGTTTGAAAATTGAGAGGGAGAAGGAAGATTGGGTTCTGGATTAGAGTCATGGGTGAAGGGGAGACCAAGAGGGAGATAAATAAGGAAATAAGAAGGAAGGAACACGGGCAAACAGGGATGAGAGGGAAAGGGGAGAAAGGTATTTGGGGTCTAGGGCATGAGATTGTTTTGGAATTTAGGGGAAAAGATGGGATTTGCAGAGAAGAAGAGCACAGAGCAAGGATGGGTGAGGCACGGCTAGGGCACAGGATGAAGGGACTAGAACACTATAGGAGAAAATAAAGAAATCGTGGGAAAAAATACAAATCTGGGACCCAAGCACGGCTATGCTTATCAGCACGGCTAGCTCGTGCTTCGCACTGGATTTCTAAAAATTCCTGGAAGTGGCCTATGTTGGCTGGCATAGGGAGGGAGTGTTGGCTGGAAATAAAGGCACGACCGTGGTAGGAAGCACGACTTGCCCATGCTTGATGCTGAAATCAAAAAAATTCTAGGGAAAAGCCCGTGTTAAGTAACATGGGGAGGGAGTGTTGGCTGGAACCTGGGGCACGACTTTGTTAGAAGGCACGGCCTGGCTATACTTGGCGCTGAAGTAGCCATTTTTCTTAGGAGAACCTGTGTTAAGCAACATAGGGAGGCTGTGTTGGGTCTGGACTTGGGACAGGTAACAACAACATTTTTTTACATATTTACATATATATATATATATATATATATATATATATATATATATATATATATATATATATATATATTCAAAATCCAATAAATTCATTACCTCTCTACTTTTAACTATTTAACTCATAATAACATTCGTATACAAATCAAACACATATATGTCTACATCTTATTCATCCATATTGACCAGTTTTGAGAATACGGGTGACGGTGGTTGCACCTTCACCGGAATCTTAGCCAACACGACCCAACATACGCTAAAAGCCAATCATAGAGAATATCTGCATATCTAGTCCTCTGAACATGATATGGAAATATAGTGAGAATTAAATCTCAATAGGTTCAACAATAAATCATAATTATCATCAATATAGATCATCATGTCATGCTTATCTGTATAAGCTACAACAAATATCTTAGGTCACATGAATGTACTTTATCTATGCACATGAAAATCATACAGTAATGATATGTATGGCATAAATAACTATTTTTAGAATATCATATGATGGCTATCAACTTATTAAATATCAAGTTACCTCGGTCAGGGTGAGTACTTTATACTCTCTAGTATGGGCTTTTCTTGCTCCGTCCGGCATAGCACACTTTCTCTTTCTTTTTTCATTAACGTAATCATAGCCATGAGTAGAGTGTCCCCTACTAGTGCACCACACGGACCGCCATGTGACCATGCTCATCTATTTTCTTTTCTTTTCTTTTCTTTTCACGTCAATAGCTAAAAATATGATTTCAATAACAAGTATGTTCATTATAATCACATGCCATAATTTATCATGAAAGCATAATCACTACCAAAAATCATTGGTAAAATAAAATTATGTCATGATCATAACCATTTTGGAATATTACTTTATAAAATATTCCCATGTCAAAATTACATACTTAAAATGGTAAGGAGTTTATGCAATAGCAATGGCTAGGGCATACACTAATTATTTATTATTTCCATTCATAAGATTCTTCTTCATTTTTAAATATTATTTTCATCTTTTCATTTTCTTTATGCTTGGCCACTAGTTACTTTTCTCTTACTTATATCATTTCCAACACATGTTCTCACAAATTTTATAGGGCATTCTTCTTCAATTTGATTTCTATTATTACCCTATAGTTAATGAGGTTCATTTAGGGTAAAAAATGTTAAAAGTAAGCATTACCAAATCCTAACACATCGTGATCATGTTACAGGACATGGCCAAACTTGAAAATACTTCAAACATACTCAAAGATAGCCCTGAACATGGCTTACCAGTACTGAAGCAACCTAGAACACGACCTGGCCATGTTCTATGACCTTTTCTCACTTATTCAACCATATCTCCCTCATACGGACTCCAATTGAGGTGATTCCAAAGCCTATAAAAATATAAGACACTTATCTACAACTTTAATGTTTATTATTTCTTTAGATTCCTTACAAATTATTCATAGAAAATTGAAAAAAAAATTCTTATATTTACCACCCTAGATTCTAGACTGATTCTGACCTTTTCCCATTAACCAGCCATATCTCCCTTATATGGACTCTAAATTAAGTGAATTCAGAGCCTATAGATCTGTGAGACATATATATATATATATATTCTTTTAATAATTTATTTTAATTTCCTATAGATGTGGCCTAAAAATTCAAACACAGAATTTTACTTAACAGATTCTTCTCTGGTTAACTAGTTTTAAACCACTACTTACTAATCTGACCATATCTCCTTTATATGAATTCCAATTTAATTTATTCTAGTGGCTAATAATTTGAGAGACATATATCTATATTTTTCATGTTAATCATTTTTTTTAATTCTCTACATAGTTTTCCCAGAAATTCAAACACAGAAGCATACCTAACAGATTCTTCCATGATTAACCATTTTCTTACCACTGCTTACTAATCAGGCAATATCTCCCTCATCTAGACTCTAAATTAAGTGATTCCAGTGGATAAAAATATGTGAGGCATATATCTACATTTTTCATGTTAACCATTTCTTTTAATTTTTAAGCAATTCTTCCCAAAATTTTAAAAATAAAAGCTTCCCTATTTACTCCGAAATCTAGTTTCCTAAACAAACATTTTCTAAGGTTTTAGTTCATCATTTTATTACGTCATCTTCCATTTTCTTCCTAATTTACATCTAATCATCTTCCATCAATTTTTCACCACATTCAAATATACAAAATAGCAGCATAAAAATTCTAAAATTTTGCTACCCATAGCCATACCTCTGCAGAACTTTTCACACCTACCGAAATGTTCAAAACATCCATCATATACAAGATAACATGTAACTTGATATAACAACATCCATGACAAATTATCAAAGTAGCAAATATTGTAAATTTTAGCAAAGTTCTGAGATCAAAATCTGATATAAATGTTATAAATTTATCTGATATAAAGAATTCCTTAGCTTACTTAGTGAATTCTTTTTCTTTTTTCCTCTAGAAGGAAGTAGCAAGATTTCTCCCTTCCGTTAGCTTTTCTAGCAGCTTAAATAAGAGAAGGAGGGTGATTTTTGAACCCTAAGGATGAAGATAAAAGATAGATTCAAGTAGAGATTAGGCTAACTTACCTTGAGTACTTAGTCCTCTAGACTTCTCTTTGCTCTTCGTTCCTCTCTTATCCTCTCTTTCTCTCCTTTACTCACTCTACCTTGCTTATGTTTTTCCACTCCCTCACTTAGATGAAATTATAATGTTATAAAGGTGGCTTTTGCTTAAATAAACTATCAAATGGTTCACCTTTCATAATTATGTGTCTACCTTATCACAATTAGGATGCACTTGGTTGTTTTTTGGGTAAAGACAACTCATGTTCTTGTCTTTCTCTCCCTTAGTCAAGATATGCATAGCAAAAGGAGATTTGTATTTGTAAACTTATGATAAAATATTCTTAAGACAAGGGACAAGGTCACTTTGATTTAGGGATTCATTTCCTTTTTCTTTTTTCTAAATCAAGTATGATATGTTTGCCTTTCTAGGTGGCAAATTTTTATCCCTTGAGTCTCCCTTGCTTGGCTGAAATTATTTGTGTAGGATAAGGATGTTTTGTCATAATGTCATGTATTATTACCTACTTGTTGAAATTATGAATGTAGGATATAGATGTTTTGTCTTAATGCCATGTATTATTACCTACTTGTTGAAATTATGAATGTAGGATATAAATGTTTTGTCCTAATTCCATGTGACCTAATTTTGAATATTATTACACTACTATTTCCTCACATGATTCTTATTTTTTTTCCTATAGGATTTGGGCTCATTCTTACCCATTTTCTTTGCTTTGGCTGAAAGTCTACCTTTTATGAAGGGTTTGGTCAAATTTTCATGGTTTGTGGGCTATCGATCCAATTTCTATATCCTAGTCTAAATCTATGTTTTATTTCTTACTTGGGCTATCCAATTGGCTTGCTAGAAACTTATGGGAAGTGGAAAAAACTCTATATGAAGTATCCATAGGTGAAAACCCAATGTATAGGTGGAGATGTTAAACTTAGGAACTCTAGCTCTTGAATTAGAAAAATTACCCTAATTCAATCTTCTTGAAAATTTAAGACATTGATTTACTTCTCAAAAATTTATCTTCTTTACCCAAGAATTTTGCCTCTCTTTAGTATGTTATTTCAATTTTTTTTCCTATTAGGTTTTTGTCTCTTTACTTATTCCCTTAATATTAGAAATATTTTCTATGCATACACATAAAGTGAAGAATTTATAAGGATTATATTTCCTTAGATATATAAAAATTGTCTAATAAATTTTATTTTCTTAACAAAATATTTATGTACCTTTATTAATAAAAGAAATTAAATTAGGGATGTTACAAGACACGGTCTTGGTAGGAGGCATGACTTGCCCGTGTTTGGCACTGGAGTGGCCAATTTCTCCTAATTTTGGCCCGCACATGAAGCACGGGCGTGCTCTGTGACATGGGTAACCTGTGTTTCATGCTAGAACTTCTATTTTCTCTTATTTTTCCTCTACTTTTGATCCTTTTGAATTACCTTTGCATATCATTCTTTTCTCCAACCTCGGGGACATGGAAATTGACTTGAAAAGCCAATGGAAACACTAATTAATCCTATAACCTAAGAAATCAATTAAAATTAAAGATAAAAACAAAACTAAAAGTAATGAAACTAAGTAAAAGGAAACTCAAAAATGAAAATGTAGGTTGCCTCCCACAAAGCGCTTGTTTAAATTTATTAGCTCAACTCCCTTGCACTTTATAGGATTGATAGGGCCTCTTAAAAAGCTTAGGTGGCTCTCTTTTCAACCGGTTGTCCCGTGACAACATGCTTGAGGGATTGTCCATTAACTTTGAAGGATCTGGTTGTTTTACTCAATATTTCCACTACTCCATATGGGAAAACTTGACTCACTTGGAATGGACTAGACCAACGAGAATGAAGCTTTTTGAAAAAAAAGCTTCAACCTTGAATTAAATAGTAAGACCCGATCTTCTACTTGAAATTTAGGTCTCGAGATGTGTTTATCGTGCCATTTATTTGTTCTCTCTTTATACATCCTAGCACTTTCATATGCATCAAGTCGCATCTCATCTAGCTCATTCAATTGCAAACATCGTTATGGTGCGCACTGTTGCAGGTACACCCAAATTAATACCTTACCTCAAAACTAACCTGTAGTAGTGGGAGTAAGGGTCGATCCCACAGAGACTGGAATTACTTTATGAGATTGAGAAAGGGGGAATTGATAATTGCAAATAAAACTAAGTGAACAATAACTAAAGTAATTAAGAGAGAGTGATTAATGATAAAAACGTTGGTTTCGGTTGATATCCACCATCAAGGGATTGCATTAATCATGGACAACATAATCAATCTATAATTGAATATCTATCATTGGGTTTCTAACCCTGTTCCTCCTTAAGTCTAGTAAATTAATGACAATCGCACTAATTAAACCCTAATTAACACGTAATCCTTTAGCACATTGGTAAAGCATAACGTATTAACCGCATGAAGAACTAAAGAAACTAACAGAGCTAAACAAATATAAACACATCGATTATATCTAATTTAGTTAATTACTCATCATAGGTTCAATGATTTATAATCCAAAATCCTCAAACCTATTTGCCTCATGAATCACAGAATTGAAGACTTTGTTCAAAACATAATTGAGTGGTAAATTAAGACAGACAATATACTAGTAGGCCTCCTAGCAATCATATGAATAATCATTGAGAAGAAGAGCAGATGAATAATCAATACTCAATTCAAATTGAAATAATAAAATCAAATCTGCATCTCACAATGCATGAAGATCCCTTGAGGTTTCAACCTACCTCAACCAACTAAAAAGAACTAGCCACGTAGGGCCATAAGAAAATCTAAAGAAGAATTGAAGATCCCTTGACTTTGTATTTAATGAAATCTCTGTTTGCTTTCCTCGCTTTTTATAGATTAATTCCTCCTAATCGAAGTAGGAGTGTTTATAGGTCAAATCCCGGCCCATCGGGCTTCACTTGGAGTCAAGAAGACCTAAAAATCGTGAATTCAACAATCTGGAGCGGCGGCGAGCGCCGCGGTGTTCCAAACCTGCAACGACGCAGCACCGCGACGCTGAGAAAACTCTGGAGTTTGTGGAGGTACTGAACCAAAAATTTGTAGTTCTATGTCTCTTCTTTCCATAGCCGCTAAAATCACCTTAATCCAATCTAAATTGAAGGCGAGATGCTAAAATTAGTGACCAAAGGTCATAATTCATCCTGCAGCACTATGATTCTGATTTGCGAGCTCTACAAAGCTATGAAATCACCCGAATTTGATCAAGTGTTCAACATAACAATTGTATATTATTGTGTTCTCTTTTCACAGCCACTTGAACCACGTTGATTGGAGTTCATAAGAGGGAGATATGCTCAAAACAATGCTGAAAGGTCTGAAATCGCTGCAATGTAGCATTTTTCCATGAATTTCTTATCTTTTTCTTCTCTTTTCTTCTTCATTTGTTCCTACAACACAAAACACAAAACAAAACAAATTCCTAATTATATTTTACTTAAATCAAATAAAAAGTAAGTTTAAAGGTATTAATATCATGCTTAATTAAGATCACATCAAATACCCCCACACTCAACCTTTTGCTTGTCCTCAAGCAAAATAATCCCTAAAGACAAAACAAAACAACAATCAATAATGTAGTGAGTGTTAGGCTTACCAAACTTTTGCCTCATAACATAAAAATATACTCTAGAAAAATTTTGGAAGGTCATAATCATGTACAAGATTAACACAAATGCAATATATTATTTTATCCTTCTGAATCGCTACTGTGTGTGTGTTTTTGGGTCAATAAATTTTCTTTTACCCGGATGAGTTTATATATCCCAAAATTTTGATTGTAGATCTCTAATTAGTTTAAGATTTCCATATGCTTATTCTTCATGCCACTCTCCACTAATGTAGGCCAAAACTACCTCTAGGATCAATAAGACTTTATTTAGCTTGTAATGTGGCCAGGGTATAAGGTAAGATAAATGATACAAAATTAGGCTCAATCAGCCAGCACCACATGATTAAATCTGATCTCTTGAGTTTTCCTAAATTTGGAGTGATTTCTCCCCCCACACTCATTTTCTTGTTTCAATTAAGTTTAATCCATCCTTTTTCTTGTTTCTCAAATTTTTTGTTTTTTTTTCTTTCACCCACAAAATTTGCTTTTATCCTCTTTGGATTTTTCTTCTCTCTTATTTGCGTAATTCTCTTCTTTTTTTTGTTTTTGCATATTTCTTTTCTTTTCCTTGCTCCACCCTTCCACCCTTCTGTATATAAAGCTCTACAAAACAAGTATTCAGAAAAATAATCATGGAGTCAGTGAATAGGATAAAAAATAAGGATATTCATACAAAATTTGGCTTTCAGCTTGTTTGTGGTTTTTAGAGGGAAAAGTTCCTTAAACTCAAGATAGAGGAACTAAGGATATTTCATTGCTTAGGTTAGGCTAGAAAGGCTCAATCTATTAAATAATGCCTAAATCATCTCCTAAATAATAGTATTAACCTAGGATTTTGCCTCAAGTAGCATTCGAATAAGTTCTAGAATCCTGTGGAGATCATGAAATATGTTTGAATTATATAAACCTTCTCTAAGTACAAGATGAATTTACTGCCCAAAGTTATTGTGCAAACATATTTCAAGATTCTAAAATCAAAAGTAATAAATTGCAAAAGGGATAAAATTGCACACAATCATAAATTTTTTATATTTTTCAAGAGTTAAAAAAAATTTGGATAGTCATATCATTGGCTGTTGGTTGTGCCTAACATCCCAAAACATAAATTGAAACACTCACACAATCACTCAACTTGCTAAACGCAATAAAAATGCATTAATAGTGAAAATCAGAAAATTGATGCTCGTAATAGGGTCACAATGATTCAGACAAATAAACTTCCACCCCACACTCAAACTTTACATTGTCCTCAATGTAAAAGAAAGATAAGAATTATGGAAAGATATAGAGAAACATATGAGTTAAGTGAACTTCACTGAATTTGTTTGGAGTGGAATGCGCATGTTGCATTACTGAACCATGAATATTTCTGATTCCCACTTTTCTTTTTCTTTTTCGTTTTATGTTGGGTTGCCTCTCAATAAGCGCCTTTGTTTAATGTCGTTGGCTCGACTCAAGGCTCCTTATGTCATTCAAGGAGGATCCTTGATGTCAACTTTGAATTGGCTTGCTTTTGAATGTGTGTAATTTTGAGGTTCAGCTGCATTATGAAGAGGAAAGTCAGCATTAGTCAAAGGTTTAATTAAATGAGAACTCAACTTACCTGGAAATAATTGATGTCTTGAGTAGCTTTTGGCATCCAATTTAATTTCATCTTTTTGAGTTTTTGCCAAAGCAGGGGCAGCTTTCCTCTATCTTTGAGTAGGGCATATTTATTTGAGGTTATTACTGGGGGTGGTTCTCCACTGTACATGCCTTTTAAATGGCTAGGGAGGCTCTTTAAGCCTAGGTTAGAATACTGCAAAATAGAAGGTACATGAATGTTATTAGAAATTTGTAATATTATAGAAAGATCCTTACCTGTTTGTTGCACTTCTGGTGCTTCCTCTCCTGCTGTAATATTCTCTTCGAATTTGGCATTCAAGGTAGATTCCACAGCCTCTTTATTAGTAGGCTTACTATTGTCAAGTTTCAAGTCATTTTTTTTATTAAGTGCAAAATTTTCTTCCTTTTGCACTAATGATGCTGGAGCTAGACTTTCAACTTCTGAATTATGAGCCTCTAATCGATTGATTGTTGTTACAAGTTGCCCAATTTGATTTGTTAAGCTTTGAATGCTGGCCCTTACCTCTTGTTGAAATTAATGAGTATTACGTTCAATAGATTTAACAATTTCTTTTAAAGAACTACTTACCTGAAAATCTTGATATGCAGACTGTCTAGGATAATAAGCCTGTTGGGTATGCTGAAAATTTACAAAAATTTTGTTCTGCAAGACTATTTTGTGCATTTCTATACCTGAAGTTGAGATGATCCTTCCATCCAGGATTCTATATGTTTGAATAGGAATCATATCTCACTTGTTGTGGTTCAAGGAAACCACCAACAATATTTACCTGCTCAAATGACTCGTCATAGAAAGTTGGGTACCCAATAGACGGATGCTCCATGATTGAATGATTTCCATAGAAATTTTCTCTTTGCATATTTTTTACACGTTGACGAATAAGAGAGGTTAAATTTGCAAGTTGTTGTTCAAGGGAAAAACTACATACCTCACTAGCATGTCATAATGGAGAGCTTAGCCTAGTGCCAAATTGTTGAAAATTGGCTGCCATATTCAATATTATGAACAAAAAGAAAAAAATAAAATAAAATAAAATCACAAAAGGTAAATAGATACAGTCCCCGGCAACGGCGCCAAAATTTGGTGCGCACTGTCGCAGGTACACCCAAATTAATACCTTACCTCAAAACTAACCTGTAGTAATGGGAGTAAGGGTCGATCCCACAGAGACTGGAATTACCTTATGTGATTGAGAAAGGGGGGATTGATAATTGCAAATAAAACTAAGTGAACAATAACTAAAGTAATTAAGAGAGAGTGATTAATGATAAAAACGTTGGTTTCAGTTGATATCCACCGTCAAGGGATTACATTGATCATTGACAACATAATCAATTTGTAATTGAATATCTATCATTGGGTTTCTAACCCTGTTCCTCCTAAAGTCTAGTAAATTAATGACAATCTTACTAATTAAACCCTAATTAACACGCAATCATTTAGCACATCAGTAAAGCATAACGTATTAACCGCATGAAGAACTAGAGAAACTGATAGAGCTAAACAAATATAAACACATCGGTTATATCTAATTTAGTTAATTACTCATCATAGGTTCAATGATTTATAATCCAAAATCCTCAAACCTATTTGCCTCATGAATCACAGAATTGAAGACTTTGTTCAAAACATAATTCAGCGGTAGATTAAGATAGACAATATACTAGTAGGCCTTCTAGCAATCATATGAATAATCATTGAGAAGAAGAGCAGATGAATAATCAATACTCAATTCAAATTGAAATAATAAAATCAAATCAACATCTCACAATGCATGAAGATCCCTACAGGTTTCAACCTACCTCAACCAACTAAAAAGAACTAGCCACGCAGGGCCATAAGAAAATTTAAAGAAGAATTGAAGAACTTGGATGAAGGATTGAATGAAATATCTTCTTGCTTTTCTCTCTTTTTATAGATTAAATCCTCCTAATTGAAGTAGGAGTGTATCTAGGTCAAATCCCAGCCTATCGGGCTTTAATTGGAGTCAAGAAGACCTAAAAATCGTGAATTCAGCAATCTGAGCGGCAGCGAGCTCCGCAGCGCTACGGAAAGCTTCTGACGGGGCGCTGCAGCACCTAGGCTAGCTCTAGCACACTTTGGATTCTGACGCTCAAGCGCCGCGGCTCTGGGCATCGGGCGCCGCGGCGCCCGGTGCTTCTGGGCAACAAATGCCGCGGCGCGCTAGGGAACGCCGCGGCCCTCCGAACCTGCAATGACGCAGCGCCGCGGCTGCCAGAAAACTCTAGATTTTGCCAAAGTGCCAAACACAAATATTGTAGCTCTATGTCTCGTATTTCCATAGCTACTGGAATCACCTTAATAGAATCCAAAATTGAAGGAGATATGCTAAAATTAGTGACCAAAGGTCAGAATTCATCATGCTGCACTGTGATTCTGATTTGCGAGCTCTTTAAAGCTATGAAATCTCCCGAATTTGACCACGTGTTCAACATAACAGTTGTGGATGATTGTGTTATCTTTTCACATCCACTTGAATCACATTGATTGGAGTTTATAGGTGGGTGATATGCTCAACATAATACTAAAAGGTCTGAAATCGCTGTAATGTTGCATTTTTCCCTGAATTTCTTATCTTTTTCTTCTCTTTTCTTCTTCATTTGTTCCTACAACACAAAACACAAAACTAAACTCATTCCTAATTATATTTGAATTAAATCAAATAAAAAGTAAGTTTAAAGGTATTAATGTCATGCTTAATTAAGATCACATCACTCTTCTTTCCAATAGCGCTTAAGTCAAAGTTAATTGTCTTTATTTCCCAATTACCATATGTTCGAGCTCTACTGGCAAGTGGTAAGGCTTTCCATATATCAAATGAAAGGGTGTAGTGCCTATGGGAGTTTTATATACTGTTCTATAGACCTATAGTGTGTCATCAAGCTTGAGAGACCAATCTTTTCTTGCTTTTGATACAATCTTCTCCAATATAGGCTTGATTTTCCTGTTAGATATCTCAACTTGTCGACTTGTTTAGGGATGATAAGCTAGAGCCATTTTATGAGTGACTCCATATTTCTTCAAGAGGTTCTAAAATTGTTGCTCAGCGAAGTGGAAACCACCATCACTTATTACAAGTAAGGGTACTCCAAACCTTGGAAAAATACTCTCTAGAAGAATTTGGCAACCACTCGAGCATTATTAATGGGAGATGCCACTGCTTTTACCCACTTAGATACGTAATCCATAGCTATTAGGATATACTTATTCCCACATGAAGATGGAAAGGGGCCCATGAAATCAGTACCCCAAATATCAAATATCTCCACTTCTTAAATACTGTTTAGGGGCATCTCATTCCTCCTTGATATATTGTCAATTCTTTGACACCGATCACAAACTTTTACAAAGGCATACAGATCTTTGAAAAGCGAAGGCCAATAGAAACCATCTTGAAGAATTTTGGCTACAGTTTTTAAGTTGCTAGTATGGCCTTCTCAAGGTGAGTTATGGCAATGATATATGACACTATGTACCTCTTCCTCTAGAATACACCTATGGAAGATGCCATATGCACATATTTGTAAAGGCATGGATCATCCTAGTACTATGATTTGATATCAGAGAAAAATTTCTTTCTCTAATGGTAGCTCAACACTTTAGGTAAAATCCTACATGCAAGATAACTTACAAAATCTGTATACCAAAGAGCATCGGTATAAATGAGTACAAGGATTTGGTCATCAGGAAAAGAATCATCTATAGGCAACTCATTTTTATCATCTCTCATTAACTCTTGTCTCAACCTTGAAAGATGATCTGCTACCACTATTGTGTTTTATTTTACTAATTAACCGCAAGCGCACGGCGTAGCTGTAGCTAGTCCGGTGAGTACGAGTCGTATCCCACAGAGAACAATGTTAATTACTAGAATTATATGGAACGAGCTATCTAAATCGATGTAATTCGATTAGAGAGTGTCACAATTAAATAAATAAAGATAATCAATTAAACAAAGCCTAGGGTTAGGGTTCACCACACTTATGAAATTCAACACTCAATATGTACCTCTAATTGTAATTATCTAGGTTATTGGGGATGGTTTAGCATTAATTAACTAGAACCCTCTTTCAAGTATTACTAATCGTACCTAGGTTAATCCAATTACCTACTTTCGTGGTTCTTAGTTCAACTTAGGTCCATTAAGTTCTATGCCAACCATGGAATACAATTAATCGGTTTTCCCTTGCCCATTAATTGATTCAATTCTAGAGAATCTTAAACTACTTTTGTGATTAAGATATCCCTAATTAACTATTAGGTTCTGGTATTAATCTTCACATTTCAGTCCATCAATTAATATCATAAGACGTGATAAAACGTTGGCCAGACATTCATCAACTCATATATTCAATGCATAATAGCTCATCCTAATTAACCATGGATAACACAATTAGGGTTCCAATGATTCAATTAGCACAATGTATCATCACATCATAAGTGGGTTTACCAAAACCCTAGATCAAATATACTCAAGCATGATAGAAAGATAAATCAAAGGCATAATCGTTAAGTAAATCATCAATATCCAATAAAATGTAAAAGGAAGAAGTAGAAATAGAAGTAGAAGCAAAGATGGAAAGATAAAACCTGGATTGCTAAATGCAAAGATGAAATACAATGCTGAATCAATCTCAAATCTAAGCTAAGAACATGAAAGTAAGCACTAATGCTATTCTAAAACTAATCTAATGGTGTTTCCTAAACCTAAAATTGAGTAAAAGAAGGTCTCTCTGCGTCTCAATGCCTTTGTCTGTGTTTCCCATTTAATATTAATGACTTTGGTGGCTTTAAAACCTAAAAAAAGACGATGTGTACAGACTCGAAGCACGGCCTGGCCGTGCTCCATGCCACCAAGCATCGCCTGGCTGTGTTGAGGGCTGCCATACTTATTTCTTGCCAAATTTTGGTGTTTTGCCTCCTTGCTTCCTCCTCATCTTGTTCCAAGTCCATATGGCACTTCTCATGAGTGTTTTCCTTTGCTTCTTGGCCTATTTTGCTCTCCTATAGACATAAAACAAACCAAAGGAGTATCCAGAACAAAGTATAACCAAAAGTAGGGAAATAACCACAAGTTTACTATGAATTAGAGTATAAAATATAGCCATTAAGTACTCAAAATTCCCCTTTATCAACTCCCCCATGCTGAAACCTTTGCTTTTCCTCAAGCAAATAACATGTCATATCAGGAAGGGGGAAAGATGCAATCAAATTCCAGAAGATAGAAAAGTGCAATACAGGTAATTTATCACTCAATCAATGTGAACACAATAGATATATGAATAGATATTTACTAGATAGTCTCTTATCTTCTAAAACTAAACCCAAATTCTTCTATTATATATCTACTTTTATTGTTACCATTGGTTGTATGCATCAAATTGATTTTTGTACACTTAAGTAGGCCACCTCATCCTTTAGATCTCCCTATATTGCTTTACCCTTATTTCTATTATCACTCTTTTTTTTTTCATTCATACTCTTTTATTTCTTACTTTCTTTTTCTTTCTTTTCTCTTTTTCATTCATTCATCATTTTTTTATATAGAAACATGCAGTGAGTGCATTTTATGCTCCATCTCACTAGGGTAAAGGTATATAGGTACTTATACTAGGGCCTTTTTGGTGCCTTGAAGGGGTACTCAGAGTAAAAACTTTTTGGGTGTTAAATTCCCTCATTTTCCACCTATCCCAGCCTTCACACTCTCATAGTGTTAAAAATTAATAAAGGCATACAATTCAGAGCACAATAGGAGAGATATTTTTCAAAAAAAAATTAGAGGTTTAATGCTAGAAGAGAGAGACTAAAATTTAAACTACCTATTTCATATCCTATTGTGCATCACATGATCATGAGCTAAAATCAACCTATATTGCATCAATTTATCTCTGAAATAGTAAACTATGTGATTTTGCATTGCAACATGAGATATTCAGCCTATAATATCTAATCAGAGGAAATCACAGGCCTAAAGCTACTCCCCCATGCTTAAACTTGACATTGTCCTCAATGTCAGTATAAATTAAAGTATAGGTAAAAGGGAGAAGGAACTTACATGCTCACTGGTCTTCAAAAAGAGGTGGTGGAGGGTTCTGACTCTGGTGCTAAATGTATTTGGCTCGCATTAGCAACATGTAAAGCCAATGTCAAATTCTAACTTCAAATCAATGGCAAGATCAGTAAATTAGCAAGTAACAGTTATCATAAAATCCATATTCAGATAAAACCATTCAGAAAACAACTAGAGAATTCAGTATAGATTCAATTCCAATTTTGCAGAAATTCCCAAAACTATGCTAATAAATCCACAGTTGCAGAATAAAATATGTAATCAGATATATAAACCAATCTAGTTCAATCCTGAGGGATAATCCAGTCCAACCATCATGGAAATCTAATCCAGATAAAAGAAATTAGGCGCAAAGCAAACATTAAAATTATACCTGGAGGGAAGCTATAATGGTGATGCCAATAGCAGATGGCTCTTTTTCTCTTTTCCCTCTTTTTTATTACCTGGAGCATGGCATACTCGTGCTTGGCACTGGAAATCCAAAAACTCAGGATTTGGCCCGTGTTAGCCAACACGAGCAAGGGGTGCTTGGGCTGGGCTTAAGGCATAGCCGTGTCATGTGACACGGCCTGCCCGTGCTAGGAGCTAGATTCCTCCAATTCTTCAAAAAATTCTTGCATTTTTCAACCTTGCTCAATTTCCCTTGATTTTCATTCTTCATTTCAACTATGGGCATATAGGAATGGACCTATAAATCATATGGAAACACTTATTAAACTATAACCTAAGAAATCAACTAAAATTAAAGATCAAAACTAAAACAAAAGGCATGAAAACAAAACAAAAAAGAAACTTAAAAATTAAAAGGTGGGTTGCATCCCACAAAGCGCTTGTTTAAAGTCATTAGCTCGACTTCCTTTCCATGCTTTCCACTTAAGGAGGCTTTAAGAGAGTTTGAATAACTCTCCTTGCTATCAATTGTCTCTTAGTATTGTTCATGAGTCTTTGTCCAATGGCCTTCAAAGATCTTTTTGGCTCACTCCTTTCTTCCTTTGCTTCATTCAAGTTTTAAGGAGGTGGTTTGGGTTCAAGCTTTGTATCTTTCACTTCCTCCTCAATTTCTTTCTTTTCTTCCCTTAGTTTGACATAAACACAAGAACTTTTCATAGAGCATAACTCAAGTGGGTCAGAAAGGAGAAAAATTCATGGCATTATCATTCACATTAGGTTCAGTTAAGCCAATCATGTAGCAAGATTCACCTAGAGATGGAGGGTGCATAGCATCATTCAAATTAAATTCTGTCATCTCTTACATTTATATTGGCACCAGTCGTAGCTAGGAAAGGCCTTCCAAGAATGATGGGGATTTTGTCTTCTTCCTCCATCTCTAAAATAACAAAATCAACCGGTATGTAAAATTTGCCTACCTTTAGAGGAACATCCTCTAATATACCTACCGGATGCTTGATGGATCGGTCTGTCAAATGAAGAGAAAGGGTGGTAGGCTTCAAGTCATCCATCTTAAGCTTTTGGCAAACCAAAAGAGGCATGAGACTTACACTTGCTCCAAGGTCACATAGGGCTCTGTCTATTTTCATCTCACCAATAAAGCAAGGGATTAAGAAGCTTCCAGGATCCTTAAGCTTTTGAGGAAGCTTATTCCGAATTAATGCACTTGATCCCTTTGTTAGTCCCACTATAGCATGCTCTTCAATTTTCCTCTTGTTTGAGAGGATCTCTTTTAGGAACTTCGTATAAGATGGCATTTGGGAGATGGCTTCTAGGAATGGAATGTTAATATTCAACTTTTTCAGCACATCCAAAAATCTCCCAAACTACTTCTCTAACTTGGCCTTAACCAATCTTTGAGGAAAAGGGATTGATGGCTTGTATGGTTCAGGAGCCACATATTTTGGCTCTTCTTCCTTCTTTTCCTCTTCTTCTGGTTCATCTTCTCTTCTCTTCTCAGATGTAGCCTAAGGTTCATTTTTCTTTACCTTCCCACTTCTCTCAGATTTAGCCAATTGCTTACCACTTCTCAAAGTAATGGCATTGCAATGCTCTCTGGGGTTCTCAGTCTAGCTTGGAAGTCTGCCAAAGTTCCTATTAGATAGACTTGTTTGCTTTGCTATTTAAGTTTCCAGCATCTTGCTATGAGTAGCAAGTGAGTCTACGTTGAAGGCTAAATCTTTTATAGCCTCATTCATTAAATAGTTATGGGCTCTAAATTTATCATTCTGCTTACTCTGTGTAGTGATGAAATTCTCTATTAGAGCCTCCATATTTGACTTTGGTTGAGGAGCTGGGTTGAATTGCCTCTGATTCTGAAACCCAGGGGGTTATCTAAAATTATTCTGAGGCTGCTGATTTGCATTCAAATTATAAGAGAGATTCAGGTGGTTCTTCTAGCCTGGGTTATATGTGTTGCTGTACGGATTGTTTCTTTGATTGTTGTTGTTCACAAAACTTACCTGCTCATAATCCTGAGGTGCAGAGTTCCCAAGCTGGCATTCATTGGCCACATGACCTATGCAACCACAAATTTCACAAGTAGAAGATAATGAAGAGGAACCAACATTGTTAATGCTTAACTTATCCAACTTTTGAAACAATGCATCAACCTTAGGATTGTGAACAGGTACTTCATACATACCTACTAATTTTCTTGGCTGCCTCTCACTAGACCAGGAGTAATGATTTTGAGCCATATATTCTATCAGGTCATATGCCTCATAAACTATTTTATTCATCAAAGCTCCTCTAGCTGCAGCATCCACAGACATACGGGTGTTGTAAATCAGTCCATTATGGAATTTATGGACTATCAGCCACTTCTCCAACCCATGGTGTGGGTATATTCTGAGGAGTTCTTTAAATCTCTCTCAAGCCTCATATAATGAATCCCCATCTTTCTGAGAAGAGGTAGTAATCTGATTTCTAAGATGGGCAGTCTTGCTTGGTGGAAAGTATTTGGCCAAGAACGCTTGAGAAAGCTGCTGCCATGTAGTGATGGACCTTGATGGAAGGGAATGCAACCATGCACGGGCCTTGTCCCTCAAATAAAATGGGAACAGTCTCAGTCTAATGGCATCTGATGATACTCCATTCATCTTCAATATGTCACAGTATTCCAAAAAGACTGATAAATGGAGATTAAGGTCTTCAATAAGTGACCCTCCAAATTGGTTATGCTGAACCATCTACAAAATAGAAGGCTTCAGCTCAAAATTGTTGGCCTCAACAACAGGTCTTACAATGATGGGATTTAGGCCATGAGTATCCGGGGCGGTAAAATCCTTAAGAGATCAGTTATCTCTCCGCCATGGTAGGTGCAAAATTCTCTTGTTGCTGTATTCTTCTTCTCCTCCGCAGGGTGCGCTCAATCTTTAGGTCAAATTCAGTAATGAATTCGTGGCCTCTTCGCATAAAATAGCTACACACCTATGAAGGAAGAAAAAGGAACAAAAATTAGCAAAAGAAAATTATGCAAAAAAATAAAAAGAAAGTGATCTAGTCTAGCTATTTTGCAAAATATCTAATATTGACAACTGCTCCCTAGCAACAACGCCAAAAACTTGTTGTGTTTTATTTTACTAATTAACCGCAAGCGCACGGCATAGCTGTAGCTAGTCCGGCGAGTACAGGTCGTATCCTACAGAGAACAATGTCAATTACTAGAATTATATGAAAAGAGCTATCTAAATCGATGTAATTCGATTAGAGAGTGTCACAATTAAATAAAAAAGATAATCAATTAAACAAAGCCTAGGGTTAGGGTTCACCACACTTATGAAATTCAACACTCAATATGTACCTCTAATTGCAATTATCTAGGTTATTAGGGTTGGTTTAGCCTTAATTAACTAGCAACCTCTTTCAAGCGTTACTAATCGTATCTAGGTTAATCCAATTACCTACTTTCGTGGTTCTTAGTTCATCCTAGATCCATTAAGTTCTATGCCAACCATGGAATACAATTAATCGGTTTTTCCTTTCCCATTAATTGATTCAATCATAGAGAATCTTAAACTACTTTTGTGATTAAGATATCTCTAATTAACTATTAGGTTTCAGTATTAATCTTCACCTTTCAGTCCATCAATTAATATCCTAAGACGTGATAAAACGCTAGTCGGACATTCATCAACTCATATATTCAATGCGTAATAGCTAATCCAAATTAACCATGGATAACACAATTAGGGTTCTAATGATTCAATTAGCACAATGTATCATCACATCATAAGTGGGTTTACCAAAACCCTAGATCAAATCTACTCAAGCATGATAGAAAGATAAATCAAAGGCATAATCATTAAGTAAATCATCAATATCCAATACAATGTAAAAGGAAGAAGTTGAAATAGAAGTAGAAGCAAAGATGGAAAGATAAAACCTGGATTGCTGAATGCAAAGATGAAATACAATGCTGAATCAATCTCAAATCTAAGCTAAGAACATGAAAATAAGCATTAATCCAACTCTAAAACTAATCTAATGGTGTTTCCTAAGCCTAAAATTGAGTAAAAGAAGGTCTCTCTGCATCTCAATGCCTTTGGCTACACTTCCCATTCAATATAAATGACTTTGGTAGCTCAAAACCCTAAAAACAGACGATGTGTATGGACCCGAAGCACAGTCGTACTTTATGACACGGCTTGGCTGTGCTTCGAGCTAGTTTCTGGGGTTTTTTTGCACTTCTTGCCCAGAGCATGGCCTGGTCATGCTCCATGCCACCAAGTACATCTTGGCCATGTTGAGGGCTGCCATGCTCCTTTCTTGCCAAATTTTGGTGTGTTGCTTCTTTGCTTCCTCCTCATCTTGTTCCAAGTCCATATGGCACTTCTCATGAGTGTTTTCCTTTGCTTCTTGGCCTATTTTGCTCTCTTATAAACATAAACCAAACCAAAGCAGTATCCAGAACAAAGTATAACCAAAAGTAGGGAAATAACCATAAGTTTACTATGAATTAGAGGATAAAATATAGCCATTAAGTAGTCAAAATTCCCCTTTATCAACCACATTCTCTGTTCCTCTCTTATCCTGAATCACAAGATCAAATTCTTGCAATAAAAGTATCCATCTAATCAATCTTGGCTTGGCATCCTTCTTACTTAGTAAATATTTGATGGTAGCATGGTCTGTATATACTATGACTTTGGGCCCTAGCAAATATTGACAGAATTTGCCAATTGCAAATACTACTGGCAAGAGCTCATTTTTTGTGGTAGAATGATTGACTTGAGCTTTATCTAGGGTTTTGTTGGCATAGTAAATAACATAGGGCATTTTATCTCTTCTTTGCCTGACAAAAATGTGAATGTTTAGCCAGCATTTCCAACAATTGATCAATAAAGGGCAAAGGGAAGTTATCCTTATGGGTGGCCTTATTTAGTTTTCTATAATCAATGCACATATGCCAACCCATAACAGCTTTAGTAGGAATTAATTCATCATTGTCATTCTTAATAACAGTCATACCTCCCTTCTTAGGAAGTACATGAACAGGGCTTACCCATTCACTATAGGAAATAGGATAGATAATACCTGCATCAAGTAATTTGAGCACTTCTTTCTTAACTACTTCTTTCATATTTGGATTTAGTCTCCTTTGGTGCTCTCTAGAAGGTTTATGATCATTATCAAGTATAATGCGATGCATGCGAATAGATAGACTAATCCCTTTTATGTTCTTAATGCTATATCCAATCACTTTCTTAAACTTTCTGAGTACATCCAATAACTTATCAGTTTCTTTAGCATTCAACTTAGCATTCACAATTACTGGATATGAAGAGTCAGGGTCTGAAAATTCATACCTTAAATTGGATGGAAGTGGTTTGAGTTTTACCTTAGGTGCTTTAATTTCCTCTACAGTTGCTAATTTTTTATTGAGATCCAATTCCAACTTTTCAGCTTTTGCTTTTGAGGTGAGCATGGGACTCTCATCAAGCATTTAAGCATATGCACCAGCTTCTACCTATTCAGCACAAGAAATAGGACTTTCCACAAGGCAAAGCTCAAGTGGGTTAGTAGAACAAAAACTTACTGCATTATCAACCATCTTCTGCTCAATTACATCAATCATGCAACAAGAATCACCTAAAGATGGGCATTTCATTACTAAATTCAATCTTTTCATCTCCTACATTCAAGGAAAGCTTTACATCTTTTACATTGATAATTGCACCTGTAGTGGCTAAGAAAGGCCTTCCAAGAATGATAAGGATTTGGTTATCTTCCTCCATCTCTAAAATAACAAAATCAATAGGTATGAAAAATTTACCTACCTTTAGAGGAACATCCTATAATATACCTACCGGATGCATAACAGATTGGTCCGCCAACTGGAGGGAAAGAGTGGTAGGCTTCAAATCACCCATATGGAGCTTTTTGGATATAGATAATGGCATAAGACTCACACTTGATCCAAGTGCACATAAAGCTCTAGTAATATGCACATCTCCAATGGAACAAGGTATAGAGAAGCTTCCAGGGTCCTTGAGTTTAAGAGGCAATTTATTCTGGATCAATGCACTGCACTTTTCAATTAATGCTACTGTGGCATACTCCTCAATCTTCCTCTTGTTCAAGAGGATTGCCTTCAAAAATTTAGCATAAGAAGGAATATGAGAGACATATTCCAAGAATGAAATATTAATGTGCAGCTTTTTCAGCACATTAAGGAATTTTCCATACTACTTTTCTAATTTGGCTTTAGCAAGTCTCTAGGGGAAAGGAATTGGTGGCTTGTATGTGACATCCTTAATTTTGTTTCTTTTATTAATTAAGGTACATAAATATTTAATTAAGGAAACAAAATTTATTAGAAAATTTTTAGATATCTAAGGAAATATAATCCTTAGAAATTCTTCACCTTATGTGTATGCATAGAAAATCTTTCTAACATTAAGGGAACAAGTAAAGAGAGAAAACCTAATAGGAAAAATTAGAAATAACATACTAAAGAGAGGCGAAATTCTTTGGTAAAGAAGATAAATTTTTGTGAAGTAAGTAAAGGTCTTAAAATTTTAAGAAGATTGGATTAGGGTAATTTTTCCTAATTCAAGAGTTAAAAATTTCTAAGTTTAACATCTCCACCCATAAATTGGGCTTTCACCTATGGAAACTTCATATAGAGTTTTTCCACTTCACGTAAGTTTCTGGCAAGCCCATTGGATAACCTAAGCAAGAAATAAAACATAGACTTAGACTAGGATATAGAAGTTGGACCGATAGCCCAAAATTTATGAAAATGTGACCAAGACCTCTAAGAAAGGTAGAATTTTATCCAAAGCAAAGGAAATGGGTAGGATTGAGCCCAAATCCAAGAGAAAAAAACAAAATAAAATAAATCATGTGATGAAATAATAGTGTAATAATAATAAAGATTAGGTTACATGGCATTAAGACAAAAATTCAGCAAGTGGTATAATAATATATATATCCTGCATTCATAATTTTAGCAAGTGGTATGTTAATACATGGTATTAGGACAAAACATCTATATCTTATACTCATAATTTTAGCAAGTGGTATCATAATACATGGCATTAGGACAAAACATTCATATCCTACACAAATAATTTCAGCCAAGTAAAGGAGATTCAAAGGCTAGAAACTTGCCACTTAGAAAGGCAAACCTATCATACTTGATTAAGACAAAAGAAAATGAAAATGAATCCCTAAATAAAAGGGACCTTGTCCCTTGTATTAAGAACATATTATCATAATTTTCAAAATACAAATTTCCTTTTGCTATGCATATCTTGACTAAGGAAGATGAAAACAAGAACATGAGTTGTTTGTTTTCCAAAAATCAACCAAGTGCATCCTAATTGTGATAAGGTAGATCCATGATCATGAAAGGTGAACCACTTGATAGTCTATTTAAGCAAAACCAACCCCTATAACATTATAATTTCGTCCAAGTGAGGGAGAGAAAAAAATAGAAGCAGGGTAGAGTGAAGAAAGGAGAGAAAGAAAGGAGAAGAAAGGAAGGAAGAAAAAGAAGTCTAGAGGACTAAGTACTAAAGGTAAGTTAGCTTAATCTCCACTTGAGTCCATATTTCTTCTTCATCCTTGGGGTTCAAAAACTCACCCTCCTTCTCTTATTTAAGCTGCTAGAAAAGCTAAGAGAAGGGAGGAATCTTGTTACTTCCTTTAAGAGGAAACAAGAAAAAGAATTCACTAAGTGAGCTAGGGAGATTTTAGGTAGGTTTAACAATATTTCTTTTTAGAAAAGATTTGAAATTTGTAACATTTATGTAGGATTTTGATCTTAGAACTTTGATAAAATTTACAATATTTTCTACTTTGATGATTGGTCATGGATGTTGATATATCATGTTACATGTTATTTTGCATATGATCGATGTTTTGGACATTACGGTTGGTGTTAAAAGTTCTGCATAGGTATGGCTATGGTTGGTAAAAATTTTATGATTTTTTATGCTACTATTTTGTATATTTGAATGTGGAGAAAAATTGATGGAATATGATTAGACGTAAAGAAAATGGAAGAGGATGTAATATAATGATGGACTAAAACCTTAGGAAAGGATTGGTTAGGACACTAGATTTTGGAGAAACCAGGAAAGCTTCGATTTTTGAAATTCTGGGAAGAATCAGTTAGGAATTAAAAGAAATGGTTAACATAAATAATATATATCCATGTTTCATGGATTTTTAGCCACTGGAATCACTTAAGTTGGAGTCCAAATAAGGGAGATATTGCCTGATATGTAAGCAGTGGTCAGACAATGGTTAACCAGAGAAGAATCTGTCAAGTATGCTTCTGCGTTTAAATTTCTAGGATAAATATGTAGGGCATTAAAAGAAATGCTTAACATAAAAAATGTAGATCTATGTTTCATGGATTTTTAGCCATTGGAATAATTCAAATTAGAATCAATATGAGGGAGATATGGTTAGATTAGTAAACAAAGGTCAGAAACTAGCTAACTAGGGAAGAATCTGTTAAGTATGCTTCTGTGTTTGAATTTTTAGGGAAAATATGTAGGGTATTAAAGGAAATTGTTAACATAATAAATATAGATATATGAATCACGGATCTATAGGCTCTGAAAGCACTTAATTTGGAGTTGATATAAGAGAGATATGGCTGATTAATGAGTAAAGATTAGAATCAGTGTAGAATCCAGAGTGGTAAATGTAAGTATTTTTATTTTCAATTTTTTAGGAGTAAATAGTAGGGAATCAGAAGACGTAACAAGCACAAAAGTTGTATATAAATGTCTTAGTGTTTTATATGCTTTGGAATCACCTCAATTGAAGTCTGTATGAGGGAGATATGGTACAATTAGTAAGTAGAGGTCTGAACCTATTCGAGAAGAAATAACAATGAATTTGAGGGAGTAGTAACACCATGATTACTTACGATTTCACTAAAATGTTCAACCTAAGGTTATAGAGGATTGTCTTATCTTTCAATTGATACCAATATCACCTCAATTGGATTTAAAATGAGGATGTTATGCTCTATTTAGTAAAGAGAGGATAATAATATTTAAAAAAGAAAAAGAATCTTATAAATAAAAATAATAAATTACTAGTGTATGCCATTACCATTGCCATTGTGGTGCGTACTGTTACAGGTACACCCAAATTGATATCTTACCTCTCAACTAATCTGTAGTAGTCGGAGTAAGGGTCGATCCCACAGAGACTGGTATTACCTTATGTGATTCGAAAAACGGGGGATTGATAATCGCAAATTAAGTAAAATATAATAAAAATAATTAAGAGAGTAATTAATGAAGAAGGCATTGGTTTCGGTTGATATCCACCATCAAGGGATTGCATTGATCATTAAAAACATAATCATTCTATAATTGAATATCTATCATTGAGTTTCTAACCCTGTTCCTCCTTAAGTATAGTAAATTAATGACAATCACACCAATTAAATCTTAATTAACAAACAATCATTTAGCACATCGGTAAAGCATAGCTTATTAACCGCATAAAGAATTAGAGAAACTAACAGAGCTAAACAAATATAAATACATCGGCTATATCTAATTTAGTTAATTATTCATCATAGGTTCAATGATTTATAATCCAAAATCCTCAAACCTATTTGCCTCATGAATCACAGAATTAAAGACTTTGTTCAAAACATAATTCAGTGGTAGATTTAGACAGATAATATACTAATAGGCCTCCCTAGCAATCATATGAATAATCATTGAGAAGAAGAGCAGATTAATAATCAATACGCAATTAAGATTGAAATAATAAAATCAAATCCAAATCTCACAATGCATGAAGATCCCTTGAGGTTTCAATCTACCTCTACCAACTAAAAGTAACTAGCCACGCAGGGCCATAAGAAACCCTAAAGAAGAATTGAAGAATGTAATTAAGAACTTGGATGATTGATTGATTCCCCTTGATGCTTGCTTTCTTCCCCTTTTATAGATTGGATGCTCCTCAATGAAGTAAGGTTGTTTCCAAGTAAAATCTTGGCCCATTGGGCTTCATTTGGAGTTAAAATACCCTAAGAATTGCAAAATCAGCATTCTAGTGGGGCGGCGAGTGCCGCGGCGCTACAAAAATCAACTATCGAGGCACCACAGTGCTTACGCTAGTGTCGGGGTGCTCTGATTCTGATTCTCTGGTGCCTTGGTGCTAGGGCTCGGGCGCCGGGGCTCCCAGTGCTTCTGGGTAGCCAACGCCAGGGCCTGTAAGGGAGCGTCGCGGCCCTTTGAATCTGCAATGACGCAGCACTGCGGTGCTCAGAAAATTCCAGAATTTGCCAAAGTGCCAAACATGAAAGTTGTATCGCTTTGTCTCTTATTTTGAAAGCCACTAGAATCACCTTAATCTGATCTAAATTGAAGGAGATATTCCAAAGTTAGTGACCAAAGGTCAGAATTCATTCTGCTGCACTGTCATTCTGATTTACTAGCTCTATAACCCTATTAAATATCTCGAATTTAACCAAGTGTTCAACATAAAAGTTTTAGATAATTTTTTTACCTTTTCAAAGCTACTTGAAGGACTTTAATGGAAGTTAATAAGTGGGAGATATGTTCTAAATAGTGCTGAAAGGTCTGAAATCACTGCAATGTAGCATTTTTTCATGAATTTCTTATCTTTTTCTTCTCTTTTCTTCTTCCTTTGTTTCTACAACACAAAACACAAAATTAAAGTAACTCTTAATCATGTTTTTCTTAAATCAAACAAAAAGTAAGTTTAAAGGTATTAATATCATGCTTAATTAAGATCACATCAAATACCCCCACACTCAACCTTTTGCTTGTCCTCAAGCAAAATAATCCCTAAAGACGAAAAACAACAATCAATATATGTAGTGAGTGTTAGGTTTACCAAAAATTTGCCTCATAACATGAAAATATACTCTAGAAAAATTTTGGAAGGTCATAATCATGTACAAGATTAACACAAGTGCAATCCATTATTTTATCCTTCTAAATCCCTAACGTGTGTGTGTTTTTAGGTCAATAAATTTTCTTTTACCCAGATAAATTTATATATCCGAAAATTTTGGTTGTAGATCTCTAATTAGTTTAGGCTTTCCATATGCTTATTCTTCATGCCACTCTCCACTAATGTAGGCCAAAACTACCTCAGGATCAATATGACTTTATTTAGCTTATAATGTGGCCAGGGTATAAGGTAGGATAAATGATACAAATTTAGGCTCAATCACCTAGCACCATATGATTAAATATGATCTATTGAGATTTTTAAATTTGGGGAGATTTCCCCCACACTCATTTTCTTGTTTGAATTAAATTTAATCCATTCTTTTCCTCAGTTCTCTAATTTTTTTTTCACAGCATTTGCTTTTATCCTCTTTGGATTTTTCTTCTCTTTCCTTTGCATATTTCTTTTTTTTTCTTTGCATAATTCTTTTCTTTTTCTTGGTTCACCTTTCCACCCTTTTGCAAATAAAACTCTACAAAACAAGTATTCAGAAAAATAATGATGGAGTGAGTGAATAGGATAAAAAATAAGGATATTCATACAAAATTTAGCTTTCGACTTATTTGTGGTTTTTAGAAGGAAAAGTTCATTAAGCTCAAAATAGAGGAACTAAGGATGTTTCATTACTTAGGTCAGGCTTGAAAGGCTCAATCTCTCAAATAATGCCTAAATCATATCCTAAATAATAGTATTAGCCTAGGATTTCGCCTAAAGCAGCATTCAAATAAGTTCTAGAATCCTGTTGAGATCATGAAATATATTTGAATTATATAAACCTTCTCTCAGTAAAAGATAAATTGAATACCCAAAGTTATTGTACAAAAATATTTCAGGATTCTAAAGTCAAAATTAATAAATTGTAAAAGGGATAAAATTGCACACAACCATGAATTTTCTACATTTTCAAAGAGCTAAAAAAATTTGGATAGTCATATCATTGGTTGTTGGTTGTGCCTAACATCCCAAAACATAAATTGAAACACTTACACAATCACTCAACTTGTTAAAGCTCAATAAAAGTGCATTAATAGTAAAAATCAAAAAATTGATGCTCAAAATAGGGTCACAATTATTTAGATAAATATATTTTCACCCCAGACTCAAACTTTACATTGTCCTCAATGTAAAAGAAAGATAAGAGTAGGAAAGGATATATGAAAACATATTAGTTAAGTGGACTTCCTTGAATTTGTTTGGGGTGGAATGAGTATGTTGCATTATTGGACCATGAATTTTTCTAATTCCCTCTTTTTGTTTTTGATTATGTTGGGTTGCCTCCCAATAAGCATCTTTGTTTAATGTCATTGGCTCGACTCAAAGCTCCTTATGTCATTCATGGGGGATTCTTGATGTCTACTTTAATTTGAAATTTCTTGGACTGATTCAAGCCTTGAAATTCTACTACATGACAAGCAATCACATTAGTAATAACAAGGGGTCTTAACCAAAGGAGAGATTTCTTACCTTTGCAGGGTCTAACCCCTTTGATTTCTAGAACTTGATGCAACTCTACATTTTGGTTTATGCCTTTAAGGTTTGCTATTATTTTTGTAATGGCATTTCTTTTTTCCTGAAGAATATGCATCAATGCCTCTTCTTTTTTAGCACCTAGATTCTTGGCAACTATGATAGGTGGTACACCCCCAATTTTTAAGTATTTCAGTTGTTTGGGAAGAGTTGAAAGACTTGATCTAGGATCCTGCAAAATAGAAGGTGTACTTGCATTAAATTTGTTATTGAGGTAGTGGGATCATTACCTATTTGCTGCACTTTTGGAGTTTCTTCATTCTTCTCCTGCAAGTGAACACTCAAGGATGATTTCTCAACCTTTGTCTCTAAAGGCTCAACATCCAGTGCTACAAAATCAACTATATTAATAGCATAGGCAGTGAGATCTTTCATGGAACTGTAATGATTGAATTTCATAATTTTTCCCTTAATTTCCATTGTCAGAGTGCCACTATGAACATCTATTATGGCTTTGGATGTTTTTAAGAATGATCTCCCTAATAAAATTGGAGTGGTTTGATCACCACTTTCCATATTAAGTACATAAAAATCAGCAGAAAAAATTTAGTCCCTAACTTGTACTAAAAGATCCTCAACCACACCCTTAGGAAGGGTATTAGATTTGTTAGCCAATTGAACTATAACACTTGTTTCTTTCAGAGGTCCTAGTGCTAAAGATGCATAAACAGAGTATGGAATGACATTAATAAATGCTCCTAGATATAGCATGGCCTTCTCAAATGTATTGTTGCCTATAGAGCAGGGAATAGAAAATATACCTGGGTCCTTGCATTTTGTAGGGAGTTTTCTCTGAATAATTGCAGAAACATGCTCACCTACTTTTACTTTCTCAGCTCCTTTCAACTTCTGCTTCCTCTGTTGTGTGTGCAATTCCCTTAAAAAATTGGCATAGCAAGGTTCCTGACTGATTGCATCTAAAATAGGAACATTCACCTCACACTTTCTAAATTTATCATATAACTCAGAACTTTTCTCATTCATCCAATTTTCCTTTAAAGCTTCAGGAAAGGGAGGTGTAGATTCATATTCCAATAAATGTGCAAACTTACCCTTTGGATGCTTACCTGCCATGATTGCATTATTCTTTTCTTCCTCTTGCTCATTTGGTGCATGTACCCCTTGCATTGGGATCTCAACTTCTTTATCACCCTGTAGCATGATTGCACTCACATTTTCCCTTGTGTTTACCACAGTTTGAGAGGGTAACTTACTTGAATTTTGAGCCTCTAATATGCTAACTGTGGTTGCTAATTAACCCATCTGATTTTCCAGCCTTTGAATACTAGCTCTTGTCTCTTGCTGAAATTGTTGAGTGTTATGTGCAAGAGATTTAACAATATCTTCTAAAGAAGTACTTACTTGGGAATCTTGATATGTATTTTGTCTAAGATAATAGGCCTGTTGATTATGTTGAAAATTTTGTTCTACAGGTCTATTATGTGCATTCCCATATTTGAAATTAGGATGATCTTTCCATCCAGGATTATATGAATTAGCGAAAGGAACATTCCTCTTTGGTTGTCTAGGGAAACCTCCAACAACATTAGCTTGTTCTATGGATTCCTCTTGAAGTGTAGGGCACATATCAGTTGGATGCCCTTTTGTAGAATATATTCCACAGACTCTAATTTGTTACGGTGTACCTGTAGCAATTTGGCGTACAAAAGAGGTCAGTTCATATATTTGTTACGGAAGGAAGGAATTACTCACCTCATGGGTATGTTGTACTGAAGAATCATGCCTAATGCCAAATTGTTAGGAATTAGCAGCTGATATTTAGTGGTTATAATTTATCCCCTAATTCAAAGTAAACTTGTGGTTATTTCTCTGCTTTTGATTATACTTTGCTCTAGATACTGCTTTGGTTTGTTTTATGTTTGTAGGAGAGCAAAAGAAGCCAAGAAGCAAGGCAAAATAATCATGAGAGGAGCCATATGGACTAGGAATATGCTAAGGAGGAAGCAAAGATGCAACACAGCAAAAATTGGCAAGAAAGGAGAATGGCAGCCCCCAACACAGCCAGGCCGTGCTGTGTGTAAAAATTGGAGAAAAGTCCTAGAATCCAGTCCGAAGCACGGCCACGGCGTGTCCTGGAATAGGGTTGTGCTTCGTGTCCGTACAACATGTTTTTTAAGGGTTTTGAGTAGCCAAGTTGATATATATGCATTGGAAAATGCAGAGAAAGATATTTAGACTTGGACAGACATCTTAGACTTAGTTTTTAGGCTTAGAAAACACTCTTAGATGAGGTTTTTACTTGAATCATTGTTGATTTTATGTTCTAGAGAAGCATTTACAGCATTTGAAGGTTGTATTTCATCTTTACTTTTCTACAAACCAGGTTACATCTTTCTACTTTAATTCTCTACTTCTACTTCTACTCCTTCTCTTTAGATTGTACTGAACTTGAATGGTTTACTTAATGGATAAGAATTTGGTTTCTGTTTCTATGAAGTGTGAGTAGATATTTATCTAAGGTTTCGGTAAATCCACTTATGATATGATGATACTTTGTTGAGTTGAATGTTGGAACCCTAATTGTGATCACTTCTGGATTAATTAGGATTAACTATTATATGCCTGAAAAAGAGTTGGTAGAATGCCTGATCACCAATCTATCATGTCTTAGGTATTTTATTGATGAACCGAAAGGGGAAAGTTAAAACCCGAACCTAATAGTTAATTAGGGATATCACGAAAGTAGTTTAAGATTCTCTAGGAATGAATAAATTAGTGGGCAAGAGAAAACCGATTAATTGACTTCCATGGTTGGCATAGAACTCAATGGACCTAGGTTGAACTAAGAACCACAAAAGTAGGCAATTGGATCAACCTAGGTACGATTAGTAATGCTTGAAAGAGGTTGCTAATCAATTAAGGCTAAACCATCCCCAATTACCTAGATAATTGCAATTAGAGGTACAAGTTGGATGTTGAATATCATAAGTGTGGTGAACCCTAACCCTAGGCTTTGTTAATTGAATTCTTAATTTACTTAATTGTGACAAACTCTCTATCGAATCACATCGATTTAGATAACATATTTTGTATCATTCTAGTAATTGACATTGTTCTCTGTGGGATACGACCCGTACTCACCAGACTAGTTACAGCTACGTCATGCCCTTGCGGTTAATTATAAAATAGACACTACAAGTTTTTGGCACTGTTGCCGGGGAACAATTGTTAATATTAGATATATTGCAAAATAGCTAGACTAGATCACTTTCTTATAATTTTTCTACATAATTTTATCTTGCAGCTTTTTTGCCTCTCTTCTTCCTTTATAGGTGTGTTTCTCTTTTATGCGAAGAGAACATGAGTTCGTTGCTAAATTTGATCTGGAAATTGAACGCACACTACAAAGGATAAGAAGAAGACAGCAGCAAGAAAGTTCTGCACCTACCATAGCAGAGAGAGATAACCGATCTATTAAGGATTTCACCGCCTCAGATACTTATGGCCTGAATTCCAGCATTGTCAGACCAAAGGCCAACAACTTTGAGCTAAAGCCTTCCCTTTTGTAAATGGTTCAGCAGAATCAGTTTGGAGGTTCACCTACTAAAGACCCTCATCTCCATCTTTCAATGTTTGTGGAGTACTTGACACATTAAAGCTAAATGGAGTATCTTTTAATGCCATCAAACTAAGACTTTTCCCTTTCTCTCTGAGGGACAAGGCCCGTGCATGGTTGCATTCTCTTCCATCTGGGTCCATCATCACATGGCAGCAGCTTTCTCAAGCTTTCCTGGCTAATTATTTCCTACCAAATAAAACAGCCCATCTTAGGAATCAGATAACTACCATTGTGCAGAAAGATGGGGAGTCACTATATGAGGCTTGGGAGAGATTTAAAGAGCTCCTCAGCATATGCCCACACCATGGGTTGGAGAAGTGGCTCATAGTCCATACATTCTACAATGGACTAATCTACAGCACCCGTATGTCTGTGGATGCTACAGCTGGAGGAGTCATTATAAACAAAACAGTTGATAAGGCATATGAGCTGATTGAAGATATGGCTCAAAACCACTACTCTTGGTCTAGTGAAAAGCAACCAAGGAAACCATTAGGTATGTATGAAGTTGATGCATTTAATCATCTAACTTCTAAAGTTGATGCTTCATTTCAGAAATTAGATAAATTAAGAATCAATGCTGTTGGGTCCCCTTCTCCATCTTCTACATGTGAGATTTGTGGAGGTGTTGGTCATATGGCTAATGAATGCTAGCTTGGAAACTCTGCACCTCAGGATTGTGAGCAAGTAAATTTTGTGAACAACCAAACAAACAATCCCTACAGCAATACCTACAATCCAGGCTGGAGAAATCACCCAAATCTCTCATACATGTCGAATGCAAATCAACAGCCTTCGAATAATTTTAGGCAACCTCTTGGGTTTTAAAATTAGAGGTCCTTCAATCTACCTGCTCAGCCAAAGTCAAATCTGGAAGCTCAGTTGGAGAATTTCATGACCACATAAAGTAAACAAAATGATGAATTCAGAGACCAGAACTATTCTATGAATGAGGCTATAAAAGATTTAGCCTCCAAGGTAGACTCGCTTGCTACTTATAGCAAGATGCTAGAAACTCATATAGCACAGCAGGCGAACCATTCTAATAGTAACTTTCGCAGACTTCTAGGCCCGACTGCGAACCCTAGAGAGCACTATAATGCCATTACCCTGAGAAGTGGCAAACAATTGGCTGAATCAAAGAGAAGAGGAGAGATAAAAGAATAAGAACCTCAGGCTGCATCAGAGCAGAAAAGAGAAGAGGAGCCAGAAGAATAGGAAAAGAAAGAGGAATAGCCCAAATACGTGGCTCCTACACCTTACAATCCACCAATCCCTTTTCCTCAAAGATTGGTTAAGGCTAAGTTATAGAAGCAATTTGGGAGGTTTTTGGATGTTTTGAAAAAGTTGAACATTAATATCCTGTTCCTAGAAGCCATCTCCCAAATGCCTTCCTATGCAAAGTTTCTAAAAGAGATCCTCTCAAATAAGAGGAAAATTGAAGAGCATGTTGTTGTGGCACTGACAGAGGGATCCAGTGCTTTAATTCAAAATAAGCTGCCACAAAAGATTAAGGATCCCAAAAGCTTCTCAATTCCTTGCTCTATAGGAGACATGAAGATTGACAGAGCCCTATATGACCTTGGAGCAAGTGTGAGCCTCATGATTCTTTCAGTTTGCAAGAGACTTTACATGGGTGACTTGAAGCCTACCACTATTTCTCTTCATTTGTCTGACCGGTCCATCAAGCATTCGGTAGGTATTTTAGAGGATGTTCCTCTATAGGTAGGTAAATTTTTCATACCTATTGATTTTGTTATTTTAAAGATGGAGGAAGATGATAAAATCCCCATCATTCTTAAAAGGCCTTTCCTAGCTACAGCTGGTGCAAATATAAATGTGAGAGATGGAAAACTTTCTTTGAATGTAGGGGATGAAGAAGTAGAATTTTAATTTGAATAATACAATGAACCCCTCATCTCTAAATGAATCTTGTTGTATGATTGGTTTACCTAAACCAAATATGAATGATAATGCCATAAAATTTCCTCCCTCTAACCCACTTGAGTTATGCTCTATGGAAAGTTCTTTTGTTTATGATAAATAGGGAAAAGAAAAGAAGGTTGTTGAGGAGGCAATTCAAGCTCCAAAAGTAGAACCTAAGCTACCTCCTCTCAACCTCAATGGAGATAACGAGGAAAAGAATGAGCCAAGAGGATCTTTGAAGGATATTAGGCAAAGCCTCAAGTATCATACTAAGAGGCAATGGATTAAAAAGAGATTCATTCAAACTCTCTTCAAGTCTCCTTGAGTGGAAAGCATGAAAAGGGAGTCAAGCTAATGACTTTAAACAAGCGCTTTGTTGGAGGCAACCCACATTTTTTATTTTTAAGTTTCTTTTTGTTTTGTTTTCTTAGTTTTAGTTTTGTTTTTATCTTTAATTTTAGTTGACTTCTTCGGTTATAGTTTAATGAGTGTTTCCATATTATTTTTAGGTCAATTCCTATATGCCCAAAGTTGAATTAAAGAGTGAAAATCAAGGGAAATGGAAAAGGGTTAAAAACTATAGCAATTTTCGAAGAATTGGAGGATCCAGCATCCAACATGGGCAGGCTGTGTCACAGGACATGGCTGTGCCCCAGGACCAGCCCCAGCACTCCCTCCCCGTGTTGGTCAACATGGGCAAAATTTGAAAATTTTGGAATTTCAGCCGCAAGCACTGGCAGGCCGTGTCCTGGAACACGGCTGTGCTCCAATCCCAAGTCCAAGCACACCTTGTCTGTGTTGCTCAACATGGGCTTTTTCCAGGCAATTCCAAATTCCAGCGCCAAGCACGAGTAAGCCATGCTCCAAGTAAAAAAAAAAGCTGGCAGAAATTGAAATTAACCTGCTGAGTTCAATTGCTTTGTTAGCAATTCTCTGTTTGAAGATTATCTTACACATTGCATTTATGTATGAATTTATAGGTTTCTTGCAATTGAAATTTGAACTGAATTTTGAAAAGATCAATCCATCTTTACTGATTTGGAATTTGAAATTGTCCTTTAAGTTTATGGGTTGCTGAATAGTTTATATTGGTTTTTGATTTTTGCATTGTCTAAGTTGATTCTTTCTCTTATTAGTACATTGCTTCTAGATTGCTTTGATTATAACTTGCACCTTGCTGGCTGAGATATAAATTGGCATTAAATTTGGCTATAATTTATCTGCTTCAAATTATTATTAGCTGGGTAAATGTCATTGAGAGTAGATACTTTGCATGATGAAAATTGACTTACCCTATATTTACTATTTGCCTTGAACTGAATTGAAAATTCCTTGCTCCTTAATTTTGAAACCTATTGACCATGCTTTGAGCTCTAATTTCAAAATGCTGCACTACCTAAATATGACCTCCTATTGCGGATGAAAGCATGGACCAATTCGCACTTTAGCCAGAAACTACCTCTAACTCCTCCTCCAGATGACCAGTGAACAAGTAAGTCACTTATCCCTTTGCCTATTATTTCATTATTATTGACATTGAGGACAATGTCAAGTTTAAGCATGGGGGAGTAGACTTTAGCTTTTAATTTTCACTGGTTGAGTATATGGTTTGCATTAGATGAACTTCTGATTTGCATTGGCTATTTTGACTAGTTGATTTAGTTGTCTTTTGCATGTATATACTGTACCTATGACATCCCTCTTGTTTTGTTGCATAATCACATAGTTTGCTGTTTTGGAAATAGATTGATGTAATATAGGCTAACTTTAGCTCATGAATTTTTGATGCACAATAGGATATGAATTAGGCAGTTTAAATTTTAGTCTCTCTCTTCTAGTATTAAACCTCTAATTTTTTGAAAATATCTCCCCTATTATGCTGTGAATTGTATGCCTTTATTGATTTTTAACACTATGAGAGTGCAAAGGCTAGGAGAGGTGAAAAATGAGGGAATATAACACCTAAAAAGTTTTCACTCTGAGTACCCCTTCAAGGCACCAAAAAGGCCCTAGTATGAGTACCTAGTTGCCTTTACCCTAGTGAGATGGAGCATAAAATGCACTCACAACATATTTCTATAAAAGAAAAATTATGAATGAAATAGACAAAAGAAAAAAAGAGAGGAGAAATAAAAGAATTTGAGTGAGAAAATAAATAAAAATATAAATAAGGGTAAGGCAACATAAGGAGATCTAAAAGATGATGTGGCCTACTTGAGTGTCTAAAAATCAATTAGATGAATATATTCAATGGTATCAATAGAAGCAGATATATAATAGGAGAATTTTAGTTTAGTTTTAGAAGAATAGAGACTATCTAGTAAATGTCTATTCATATATCTATTGTGTGCATACTGATTGAGTAGAAAATTACCTGTATTGCATTTTTCTATCTTCTGGAATTTGATTACAGATTCCCCCTTCCTACTAATATAATATGTTATTTGCTTGAGGGCAAGCAAAGGTTTAAGCATGGAGAAGTTGATAAAGGAGAAAATTGAGTGTTTAGTGGCTATATTTTATCTTCTAATTCATAGTAAACTTGTGGTTATTTCTCTACTTTTGGTTATACTTTGCTCTGGATACTGCTTTGGTTTGTTTTATCTTTCTATGAGAGAAAAAAAAGCCAAGAAGCAAGGGAAAACAATCATGAGAAGAGCCATATCGACTTGGAATATGCTAAGGAGGAATTAAAGATGCAACACACCAAAAATTGGCAAGAAAGGAGCATGGCAGCCCTAAAAAAAGCTAGGCCGTGCTTGATGTGCATGAAGCACGACCAGGACATCGGTAAAGGGGGGATTGATAATCACAAATTAAGTAAAGTAAACAATAATGAAAATAA
Organism: Gleditsia sinensis; assembly: GCA_037074535.1. Taxonomy (NCBI): domain Eukaryota; kingdom Viridiplantae; phylum Streptophyta; class Magnoliopsida; order Fabales; family Fabaceae; genus Gleditsia; species Gleditsia sinensis. Next base: position 56,733,161 of record CM073470.1, read on the forward strand.
TTAAGAGATTAACTAATGAAAAAGGCATTAGTTTCGGTTAATATACACCGTCAAGGGATTGCATTGATCATTGACAACATAATCATTCTATAATTGAATATCTATCATTGGGTTTCTAACCCTGTTCCTCCTTAAGTCTAGTAAATTAATGATATTCGCACCAATTAAACCATAATTAACAAGCAATCCTTTAGCACATCGGTAAAGCATAGCTTATTAACCGCATGGAGAACTAGAGAAACTGATAGAGCTAAACAAATATAAACACATCGGCTATATCTAATTTAGTTAATTATTCATCATAGGTTCAATGATTTATAATCCAAAATCTTCAAACATATTTGCCTCATGAATAACAGAATTGAAGACTTGGTTCAAAACATAATTCAGTAGTAGATTTAGACAGATGATATACTAGTAGCCCTCCCTAGCAATTATATGAATAATCATTGAGAATAAGAGCAGATGAATAATCAATACTCAATTAAGATTGAAATAATAAAATCAAATCCAAATCTCACAATGCATGAAGATCCCTTGAGGTTTCAATCTACCTCTACCAACTAAAAGTAACTAGCCATGCAGGGCCATAAGAAACTCTAAAGAATAATTGAAGAATGTAATTAAGAACTTGGATGATTGATTGATTCCCCTTGATGCTTGCTTTCTTCCCCTTTTATAGATTGTATGCTCTTCAACAAAGTAGGGTTGTTTCCAAGTAAAATCTTGGCCCATTGGGCTTCATTTGGAGTTAAAAAACCCTAAGAATTACGAACTTAGCATTCTGGTGTAGCGGTGAGCATCGCAGCGCTACGAATATCAACTATCGGGGTGCCACGGCGCTTAAGCTAGCGTTGGGGTGCTCTGGTTCTGACGCTTGGGTGCCTCGACGATAGGGTTCGGTTGCCGCAGTGCGCAAGGGAGCACCGCGACCCTTCGAATCTGCAATGACGGAGCGCCGCTGCACCCAAAAAATTACAAAATTTTCCAAAGTCGCGAACATGAAAGTTGTAGCTATGTGTCTCGTTTTTCCATAGATGCTAGAATCACCTTAATCTGATCTAAATTGAAGGAGATATACAAAACTTAGTGACCAAAGGTTAGAATTCTTCCTACTGCACTGTGATTCTGATTTACTAGCTCTGTAATGCTATTAAATCTCCCGAATTTGACCAAGTTTTTAACATAAAAGTTGTAGATAATTTTGTTATAATTTCATAGCTACTTGAATCACCTTGATTGGAGTTAATAAGTGGGAGATATGTTCTAAATAGTACTGAAAGGTCTGGAATCGCTGCAACGTAGTATTTGTCCATGAATTTCTTATCTTTTTCTTCTCTTTTCTTCTTCCTTTGTTCCTACAAAAAAAACACAAAATTAAGCTAATTCCTAATCATATTTTACTTAAATCAAACAAAAAGTAAGTTTAAAGGTATTAATATCATGCTTAATTAAGATCACATCACATTGCATGAACTCCTTACCATCTTAAGTGTGTAATTTTGACATGGAAGTATTTTAAAGTGATATTTGAAACGATTATGTTCATGACATGATTACCAATGACTTTTTTGGTAATGACTATATGAAAAATTATGGCATGTAAGTATAATGAACATACTTGTTATTGAAATCGTATTTCTGCATATTAATGTGAAAAGAAAATAAACGAAATGAGCATGGTCACATGGCGGTCCATGTGGTGCACCAGTAAGGGATGCCCTACCAATGGCTATGATTATGTTAATGAGAAAAGAAATTGTGCCATGTCGGACGGAGTGAGAAAAACCCATACCGGAGAGTAGAAAGTACTCACCCTGACCGGAGTAGCTTGACATGAAAATTAATTGATAGCCATCATATGATATTTTGAAAATAGTTATTCATGCCATCCATGTCGTTACTGTACGATTTTTATGTGCATAGATAAAGTGCATTCATGTGACCAAAGGTAATTGCTGTAGCTTATACAGATAAACATGACATGATGATCTATATTGATCATAATTATGATTTATTGTTGAACCTACTGGGATTTAATTCTCACTATATTTCCATATCATGTTCAGAAAACTAGTTTTGCAGATTTTTCTTTGGCTCTGGCTCTTAGTGTACGTTGGATCGAGTTACTCTATGTTGGGCATATCCAAGAAATTAATAAGATATTTGTGGTCGAGTTGGCTAAGATCTTGGTGAAGGTGCAACCATCTGCACTTTTATCTCCAAAATTGGTCAATAGGGATGAATAAGATGTAGACATATATGTGTTTGATTTGTGTACAGATATTGTTAATTAATGATGTGTAAACCTTGATTATACTTGGTTAAATTAATTGAATGTTATTATGAGTTAATTAAGGTAATGACTTCAAGTGACTTTTAAAAACAAAATTATATATATATATATATATATATATATATATATATATATATATATGTGTGTGTGTGTGTAAAAACAAAATGGAGTTGTTACATTGTATGGTTCAGGAGCCAAATATTTAGGCTATTCTTCCTCTTTCCTTTCACCAATTTGCTCTTCTTCTACAATTGCTTGTTTAAGCAAATCTTTCAATTCTTCCTCCTTATCTTCCTCTTTTTCCACTGACTCACCTAATTGCTTACCATTTCTCAAAGTGTTATCCTTGCAATGTTTTCTTGGATTCTCAGGTTGGCCAGAGAATTTTCCAAAGTTTTTATTTGAAGATTTGGCTTGCTGTGCTATTTATATTTCTAGAATTTTATTATGGCCTCATTCATTGAGTGGTTCTGGGCTCTGAATTCATGATTTTGTTTACTTTGAGTAGTAATGAAATTTTCCATTAGAGCCTCCAGATTTGACTTTGGATATGTTAAAGGATTGAATGGCCTCTGGTTCTGAAATCTAGGAGGTTGCCTAAAATTATTCTAAGGCTGATTCACATTAGGCTTGTATGAGAGATTTGAGTGATTTCTCCAGCCTGGATTGTAAGTGTTACTATAAAGATTATTTCTTTGGTTGTTGTTATTCACAAAATTTACCTATTCACAATCCTGAGCTGCAGGGTTTGCAAGCTGGCATTCATTGGCCATATGACCAATACATCCACAAATCTCACATGCAGAAGATGGAGAGGAACTAACAACATTGATGCTTAATTTATTTAATTTCTAAAACAATTCATCAACTTTAGAAGTTAAATTATTAAATGCATCAACTTCATACATACCTACTGGTTTTTTGGATTGCTACCTCTTGTAATATTCCGTAATTTTTAAATAATAATGTTTTACAATAAAAAAAAATATTTTTACTTTAAATGATTATGTTTTGTTAAAAGTAAGTATACTTTTAATTAAAATAATTACATTGTCCTCTAATAAATTTTTGTTCTATTTTTAGAGATATTCTTTCTTTTATTATGCATAAAGATATTTATTTTGTGATTTGTTTTATTAAAATTTTTATCATGAAAAGTCATGATTTATGAGTTCAACTAAAGTTTTGCAATCATGTAAATTTTTAGAAATTTTTAGGATGTTTTAGGACAAAAAATGGTATTTATCTGAATATATATAAAATAAAATAAAAAGAATCTTAAATATATAATTATTAAATAAATAAAAAAATGGGGAGGGGGAGACGAACCGAGAGGCAGCGTGAGTTTTCTCTAAAATTTCCATGAATAGTATGAATAGTAACCTCCAAGTTTTCTCTTTAGATCTATAGTGTCTACAGGCCTTCAATCTCAAAACTAAGGGTACCACTGGATTTAGGACAGAGTATACTATGATTTTGATCGAACAATTTTTCAAATCAGCCATAGAATCGTCGTAGATCAAAAGTAGAAAATCTCATAAAAACATAAACTTTGAAACTTCTACTTAGAAACGTCAAATTAGAAATCTAACACCGTACATGGATTCAAGAGCTAGATTAACCTTAGCATATAAAATTTTTTAGTTGTCTGACAACTTTTGTTCTTCGTGAATAGTGATTTCCAACGGTGAATAGTGATTTCAGCTGGCCTGAATAGTGACCAAGTTTCTGTAATCATTTCTTAGGTTTTTAGACCCTCCGTACTCATTTTTTATATCCATTTGATCAAATTTGACTTGGAAAATTACATTTGGGACTGTCCAACCTAGAGTCTTGACCTGTGAGTAGATAATTCTTTCTATTACTTACCCCATGCTCTTTTTGAACTTACAAATTATTTCTGCTATCTTAAGTTTCTGAAATGTGTTAAAATTTCTGTTTTTCTTACAATCTGGCACATAGTTTAAGAAGAGTATGGTTTTGCAAATAGATTTTGAAACTAATTAAATATGTGATTCTAAATGTATTTATCATTATTTGGCAAAGTGAATATTATGTGCAAGAGGCATTGATTTGTAAAACTATATAGTTGATGATTATGATTGAATGGGAAGTGTAAAGTGTAACATCTTGGATTTTAATAAGTGAAAAATAATTCTCATGGTGAAGGGAATGGAAGAGAATAAAATGGAACATCGATGAAACCATAGAAAAAGGATAATTGGAATTAAAGCATTTGGTGGAATTTTCCTACAACCAAACAAAGCCTTATCTAATGGCATAGTTCAATTGTGATAGGATGGCAAGAGTGTAATAGTTAGATAAAGTAAGGTCTTGAGATAGGAGGAAGATGGCTTGTTGAGGAAAGCTAAATAAAATATCTTATCTTTGCTTGACTAAAGGGTGAGTCGACTAACCGAAGGGCGAGAATGGGAGAGGGATGGCTTGGAGAGGAAGCCTTGACTTGGCAAAGTCTTGGCTTGGAGAGGAAGCCTTGACTTGACCAAGTCTTAGCTTGGAGAAGAAGTAGGCCAAAAGGTGAAGGGAGAGGGAGGTGACGGCCAAGGAAAAGGGGAGAAAGGAGAGGAAGAAAAAGAAGAGAGAGAGAAAGGCACAAGGTGAAGATCCAAGAGAAAAGGAAGAAGGAGAAGAGATCAAAAGGAGGAAAGCTCGATAAGAGAAAGAATCTATGGTTTGGTAGGTTTAACATTATTCATATTTCTATGGAATTTAATGTATCTTGAATGATTTATAAGTGTTTCATATATCCTCTTTTGATGATTGATGATGTATATTTATGGTTGGTCATGAAAAGTGAGAGTTGGATGCATAGATCATACATGTTTTTGCTGATTTTGGGGCTTGAAAGGAGTGAAAATTGATGGTCTGAATGGTTGGTTCTGTTGGTTTTGATTTATATCGAATTTGGAAATCTCTTCGACAGATGAGTTGTATCCCTATTTCTTAGCTTTCTAATGCCTCTGGAATCACCTTAATCGGATTTGAAAGGAAAGAGATATCTCCTGATGAGTGAAGAAAGGTCAGATTTAACGCACAGAATCGCGATGCTATTTTTGTAACAATGTTCACCTATTTCTGTTTCTAATCTGTTAAAGAAGTAAACATAAACGTTGTAGATAATTGTCTTAGTTTTCCATAGACACTAAAATCACCTTAATGGGAGTTAAATTGATGGAGTTATAATCTTTTTAGTAAGAGAAGGTCTGGCTGGACAGAACTCTAGACTATAGGAAAAACCCGAAGCACGATTGTGCTTGGTGACAAAGCCAGGCCATGCTTGAGGCTAGAATTGTTTTGTTTTCATTTTCGAGACTCTAAATGAACTTCAATGAATGGATGATGTTAAGGGGAACTAAAATACAAATAAATACCTTATTAATGATGCATTGTAGTGTGAATTCCATTCTTTTATTATGAGATATATATGCAATGTATGGATGAAATGCATGTTGACTTGATGCCTATGCTAGTATATCAATGCATGAGGATTACATGATATAAGGTATGCATTATTGGTCAGTGTATTAATACATATTTGTTAAATGATGTGGTGATGATGTTATGCATGATATTAGTGATGTGTTTGGTTAATTCATAATATTATTGTGATGATGGTCATGATGATTGAAGAGTATGATGTATACATTATTATATGACGATAAAGGGGTTATTACATAGTGATTGTATGAAGAGACTAAGTTAATTATGGATGGCAAGCATGATGATAAAGGTGAGTTATTTGATGTATACATGGTTAGATCATATTGATGTACATGGTTGAGATGTGACTACAGACAATTAGTCACTAAGTATGGAGATGTGGCTATAGACGATTAGTCACTGAGTGTTGTGATGTGGCTATAGCCGATCAGTCACCCTGCATGAAGGCGCTGCAATATACACAAGCATATTATTGAAGTATAAACTGGTTATTATACATGCCTGATATTGATGCATAACCTGTCTGTTGAATATGAAAACATGTTATACATTCTTGTTATTTTATCATATACAAATAGAAAATGTTTTCTATATTTTATTTAGCTAGACATAACACTATGTTTTCCTTATTTACCGTATGATGCTTTTAATGTAAAACCTATTGGGAACCTTTGTTCTCATTATTGTTGGTGTTATGTTCAGATAAGAGTAAACGATACGCTAGCTGCTTCTGTGCACTTGATCATGGAAGATCTAGTGGATAGCGATGCTTAGTACAGATCCCGATGCTAACACCACCTCCTCCACCCTTTACAACCAAGGGAGATTTGCGGTATAGGGTTCATGCTAAGTTGATGTAGTTATGTGTCTTAGTGTCACTTATGTATAAATATTAACCTTTGATGTAGTTCGGATATTATCATAATGGAATATTAGCTGCTTATATAAATGTGTATGGTTCGCTGCTTGGAATCCGTTATCGGTCGCTATATATATAAACCGGTCGTTACATAAAGCCCATGGTGAGTTGCTTGATAATTATACATTGCATTTGATGAGTATGCATTTATATATATGTATTTATATGTATGGATGAATATCAACGAGTTGTATGGCTTGTGACAGTACCGAATAGGGGACATCCTATTAGCCTGAGTGAACCGAGGAAGGGCCGCTTCAATCGGGTGACAATGGTAATGTGAAGAGGCAGATGGGTGATGAACTCATATTCCTTAATCACTATTGTGACTGTAGTCGATCGATCACTATGCGTATAGCAAATGAGTAAATTGAGTGTGTGGATTGACCAAATCGCCGAATGAAGCAGGTCATTTTAAATTAAGTATGCCAGATCGCCAAGTGAGGTAGGTGTATTAAAAGTTATAACTTTATCTCAAAATCTTAATATTTTTCTATAGTTTATACAGCTGAGCTTAACAACGTTTGTTTAATAATCATACCGTGCTGAATATGGTTTTGGATATCTGAATATCCTTTTATTTGAGAATATCTAAAATACGGGTCCCATAAGGATGTACTTCTGAACTGTATTTTCTATGTGACAAATTTTAAAACATGAGTACATCCCTATGCCGACGTAAGAGGTCATAAGAAGTATTATCTGTTCACTGAGTTGTCAAACTCACTACACAATATTTCCACATTTTTCATATAAAAATACGAAGCCTAATCCTGCAGATAAGTGATCAGTTAGGTGACATATTCTCTGGGTGAGTCTACGTTGGTTTCAAGGCTCACAGTTCTTGAATTAAATTGTGTTTGTATTCTAGAGTGTGCTCTGAACGCCACAGGTAGGATCCCTACTTCTATTGTTACTTTGACATTCATAACTTGGTCTGTATAATGTATATACATGAGAGAACCTATATGTATCTATTTCTATGGCATGGAATAATGTTATGCATGTTATGAAAAATATCTGATTGCAGAAAATTAAAAAAATGTTTGTTTCACCTGCTTGTAAATTATAGGCGTTACAAGTTGGTATCAGAGTATTAGGTTTCCCTGTGGCTATCAAAGCAAAGGATTCTTTAGTAGGACTTTTAGTATTGGTATTAGCCGGACATATTTATACTTCAGGTGCTGTTGAGAGATTCTACAGGGTTTCAATTTCTTTTCTATTTCAAGTTATTAAATTTCCTAGTATAAAGTTGATTGAATATTATGACATCTTAATAGGTATCTATGGGTCAATTAATGCCTGAAAGTGAAAAGGATAGGTGTCCCAGAGAATTTAAAGAATTGAGACAAATTCCAAATATGATCATTTCTGAATATAATATCTGTTTTACCTGAATGTCTAGATATCATAGACTTTGATGTGATATTAGAAATGGATTGATTGGCAACATGTCAGGCCATTTTAGAATGTCATCCGAAGATGATTAAATTCAATATTCTTGGAGAATCTTCTTTCTTGATACAAGAAGACCGTAGTGAACTGCCCAAAAATCGAATCTCTATTTTACCAGCTTATAAGTTATTACAAAAAGGTGCCAAGGATACTTGGCAGTGGTGGGAGATGTTGATATAAATATACCAATAAAAATCAAGTTCTAGTAGTTAAAGAATTTTCTGATGTAATTCTTGAGGAATTACTAGGATTACCTCGAAATGTAAAATATAATTTGGTATCGATTTAATTCCTAGAGCTCAACTAGTGTCTATACCCCTATATAGAATGGCAACAACTGAACTCAAGGAATTGAAAAATTAGTTACAAGACTTGTTAGACATAGTATTTTTATGTCCTAGTACTCTTCTTGATGTGCTCTAGACTTATTTGTGAAAAAAAAGAAGATGGATCATTATGACAATGTATAGATTATAGATAGTTGAATAAGGTGACAGTGTGGAATAAAAAACCCATTACCTCGTATAGATAATCTATTTGACCAGTTATTAGGTGCTCAATATTTTTTTCAAAAACTTGATTTGAGATCTGATTATCATCAATTGACGATAAGGGAAGATGATATTTAAAAAAATTTCTTTTAGGACTTTGTGTGTAAGAATTATAAATTCTTAGTGATGACATTTGATTTAACAAATACTCAGCTGCATTCATGGACTTGATAAATAGAGTATTTCAACCATCTCTAGATCAATTTGTTATTATATTTATTGATGATATATTAGAATATTTCAAGAGTTCAGAGGATTATAAGTAACATTCAAAGATAGTTTTACAAACTCTAAGGGAGTATGTTTGGCAAGGATGGTGTCCAAATAGACCCTAAGAAAGTAAAAGTGATACATCAATAGTTACGTTCTATTATAGTTAAAGATGAAGATCCAAGTCCAATTTGCGCTTTCTACGGTTGTGTGTTGTCCAATCTATTTGAGCCATAGTTGGATCAGGTACATGAACAAATCCCTGTAAAGCATCAATCAACTCCTCAGCATTTGAAGTTAAGATGAGAATTCATCGTGCTGAGTGTGGGATAAACCTTTGTTCTACAGCTTGATCTAGAAAAAACAACAAACCATCAAATAAGCGATTAACATTTAACAAACTATCAGTTTGTAATGTAAATTCAGTTGGTGTAACAACTCCATTTATGTAAATTTTTTTTTTTTAAAAATACCATGAAGTTATTACCTCGTTACAACTTAACTCAATATAACATTTATTTCATTTATACAATACTGAGTTTCCATACACACTATTATTTTACAAACTACACACCATTATTTTACAAACATTTGTACAAAGATACATATTAGTTCTAATCATCTATATCGACTACTTCCGGGGACACTGGTTCGGGTGGCACGTCCACCGGAATCTCAGTTACATCTACGACAGTTACATCAGAAATAACTGGAAGTTGCCCAAGGTAGGGCACCTCGATCCAACGTACAGAGATAATAAGTGTCATAGAGAATATCTGCATATTTATTATTTTGAACATGATATGGAAATATAGTGAGAATTAAATCCCAGTAAGTTCAACAATAAATCATAATTTACCATCAATATAGTTCATCATGTCATGTTCAGCTGTATAAACTACAGAAAATATCTTTAAGTCACATGAATGCACTTTATCATGCACATGAAAATTATACAGTTATGACATGTATGGTATGAATAACTATTTTTCGAGTTTCATATGATGGCTATCCACTTATTCTTACTTCAAGCTACCCCGGTCAGGGTGAGTATTCTCTACTTTTCGGTACGGGCTTATCTCGCTCCGTCCGACATGGCACACTTTCTCTTTCTTTTCTTATTAACATGATCATAACCGTTGGTAGGGCGTCCCCTACTGGTGCACCACACGGATTGCCATGTGACCGTGCTCATTTCTTTTCTTTTCACAATGATAGCCAAAAATATGCTTTCAATAACAAGTATGTTCATCAAAATATAACTATTACCATAAATCATTGGTAATCATGCCATGAACATAACCATTTAAAATATCACTTTATAAAACATTTCCATGTCAAAATTCCATACTAATACCTTGGTAACTGGATAGTAATTGTAGTCTGTAAACAGCGCACCAGAAAAGTTCCCAGGAAAGAGAGGTGGGTCACTAATGGACACGCTTAAGTACCATGTCTTTCCTTGCCAGAACTTTCCTTAGACATGCACTTTTCACAAATCACAATTTTGTTTTCCAGTAACTAGAATAATTCTTTTCTGATGTGAAAATACTGCAACCACGGAGCATACTAAGATTTTTCAAATAAAACCGGCACTTTCAAAACTTCTTGTAAATTTATATGAGTACTAGGGTAAATTCCATGTTAAAAATTACACACTTAAAATGGTAGTAAGTTCATGCAATGGCAATGGCTATGGCTATACTAGTCATTTGTTAAGATTCATCTTCTTTTTAAAATACTAATTTTATTTCTTTATTTTCTTGATGCAGGTTTTCATCCTATCTAACCTTCTCTTACTAATCAGAGCATAACTCCCTTAATTTAACTCTGATGTAGGTGATCTTAGTGTCAATTTCAAGATAAAACAATTATCTAAAACTATTATGTTGACCATTGTAGCGAAATATTAAGAAATCAAGGTGATATTACTCCCTAAATGTACAGATTATTTCTTCTCGTGTAAGTTCTGACCTTTACTGACTAATTAGACCATATCTCCCAAATTTGAACTCCAAATTGAGTTATTCCAGTTGGTAAAAATCCATGAGCCCTATATCTATAATTGTTATCTTGGCGTACGATTTTAACTTCCTACAGAATATTTTCCAGAAATTCAAAAACTAAAGCTTTAATAACATATTCTGAACAAACATTTTCTGACCTCTGCTTACTAATCAGCTTATATCTACCTCAAATGGACTTCAAATTGAATGATTCCAGTGCCTAAAAATCCATGACACATTTATCTTTAATTCTTATGTTAATAATTTATTTTAATTCCTTACAGATACTTCTCAGAAATTAAAATACCGAAGCTATCCTAACATATTTTTCCCTGATGACCCATTTTCTGACCTTTGTCTACTAATCGGCTCATATCTCCCTCATATGGACTCCAAATTGAATGATTCCAGTGGCTGAAAATCCATGACATACATATCTTTAATTCTTATGTTAACCATTTATTTTAATTCCCTACCAATAATTCCCAGAAATTAAATTACCGAAGCTATCCTAACATATTCTTCCCTGATGATTCATTTTCTGACCTTTGACTACTAATCAGACCATAGCTACCTCATATGGACTCCAAATGGAATGATTCCAGTGGCTAAAAATCCATGCCACATTTATCTTTAATTCTTATGTTAACCATTTATTTTAATTCCCTACCAATAATTCCCAGAAATTAAATTACCGAAGCTATCCTAACATATTCTTCCCTGATGATTCATTTTCTGACCTTTGACTACTAATCGGACCATAGCTACCTCATATGGACTCCAAATAGAATGATTCCAGTGGGTAAAAATCCATGACACATTTATCTTTAATTCTTATGTTAACCATTTATTTTAATTCCTTATAGATTGTTCCCAGAAATTAAAATACCGAAGCTTAAAATTCTGCCACCCATAGCCATAACCATGCAGAACTATCTACACCAACCTAAGTATTCAAACATACATCACATGCAAGATCAATATGTAACATGATATAGCAACATCATAACCAATCATAAAAGTTCTAAGATCAAAATCTCATACAAATATTATAAGTTTCAAAAGTTTTCTTCAAAAAGAAATATTGTTAAACTTACCTTTAGCTTTCTAAACTTCTCCTTCTTCTTCCTTCCTTTCTTCTTCTCTCTTCTCTCCTTTCCTCACTCTACCTTGCTTCTATTTCTCTCTCTTTCTCACTTGGACGAAATTAAAGTGTTGTAAGGGTGGGTTCTCTTATATAGACCACCAAATAATTCACCTTTCATGATCATGGATCTACCTTATCACAATTAAGATACACTTTGTTGAATTTTTGGAAAACAAACAACTTATGTTCTTGTCTTCCTCTTCCTTAGTCAAGATATGCATAGGAAAAGGAGATTTGTATTTTGAAAATTATGATGATATGTTCTTAAGATAAGGGACAAGGTCCCTTTGATTTAGGGATTCATTTAATTTTTCTTTTGTCTTAATCAATTATGATAGGTTGCCTTTTTAAGTGGCAAATTTCTAGCCCTTCAATCTCCATTATTTGGTTGATATTATTTGTGTGGGCTATGAATGTTTTGTCCTAATACCATGTATTATCATACCACTTGCTAAAATTATGAGTGAAGGATATAGATGTTTTTGTCCTAAAGCCTTGTATTATCATGCCACTTGCCTAAATGATGAATGTAGAATCACACCACTTGCTAAATTTTTGTCTTAATGCCATGTAACCTAATCTTTATTCTTATTATTATATCATCATCTAATTTATTTTATTTTATTTTTCCTCTTGGATTTGGGCTTATTCTTACCCATTATGGGCTTGTCCTACCCATTTTCTTTGCTTTGGATAAAATTCTTCCTTTCTTGGTGGGCTTGGTCACATTTTCATAATTTTTGGGCTATTGGTGAAATTACTATATCCTAGTCCAAGTCTATGTTTAATTTCTTGTTTAGGTTATCCAATGGGCTTGCTAGAAAATTATGTGAAGTGGAAAAACTCTATATGAAGTGTCCATAGGTAAAAGCCCAATGTATGGGTAAAGATTTTAAACTTAGTAACTATAGTTCTTGAATTAGGAAAAATTACCCTAATTCAATGTTCTTTGAAATTTTAAGACCTTTACTTGTTTCTAAAAATTTATCTTCCTTATCCAAGAATTTTGCATCTCTTTAGTATGTTATTTCTAATTTCTTTCCTATTAGATTTTCCTTCTTTATTTGTTCTCTTAATGTTAGAAACATTTTCTATGCATATACCTAAGGTGAAGAATTTCTAAGGATTATATTTCCTTAGATATCTAAAATATTGTCTAATAAATTTTATTTCCTTAATTAAATTTTTTATGTACCTTTATCAATAAAAGAAACGAAATTAAGGATGTTACAGTTGGGCCCAAGAGACTATGTGAAAAATCTCCTCTAAAGTACCGAAACCACCTGGTAAGGTAATGAAGGCATCATCATTACTCATCATTCTAGTCATGCGATCATGCATGGAAGCTACCCTCAATTCTTCCCCAATTGTCTTCCCTATAATGTTGGATGCAACTAGAGCTGTAGGAATAATACCTAGAACTTAACATCCTTCTACATGTGTAGCTATAGACACATATCCCATTAACCCACGGTTATCTCCACCAAAAACTAAATGAATTTTTCTTCTGGCCAGTACTATACCTAAGTTTTGTGCAGCTTTCATATACTCTCCATTTTTTCTAGGACTGGAACTACAAAAGACACAAATATTTTGAAACTGACGGAATGTGATTCCCTCTATAACTGCACACACCCTAACTTTGAGTATGAAGGTAGAGATACTAACATGAGCATTTATAGAAATCAGAGAAGGACATACTTATAATAGCTATGCAAATAGGCCGGACATAATTAGAACAACTATGTAAGTGATCGGTGGATATTAGCTAAATTGAAGGTAAAATTTTTCAAAAATGACGGCAAGCATGTATATGTACAGTAGTTGTGATTGTGGTTCATATTAAGCACATAAAGAGAGTAAGGTTAAGATATCACCAGAAATTTGTCTTTTCCTTACTGTCCTTGATGAAGCATTGATGTCTTGATTCTTGTAGGAAAGTTGTAAGTGATAGGCACAATTGTAAAAAAAAGAGTGAAAATGCAAACAAGTTAATTATTGAAGAGGGACAATCAAATGTTTATTTTATTTTCCCAATGTTCTTGCCATACGACTATCAGTATTATTGAGTTGACTATTTATTTTGAGAATTTTTAATTTAGACTAATTTATTTTACAGTTGATTGATTACGTCTATTTTGAAGCAATTAACTGCATCATACCAATTAACTACGTAATTTTTTTTTTCACAAACTTTTATAAGCTCAGAAATGTTTCTTTTTCACCAAATACCAACAGCTTTAAAGTATATTTTGGTATATATATTCAAAACTTGTGGCCATCGATTTTTGCCAGAATAATAGCTAGATTTTGTTTACAGCTTTTCAAGAATTACGACCACCAATTTTAATTTTCTTTCAATGCTTTGTCCAAATTTTTTATTTTCTATTTTGGCACTGTTCTTTATTATACTTTTCGTCTGTTCTACTGTATTCTTCCTTATTAATGTTTGCCATTAAATGCAAAGTTCTTTTCTCTAATTTCAAGAAAATTTAATTTCTTTTCTTTGAAACTCAGTTATTATGGTGTCTAAGTGGTTAGTAGGTTAAAGTATGGAGATTTTGAAAGAATTTATCTAACAAGGAACACATTTAAAAAAAATATTTATATCAAGTATGTATAACTGTGTAAGTTGGCAGATTATGTGCAAATGAGAAAGAATAATGAGTTTACAGTATATACTGATTGAGTATTCAAGTATGAAGAACACCTAAATTTACCTAATGTGGTTGAGAAAGGAAAAGAGAATAATTTGATAATCATGTTCGAAAATAATGTAAAGTGATCAAGGTATTTGTGTTAAGGGTTTATACCATGCTAAGTTGAGTCTAGTATCAAGGATGTATCGAGGATGTAAATTATGTTGAGATTGGAAATTTACATGTAAATAATTGTTGAGAAAGGAGATTTTAGAAAAGTGATAGATTTTGAATATTGATAACTTCAAGGAAATAAGGATACTAACATATGAAATAATTGTATTAGTATAATGGTAGAAAGAATATACAATTGATATTTCTTTTGTTGTTCTGTGTATCAGCAAGTAAAAAAAATTGAATATTTTGTTTTAAGAGAGTTAATTAGGAAGCTTAGGATCTTAGCTAGATTATAGTATAGCTGATAGTAAATTTAAATGATGTGTTTATACATTAGAAGTTATGTTTTAGGTATCTTTATATAATTTTGGTGAAATTTTGGAGAACATCATTTATCCTTAGTTGAACTTGCCCCTATTAGTAATTATTAGGCCAACATACAAATGGCACCATTTGATGTTTTACATGAAACATCATAGGTCTCTTAATAGGTGAGTGAGTTAAGTAATGTTAACCTTTTGGAATCTAATTTGGAATAATACAATAGATAGAATATGACTAACTTAAATTGATGATGCTAGTTTGGAAAGCATGATTCAAGCATATGTCTTTGAGTTTGGAGGGAGATCCCTTCGCAGAATTTGTCTATAATAAAGTGTTATTGGATGACTTAAAGCCTTATGTAAGAGGTGTTACAAAATTTTTGTTAGATGACTCAGTGGATTCAGACGTATGGTAAGATGTTGTTAATAAAGTGAAATTGATCAGAAACAAAAAATATACAAGAAACTCAATACATGCCAAAAGTCTATAAGGACCATGAATGTTGAGCACTAGAAATTATCAATCGATGACCAAATATTCTTGAAATACTCGCCCATGAAAGAGGTAATGAGGTTTGGAAAGAAGGAAAATTTTAAGCTCTAATATAAAGGCTCTTTTGAAATCTTTGACAAAGTATACATAGTATATATCGTCTAACTTTGCCATTAGGATTAAGTGATGTTGGTACAATATTTCTTGCATTGGTACAAAAGAAGTACCTATCATATTCTTTTCTTGTTATTTAATTCTAAGAAATTCAATTAGAAAAGAATTTGGCTGAATCATGAAGAAAACCCGATATTTATTATTGATCGAAAAGTAAAGAACTTATGGTTGAAGGAAATTGCTATAGTAAAGTTTATATGACAAAATCACACAAGTGAAGAGATTTCCTAGAAAGTAAATTGATATACAAAAAAAATATCTCCAATTAGTTGAGTAATATGGTTGGTTACTCCGAATTATGCATTGAATTCATTTCTTACATATGATATGATGGTTTGAAATTCAAGGACCGAAATTCTTAAGGGGAGAAGAATGTAACATCCCTTAATTTTTAAATAATAATGTTTGACAATAAAAAATATATTTTTACTTTAAATGACTATGTTTTTCTAAAAGTAAGTATACTTTCTGTGAGTAGATAGTTCTTTCAATGACTTACCTTATGCTTTTCTTGAACTTAAAATGTATAATTGGTTATGTTTACAAATTATTTATGCTATCATAAGTTTTTGAAATGTGTTAAAATATATGTTTTGCTTACGAACCAGCAAATAATTCAAGAAGAGTATGGTTTTGTAAATAGATTTTAAAACTTATTGAATATGTGATTCTAAATGTATTTATCATTATTTGGCAAAGTGAATATTATGTGCATGAGGCATTGATTTGTAAAACTATATAGTTGCTGATTTTGATTGAATGGGAAGCGTAAAGATCATGGCGAGTTGCTTAATAATTATACATTGCATTTAATTAATATGCATTTATATATATGTATTTATATGTATGGATGAATATCGACGGGTTGTATGACTTGTGACGGTACCGAATAGGGGACGCCCTATGAGCTTGAGTGAGTCGAGGGAAGACCGCTTCAACCGGGTGACAATGGCAATGTGAGGTGGTAGATGAGTGATGAACTCACATTCCCTAATCACTATTGTGACTGTAGTCGATCGATCACTATGCGTATAGCAAATGAGTGAATTGAGTGTGTAGGTTGACCAGATCGCTAAGTAATGCAGGTGTATTAAAAGTTATTTTTTTATCTCAAAAGCTTAATATTTTTCTATAGTTTATACAGCTGAGCTTAACAACATTTGTTTAATGATCATACCATGCTGAATATGGTTTTGAATATTTGAATATCCTTTTATTTGAGAATATTTAAAATACGGGTCCCATATAGATGTACTTCTGAGCTGTATTTTCTATTTGACAAATTTTAAAGCATGAGTACATCTATATGCTGACCTAAGAGGTCATAGAAGGTATTATCTGCTCACCGAGTTGTTAAACTCACTACACGATATTTCCACATTTTTCATATAAGAATATAGAGTCTAATCTTGTAGATAGGTGATCACTTAGGTGACATATTCTCTTGGTGAGTCTACGTTACTTTCAAGGCTCACAATTCTTGAATTAAATTGTATTTGTATTCTAGAGTGTGCTCTGAATGCCATAGGCAGGAGCCTTACTTCTATTGTTACTTTGACATTTATAACTTGATCTGTATAATGTATATACATGAGAGAACCTATAAGTATCTATTTCTATGACAAGAAATAGTGTTATGCATGTTATGAAAAATATCTGATTGTAGAAAATAAAAAAAAATGTTTGTTTCACCTGCTCGTAAATTGCGGGCATGACACCTCTGACTAGACCATGAGTAATGATTTTGAGCCATATCTTCAATAAGTTCATAAGCCTTATCAACTATTTTTTTCATCAAAGCTCCTCCAACTGCAACATCCACAGACATACGGGTGCTGTATATTAGTCTATTGTAGAATATATGGACTATGAGCTATTTTTCCAACCCATGGTGTAGGCATAGTCTAAGAAGTTCTTTAAATCTCTCTTAAGCTTCATACAATGATTCACCATCATTCTGAGCAAAGGTAGTGATTTGGTTCCTAAGATGGGCTGTCTTACTTGGGGGAAAGTACTTAGCTCAAAATGTTTAAGATAATTACTGCCAAGTAGTGATGGACCCTGATGGAAGAGAATGCAACCATGCATGGTGTAACATCCTAAGTCTCTTATAAAGCTAGATAAATCTAAGAATAAGTAAAGAATTAAAATGCTTAGTTATGTAACAATAAGGCATTTATAAAATAGGTGACATATAGTTAATCATGAATCATATAAATAAAATTCTTAGGAGCATAATGGATGGGGAGAAGATACAGATACATTTTTAAGACATTACTAAACTAGGATTAGTAGTAAATTAAGGCAATATAAAACAACTAAGGAGCTACCAAGTAGCACAACAAAATTGCAACCACCTTACACCTACCAAAGCATGCCAGATTGCCCACAAAGTTACAGCCACATAGTATGCCACATTAGCCATAAAATTTTATCCACCTTGCAGCCACCTTACACCTACCAAAGCATGCTACATTGCCCACAAAGTTACAGCCACATAGCATGCCACATTGCCCACAAAATTGTAGCCACCTTGCACTTACCGAAGCATGCCACATTGCCCACAAAGTTACAGCCACATAGTATGCCACATTAGCCACAAAATTGTAGCCACCTTGCACCTACCAAAACATGCCACATTGCCCACAAAGTTGCAGCCACATAGCATGCCACATTGCCCATAAAACTACAGCCACCTTGTAGCTACCAAAGTATGGCACATTGCCCACAAAGTTGCAGCCAGATAGCATGCCACATTGCCCACAAGATTGCAACCACCTTGCACCTACCAAAGCATACCACATTGCCTACAAAGTTACAACCACCTTGCACTTACCAAAGCATGCCACATTGTCCACAAAGTTGCAACCATATAAAATGCCACATTGCCCACAAAATTCTAGCCACTTTGTCGCCACCTTGCACCTAATAAAGCATGCAACATTGGCCACAAAATTGTAGCCACATTGCACCTACCAAAGCATGCCACATAGCCACAAAAATTTTAGCCAAAATCAACCAAGAAATTGCCACCTTTCAACAAGGAAATCCTGCCGCATAGCCACAAAATTTTTAGACACATTTTAGCCAAGAAAATGCCACCCACTTTAGCAATGCTTCTACCCACAAACATAAAAAAAATACAAAAGCTGTTGTCCCACTCCATGCCCCTACAACCTCATGCCCTCTTGATAAAGGGGAAAATTAAGTGTTTAATGGTTATATTTTATCACCTAATTAATAGTAAACTTGTGATTATTTCCCTGCTTTTAGTTATGCTTTGCTTTGGATACTACTTTGGTTTGTTTTATATTTGTAGGAGAGCAAAAGAGGCCAAGAAGTAAGGGAAAACACTCATGTGAGGAGCTATATGGACTTGGAACATGCTGAGGAGGAAGCAAGGAGGCAACCCAAAAGAAATTAGTAAGAAACAAGCTTGGCAGCCCCAAACATGGCCAGGCCGTGCTCTGTGCAAAGAACGTGGTTTTTCCCATATTTCCATAACAAAGCATGGCCAGGCCATGTCAGGAAGCACGGTCGTGCTTTGTGTTCAAACACTTTGTATTTTTTAGGGTTTTGAGCAATAAAAGGGATATAAATACATGGGGAAGCGTAGCCAAGATGATTAAGACTCATATAGACTTACTTTTACTCAGTTTTAAACTTAAGAAACACCATTAGATTAGGTTTATAGTAGGATTAGTGATTACTTTACGCATATATAGTCGAATTTACATTAATTGAAGTTTGTATTTAGTACATTTTGCAACTAGGTTTTATCTTTCCATCTTTACTTCTACTTCTACTTTTATTCTTTCTCTTTGATTGTATTGAACACTTATGAGTTATTCAATGAATTGGATTATGCTTTATATTTCCATTATGTGTGACTAGATATTAATATAGGGTTGCGGTAAACCCACTTATGATATGATGATATTGTGCTAATTGAATTGTGGAACCCTAATTGTGATTATTTGTTGATTAATTAGGATTAACTATTATGTGCATGTTTAAGAGTTGATAGAATGCCTGATCACCAATCTGTCATGTCTTAGGTTATTAACCGATGAACTGAAAGGTGAAACTTAATATTGGAACTGAATAGTTAATTAGGGATATCTTAATCACGAAAGTAGTTTAAGGTTCTCTAGGAATTGAATCAATTAGTGGGCACGAGAAAACTGATTAATTGCATTCCATGGTTGGCATAGAACTTAGTGGACCTAGGCTGAACTAAGAACCACGAAAGTAGATAATTGGATTAACCTAGGTACGATTAGTAATGCTTGAAAGAGGTTATTAGTTAATTAAGGATAAATCATTCCCAATTACCTAGATAATTATAATGAGAGATACATATTGATTTTTCTGTGGGATACAACTCGTACTCGCCGGAATAGCCACAACTACACCATGTTCTTGCGGTTATTTATAAAACACACGCAACAAGTTTTTTGGCACCATTTCTAGGGAACAAAAGTGTCAATATTAGATATTTTGCGAAATAGCTAGACTAGATATTTTTCTTTTAATTTTTTTACATAATTCTATCTTGCTAATTTTTGTTCCTTTTTCTTCCTTTATAGCAGTGTTGCTCTTTTATTTGAAGGGATCATGAATTCTTTGTTGAATTTGACCTGGAGATTGAACGTACCTTATAAGGGAGAAGAAGAAAACAGTAGCAAGATCATCTTGCACCACCTACCATGGTGGATAGAGATAACCTATCTCTTAAGAATTTCACTGCCCCAGATACGCATGGCCTGAACACTAGCATTGTTAGACTAGTTGTTGAGGCAATCAACTTTAAGCTGAAGCCTTTTCTATTGTAGATGGTTCAGCAAAATCAATTTGGAGGGTTACCTACTAAGGACCCCAATCTCCATCTATCAGTCTTTTTGGAGTACTATGACACATTGAAGCTTAATGGAGTATCATTTGATGCCATTAGATTGAGATTTTTCCCATTCTCTTTACGGGACAAGGCTCGTGCATGGTTGCACTCTCTTTCATTAGGGTCCATCACTACTTGGCAGCAATTATCTCAATCTTTTTTAGCCAAGTACATCCCACCAAGTAAGACAGCCCATCTTAGAAATCAAATAACTACTTTTGCTCAAAAGGATGGTGAGTCTTTGTATGAAACTTAGGAGAGATTCAAAGAACTCCTCAAAAAATGCCCACACCATGAGTTAGAAAAATGGCCCATAGTCCATATATTCTACAATGGACTAATATACAACACATATATGTCTGTGGATTTTGCAACTGGAGGAGCTTTGATGAACAAAACAATTGATAAGACATATGAACTGATTAAAGATATGGCTCAGAATCACTACTCATGGTCTAAAGAGAAGCAACCAAGAAAACCAGTAAATATGTATGAATTAGATGCGTTTAATCATCTCACTTCTAAAGTTGATGCATTATTTTAGAAGCTAGATAAATTGAGTGTCAATGCTATTGGTTCTCTTCCATCTCCTGCATGTGAGATCTATGGATGTGTTGGCCCTATAGTCAATGAATGCTAGCTTGGAAATTCTGCACCTCAGGATTGTGAACAGGTAAATTTTGTGAATAACAATAACCAAAGAAACAATCCTTACAGTAACACTTACAATTCAGGCTGGAGAAATCACCTAAATCTCTCGTACAAGCCTAATGTGAATCAGCTGTAGAATAATTTTAGACAACCTCCTGGGTTTCAGAATCATAGGCCATTCAACCCTCCTGCACAGCCAAAGTCAAATCTAGAGGCTCTAATAAAGAATTTTATTGCTACTCAGAGTAAACAAAATGATGAATTTAGAGTCTAGAACCACTCAATGTGTAATAGCCATAAATTTAATAAAGTCTTAAGAAAAGAAAAATTTTGAATAATAGAGAGAATTTTGAAAATGAAGAAAAGAACCAGTGGAAATAAATTTATTTATTATATGGATTAAAGAATTATAAAAGGAATATGAGAATTTACGTTGTGGCGCGTAATTTTTATTTTTCAATGATAGTATTTTGTTATAAGCAAATATATTTTTATTTGTTTAAAAATGATTATGTTTTGCGAAAAGTAAGTAGACTTTTAATTAAAAGAAGTATTGTGTTTAAAATAATTATACCGGCCTCCAATGAATTTTTATGGTAATTTTAGAAATATTCTTTCTTTTGATATGAATAAAGATATTCATTTCGAGATTTATTTTATTACAATTTTTATCAAGAAAAATTATGATTTAAGAGTCTAATTAAAGATTTATGAGAATGGAAATTTTTAGAAATTTTTGGGATATTTTATGATGAAAAATGGAATTTATATGAATTTATATAAAAGAAAATTCTAGTATTAATTATTTAATAATTATTATATTTTTTTTAAAAAAAGAGAAATGATGATAAAACGAATCCCGGGGAGAGTAATTGAATTCGAAAGAAGAATCGTGAAATATGCATAGTGAGTAAATAGTGAGTGAATAGTAACTTATAACTTTTTTTCTCGATCTGGGGTACCGATTGGCTTCTGATTTCAAAACTGAAGGTATTACTGAATTCAAGACAAAGAATACTTCAGTTTTGACTGATCATTTTTTTCAAATCAGCCATTGAATCGCTGTAGATCTGAAGTCGAAAATCTCGGTAAAAGGTAAGTTTTGAAAATCTTACTTAGAGACTTCTAATTAGAAATCTGACTCCGTAGATGGATTCAGAAATTAGATAAACATTAGAAAATGAATTTGTTTAATTGATTTGGTAAAATTTTTGTGACGGTAAATAGTATTTTCCAGCGATGAATAGTGATTGTCAATAGTATTTTTCGGCGTGAATAGTATTTCCAGCGGTGAACAATACCTTTAGCGTTGACCTACGTTGACCGAGCTCCTAGAGGCCAAATTTTTAGCAAATTTGGAGTCATTTTCAAGGTTTTCGAACGTTTTGAACTCGATTTTAGGGTTTGTTTTGCTGAATTCGGATCAGAAACTAGGATGTTAAGGGTGTCCAACTTTGTACTTCAAAGAGTGAGTAGATAATTCTTCTTATGGCTTATTTTTACTCTTCTTGAACTTTACATTGATAAATGAGTATGATTACATATTATCTATAGTTTCATATATTTCTGAAATGGTTTGGAATGTCTGAAATAATTGAAATATGATATTTAGTTCAAGAAGAGTATGACTTTTGAAATGAATTTTGAAACACATTGAACATGCGATTTTTTAAATGTATTTTGCATTACATGGCAAAGAAAATATGTTATGTATGTGACATTGATTTTACAGTGTTATGTTTGCCTCGGATATGGGCATGATTATATGATTCCCCTTATTGAAAAATTTATGACAAAAGATTTTGTACTAAGACTGACAGCTCTGTTTTGAATGATATGTAAAGTGATAAGTTGCCGAATATGATTGTATGGCGAGTTGTTTGATAATGATGCATTGCATTTGATGGATATGCACTTTTATACATGTTTATATATATATATATATATATATATATATATATATATATATATATATATATATATGTATGTATTGATGAGTGATGAAAAGGTGATGAACTCACAATCCATGTTTATCTATTAAGTATATTGAAAGTTGTGGCATACTTGAACATTATATAAAAGAATTGATTTTTATTGCATATCAAATTTGATTTAAGATCAATTTGTATCATATGTGGGTACAGGTATTTGAATGTGATTTGAACTGAGAATGTTTTGAAAATGCGAATCCCATAAGGATGTACTTCTGAACGGTAGATTTTAATATGATAAATTTTAATATAAGAGTACTTATGTTGATCTGAGAGGTCATAGGAGGTATTATTTGCTCACTGAGTTGTAAAACTCACTACACGTGGTTGATATTTTTTTTCAGATAAAGACCCAGACTTTAGTCCTGCAGCTACTTGATTGACTGGGTGTCGTATTTTAGTGGTGAGCCTAAATTTTTTCTGGGCTCTCAGTATGTAAACTTGTAATATATTTGTACTCTAGAGTTGCTCTGAACGTCACGGGCAGGATCCTTGTTTCCGCTGTAAACCTGATATATACATAGACTTGGCATGTATAGTTATCAGTATTGTTAATTTGAGAACGTGTGATGTTATTCATATATGTGATATTAAGAAACGATTTGCAATAGCATGATAATAAAGTTTATCGGATAATAGAGGTATTCGCGTTCCTAAAGTAGGGGTGTGACAAGTTGGTATCAGAGCATTAGGTTTCCCTGTGACAATAAGAGCAAAGGATTCTTTAGTAGGACCTTTAGTATCGATATGAGCCGGACATATTTATACTTCAGGTGCTGCTGAGGGATTCTATAGGATATTCACTTCCTTTCTATTCCAAGTGTCTTTAAATTCCTTGAGTAAAGTTTGAATACATATTATAGTATCTTAAAGAGGTGTTTATTCTATATAGTTAATGATGCCGCTAAGAACTAGAGCGATCACTAGAGAAGAAGCTGTAGATCGTGCACCCTCTATAGAAGAGTCTGCACAATCTACAATACCATAACAAAGAGGCCATGGTAGAGGCCGACCTAGAGGAAGAGGTAGAGGTAGAAGACGTGCACGGGGTCTGAGAACCCCAAGACAAGATGAACAGACTCCTGTATCTGATAGAGTTCCTGAGGAAAGAGTAGAAACCCCTTAGGAGCCACCTGATAAAACCGCTGATATGATTGCTGGTATATATAAAAGTTTAGAAACATTGGCTGGATTTATAGTGGAACAGGGTAGAAGGGAAGCCCAGCCAGCAGAAAATGCTCCTGAACTGCAAGAACTGGGAAGAACAGCTGAGCAAGAGGACAAGTTACAAGGATTGAGGTGTCATTACCACAATTCCTTAAGTTAAAACCTCCGAATTTTTCTGGGTCAGATGTTCAGGAAGACCCACAGATATTTATTGATGCTATGGAACGAGTTTTCAGAGCCTTAGGGTGCTCTAGTAGAAGATCTTTTGAATTGGTGTCTTTTCAACTATCTGATGTGGCCCAAGTTTGGTTTTAGACACTTGTACAAGGACGGGCAGTTATTTTACCACCAATGGAGTGGAACGAATTTAAGGAAGCATTTATGAATCGCTTTCTACCAACGAGTGAAAGAGACAAGAGGGCCAAAGAGTTTGAGGAATTAAAACAAATACCAAACATGTCAGTTTCTGAATATGACATCCGTTTTACCTGGTT
The DNA here is from genome assembly GCA_037074535.1 of Gleditsia sinensis. Classification (NCBI taxonomy): domain Eukaryota; kingdom Viridiplantae; phylum Streptophyta; class Magnoliopsida; order Fabales; family Fabaceae; genus Gleditsia; species Gleditsia sinensis. Next base: position 56,758,213 of record CM073470.1, read on the forward strand.
GTCCAGATATGCACCATATCTGGTCCCTACTAAAAAGGATAGAATTAAGAGATTTGTTTTGAGATTGATATGCCCATTGTTTAAGTCAGTGGGTCCTCAGATGGATCATTTTTCAACTTGTTCAGCAGCTGTGAACTGTGCTAGAATGATGGAAACACGAGAGCAAGATGACATAGAAGGTCTTAAGAGAAGGAAAAGAGATTGAGATAGTAATGCCCAGATTAGATATAATCCTTGTAATAACCTCTCTTTTTTCCAATTATGTAACAACCCTTTTTTTTCCTTTATTATTATACAATATTGAGTTCACATACATGTCATTAATCAAAACATACATATAACATATCAAACACATAGATATTTACATCTTGTTTATTTTGGTTGACCAATTCCGGAGATACAGGTGCGGGTGGTTGCACCTTAACCGGGATCTGAGCCAACTCGACCACAAACATCTTATTTGATTCTGAAATCTGCCCAACATAAAGTAACTCGATGCAATGTGTACTAAAAGCTAGAGCCTTAGAAACAAAAGCTGCATAAATAATTTTCTGAACATGATATGGAAATATAGTGAGAATTAAATCCCAGTAAGTTCAACAATAAATTACCATCAGTAAAGCTCATCACGTCGTGTTCAGCTATATAAACTACAGAAAATATCTTTGGTCACATGAATGCATTATATCTATGCACATAAGAATCATACTGTAATGATATGTATGACAGGATTAACTATTTTCAAAATATCATATGATGGCCATCAACTTATTCTCATTTCAAGCTACCCCGGTCAGGGTGAGTATCCTCTACTCTCCGGTACGGGATTTTCTCGCTCCGTCCGACATGGCCCACTTTCTCTTTCTTTTCTCATTATCATGATCATAACCGTTGGTAGGGCGTCCCCTACAGGTGCACCACACGGATTGCCATGTGACCGTGCTCATTTCTTTTCTTTTCACAATGATAGCCAAAAATATGCTTTCAAAAACAAGTATGTTCATCAAAATATAACTATTACCATAAATCATTGGTAATCATGCCATGAACATAACCATTTCAAATATCACTTTATAAAATATTTCTATGTCAAAATTTCACACTTAAGATGGTAAGAAGTTCATACAATGGCAATGGCTATGGCTATACTAGTCATTTATTAAGATTCATTTTCTTTTTTAAATACTAATTTTATTTCTTTATTTTCTTGATGCAGGTTTTTATCCAATCTAACCTTCTCTTACTAATCAGAGCATAACTCCCTCAATTTAACTCTGATATAGGTGATCTTGGTGTCCATTTCAAGATAAAACAATTATCTAAAACTATTATGTTGAACATTATAGTGAAAAATTAAGAAAAGAATGTGATATTACTCCCTCAAAGTATAGGATAGTTCCTCTCGGATAGGTTCTGACCTTTACTGACTAATTAGACCATATCTCCTAAATTGGAACTCCAAATTGAGTTATTCCAGTTGGTAAAAATCCATGAGCCATATATCTATAATTTTTATGTTGGTGCACTATTTTAATTCCCTACATAATATTCCCAGAAATTAAAAAACTAAAGCATTAATAACATACTCTTCCCTGAATAAACATTTTCTGACCTCTGCTTACTAATCGGATCATATCTACCACATATGAACTCCAAATTGCATAATTCCAGTGGGTATATTTCCATGAGACATAGATATATAACTTTCATGTTAACCATTTATTTTAATTCCATACAAATAATTCCCAGAAATTAAAATACAGAAGCTTCCCTAACATATTCTTCCCTGATGAACCATTTTCTGACCTTTGACTACTAATCAGCTCATATATTCCTCATATGGACTCCAAATTGAATGATTCTAGTGTCTTAACATCCATGACACATATATCTATAATTCTTATGTTAACCATTTATTTTAATTCCATACCGATAATTCCCAGAAATTAAAATACAAAAGCTGTCCTAACATAATTTTCCCTGATGAACCATTTTCTGACCTTAGATTACTAATCGGACCATATCTACCACATTTGGACTCAAAATTGAATGATTCCAGTGGATAAAAATCCATGACACACATATATTTAATTCTTATGTTAACCATTTATTTTAATTCCCTACCAATAATTCCCAGAAATTAAATTACCGAAGCTATCCTAACATATTCTTCCCTGATGATTCATTTTCTGACCTTTGACTACTAATCAGCCCATAGCTACCTCATATGGACTCCAAATGGAATGATTCCAGTGGGTGAAATTTCGTGACACATATATCTTTAATTCTTATGTTAACCATTTATTTTAATTCCTTATAGATTGTTCCCAGAAATTAAAATACCGAAGCTTAAAATTCTGTCAACCATAGCCATACCCATGCAGAACTATCTACACCAACCTAAGTATTCAAACATACATCACATGCAAGCTCAATATGTAACATGATATAGCAACATCCATGACCAATCATCAAAGTTCTAAGATCAAAATCTCATATAAATATTATAAGTTTCAAAAGTTTTATTCAAAAAGAAATATTGTTAAACTTACCTGGAGCACTTAGTCCCCTAGACTTCTCCTTCCTCTTTCTTCCTTTCTTCCTCTCCTTTCCTCACACTACCTTGCTTCTATTTTTGCTCTCCCTCACTTGGACGAAATTCTAATGTTGTAAGGGTGGGTTTTCTTATATAGACCACCAAATAATTCACCTTTCATGATCATGGGTCTACCTTATCACAATTAGGATACACTTTGTTGAATTTTTAGAAAACAAACAACTTATGTTCTTGTCTTCCTCTTCCTTAGTCAAGATATGCATAGAAAAAGGAGATTTTTATTTTGAAAATTATGATGATATGTTCTCAAGATATGGGGCAAGATCCCTTTGATTTAGGGATTCATTTCCTTTTTGTTTTGTCTTAATCAAGTATGATAGATTTGCCTTTTTAAGTGGCAAATTTCTAGCCCTTGAATTTTCCTTACTTAACTAAAATTATTTGTGTAGGATAATGATGTTTTGTCATAATGCTATGTATTATTACCCACTTGCTAAAGTTATGAATGTAGGATATAGATGTTTTTGTCCTAAAGCCTTGTATTATTATGCCACTTGCCAAAATGATGAATGTAGAATCACACCACTTGCTAAATTTTTGTCTTAATGCCATGTCACTTAATCTTGATTACACCAATATTTCATCACTTTATTTTTATTTTTATTTTTATTTTTCCTCTTGGGTTTGGCCTCAATCTTGCCCATTTTCCTTACTTTGGTTAAAATTCTACCTTTCATAATGGGCTTGGTCACATTTTCATGATTTTTGGACTACCGGTCCAACTTCTATATCCTAGTCCAAGTCTATGTTTTATTTCTTCCTTAGGCTATCCTATTGGCTTGCTAAAAATTCATGTGAAGTAGAAAAACTCTATATGAAGTGTCTATAGGTTAAAGCCCAATTACGGGTGGAGATACTAAACTTAGTAACTTTTGCTCTTAAATTAAGAAAAATTACCATAATCCGATCTTCTTGAAATTTTAAGACCTTTACTTACTTCACAAAAATTTATCTTTCTTTACCTAAGAATTTTACCTTTCTTTAACATGTTTATTTCTAATATTTCCTCTTAGGTTTTCTTTCTTTACCTATTCCATTAATATTAGAACATTTCTATGCATATATGTAAGGTGAAGAATTTCTAAGGAAAATATCTAAAAAATTACGGGATGTTACATTATTCCCCCCTTAAGAAATTCGGTCCCCGAATTTCAATCCATCCTACTACATGTAGGGAATGAAATTAAGGCATTATTCAGAGTTACCAAGCTTATTACCTAAATAATTAGAGATATCTTTTCTGTATGACATCTTTACTTTTTAATATGTCTATTCACTTGAGTGATTTTGCCATATAACTTAACCATAAGGATTTCTTTCACTCATAAGTTCTTCAATTGATATCCTCTAGCCCGCATGGATATATCTATGGGTCGATATTAGAAAACACACATATAAAGGAACATATACACCTTCATATTGTGTAACTATCTTTTCTTATTCCAAACTTCTATCAAGTCAATTTGTTTTTTCATATATCAACATTATCCCCTGAATATCATCATCTTAATCTATCATCTATTTTTATCCTCAAATCCTTTAATCAATATGTTAAACATACATAGCAATAAATCCTTCAAACCTTTAATAACTTTTATGTACCATTGACACATGTCTAATAATTCCAACTTACCTCATCACAGTAATTCTATACAAGCTTATTAACACCATTAAACTCATTGTCAAAAATTTCAATTATTTCTTCTATCATATCCAAAAGCACCTCATTCTAGCTTATGCCAATCCCATTTAATTCACCCAATCATTTCAAGAAGATTTGTGTTTTTTTTTCCTAACAATTACTCATACATGAATTCTCAATTCCAACATAATTCACATCCTAGATACTAGACTCAATTTAGCATGATATAATCCTTTAACACAAATATCTTGATAACCTACATTATTTTCGGACATGGTTCTTAGAATATTCTCTATATTTCCAAATTAAGAGTTCAAAGACTAACTTAAATCCTACTTCCTATATTTTATTCCTCAAGAACTTCAACACCACTAATTCTCTTGATTACATTCGTCAAAACACCATAAGACCATCATCCGTCCATTCTTTTCAAACTTTTCATTACTTTAACCTACTAACAACTTAGACACCATAATAACCGAGTTTCAAAGAAAAGAAATTATCTTTCATTGCAATGAGGGAAAATAACCTTGCATTTAATGTCAACCGTTAATGAGTGAAACAGACGAAAAGCATAATAGAGAATGGTGCCAAAAACGAAAGTCAAAAATTTTGACAAAGCATTGAAAAATATTAAAATCAGTAGCCGCAAATTTTGAATATATGTGTCAGAATCTACTTTAAATCTATTGGTATTCCATGGAAAGATATCACATGGAAAAGAAACATTTCTGAGCTTATAAAAGTCTGTGAAAATCAAAGAATATGTAGTTAACTGGTAGGATGCAGTTGATTGCTTCAAAATAGATGTAATCAATCAACTGTAAAAAAAACCAGTCCAAATTAAAATTTCTCAAAATAGCTAGTCGACTTAATAATACTGATAGTCGACAGGCAAAAACATTGAGAATACAAAATAAATCATTTGATTGCATTTTTTTTTTCAATGAAGGCTATCACCTACAACTTTTCTACAAGAATCAAAACATCAATGCTTCATCAAAGACAACAAGATAAAGATAGATTTCTGGTGATATCTTATCTTATACTCTTTATGTGCTTAATATGGGTCACAGTCATACTACTGTACATATACATGCTTGCCGTCATTTTTTATTTTTTTACCTTTAATTTAGCTAATATCCACCAATCACTCACATAGTTGTTCTAATAATACCCGGCCTATTTGCATAGCTATTATAAATATGCCCTTCTCTGAGTTCTATAAATACTTACATTAGTATCTTTGTCCATTATCAAAGTTAAGGTGATAGAAATTATGGAGGGAACCGCATTTCGTCAGTTCCAAAATATCTGTGTCTTTTGTGGTTCTAGTCCTGGAAAAAGATGAGGAGTATGTTAAAGCAGCACAAAATCTGGGTATGGTGTTGGCTAGGAGAAAAATTCATTTAGTGTATGGTGGAGGTAACTGTGGGTTAATGGGGTGTGTGGCTACAGCTGCACATGCAAGGGGATGCCAAGTTCTAGGTATTATTCCTACAGCTCTAGCTACATCCAGCAACATAGGGAAGACAATTGGGGAAGAATATAGGGTAGTTTCCATGCATGAACGCATGGCTAGAATGATGAGCAATGCTGATGCCTTCATTGCCTTACCAAGTGGTTTTGGTACTCTAAAGGAGATTTTCCAAATAGTCTCTTGGGCACAACTGAATATGCATCATAAACCGATATGTTTGTTAAATGTTAATCACTTCTTTGATGGTTTGTTATCTTTTCTAGATCAAGTTGTGGAACAGAGGTTTATCTCACACTCAGCACGACAAATTCTCATCTCAGCTTCAAATGCTGAGGAGTTGATTGATTCTTTACAAGCCTATGTTCATGTACCTGATCTAACTATTACTCCAATAGAATGGACGACAGATAACCGCAGGAAGCGTAAATTGGATTTGGATCTTCATCTTTAAATGTAGTAAAACGTAGCTATTATTGTACTACTTTTACTTTCTTAGACTCTACTTGTATACCATATTTACCAACCATACTCCTTTAGAGTTGGTAAAACTATCTTTGAATGTTGCTTATGATCCTCTGAACTTTTGAAATATTCTAGTATATCATCCATATATGTAATAACAAATTATTCCAGGGATGACCTAATTACTATTCATTAAATCTATGAATGCAGCTAAAGATTTGTCAATTTAAATGCATCACCAAGAACTCATAATGCCCATAATAAGTCCTACATCCTCTTCTCTTATCCCTAATTAATGTTACTCATATCCCAAATCTATTTGTGGAAAAATATTGAACACCTTATAACTGGTCAAACAGGTAATCTATACGAGCTAATGGGTTTCTATTTTACATTGTCACCTTATTCAACTGTCTATAATCTATGCATAGTCATAGTGATCCATCTTTCTTTTTCACAGATAGAACTAGAGCACTCCAAATAAAAGTACTAGGGCATTTAAATCCCTTGTCTAACAAGTCTTGTAACTAAATTTTTTTTTCAATTGATATCATTCTATATAAGGTTATAGATACTAGTTGGGTTCTAAGGAGTAAATCAATATTAAATTCTCAAATTACCGTGGCAAGGTTGTGTAGGGTTTCCTCCACATTGTTTACGAAATTCCTCCTTAGTGGTGCCATTTCCTACCGTGGCAAAAATAAAGTTATGCTGCTATTGAGGAGATCAAGCCCAATAGTTAGTTTTAAAAAAAAATTTAACAGCAGTCATAACACCACTTCGGCATATATATAGGAAACACTAGTAATTTCCTACCTATATGAAATCACTGATCCCCTACACAACACTACTACAATATACTCAAGATACTATAAGATCGATTCAGATAACCAACCACCCACTGGCCATCTAGGATCGACCTGCTCTGATACCAATTATGGAACAACCTCTTTTTTTTTCCTTTATTATTATACAATATTGAGTTCACATACATGTCATTAATCAAAACAGACGTATAACATATCAAACACATAGATATTTACATCTTGTTTATTTTAGTTTACCAATTCCGGAGATACAGGTGCGGGTGGTTGCACCTTCACCGGGATCTGAGCCAACTCGACCACAAACATCTTATTTGATTCTGAAACCTGCCCAACATAAAGTAACTCGATCCAATGTGCACTAAAAGCCAGAGCCTTAGAAACAAAAGGTGCATAAATAATTTTCTGAACATGATATGGAAATATAGTGAGAATTAAATCCCAGTAAGTTCAACAATAAATTATCATCAGTAAAGCTCATCACGTCATGCTCAGCTGTAGAAACTACAGAAAAATATCTTTGGTCACATGAATACATTATATCTATGCACATAAGAATCATACTGTAATGATATGTATGACCGGATTAACTATTTTCAAAATATCATATGATGGCCATCAACTTATTCTCATTTCAAGCTACCCCGGTCAGGGTGAGTATCCTCTACTCTCCAGTACGGGCTTTTCTCGCTCCGTCCGACATGGCCCACTTTCTCTTTCTTTTCTCATTATCATGATCACAACCGTTGGTAGGGCGTCCCCTACTGGTGCACCACACAGATTGCCATGTGACCGTGCTCATTTCTTTTCTTTTCACAATGATAGCCAAAAATATGCTTTCAAAAACAAGTATGTTCATCAAAATATAACTATTACCATAAATCATTGGTAATCATGCCATGAACATAACCATTTCAAATATCACTTTATAAAATATTTCCATGTCAAAATTTCACACTTAAGATGGTAAGAAGTTCATACAATGGCAATAGCTATGGCTATACTAGTCATTTATTAAGATTCATCTTCTTTTTTAAATACAAATTTTATTTCTTTATTTTCTTGATGCAGGTTTTCATCCTATCTAACCTTTTCTTACTAATCAGAGCATAACTCCCTCAATTTAACTCTGATGTAGGTGATCTTGATATCCATTTCAAGATAAAACAATTATCTAAAACTATTATGTTGAACATTGTAGGGAAAAATTAAGAAACAAATGTGATATTACTCCCTCAAAGTACAGGATAGTTCCTCTCGGATAGGTTCTGACCTTTACTGACTAATTAGCCCATATCTCCCAAATTGGAACTCCAAATTAAGTTATTCCAGTTGGTAAAACTCCATGAGCCATATATCTATAATTGTTATGTTGGCGTGCTATTTTAATTCCCTACATAATATTCCCGGAAATTCAAAAACTAAAGCATTAATAACATACTCTTCCTTGAATAAACATTTTCTGACCTCTGCTTACTAATCGGATCATATCTACCTCATATGAACTCCAAATTGCATAATTCCAGTGGGTATATTTCCATGAGACATAGATATATAACTTTCATGTTAACCATTTATTTTAATTCCATTCAGATAATTCCCAAAAATTAAAATACAGAAGCTACCCTAACATATTCTTCCCTGATGAACCATTTTCTAACCTTTGACTACTAATCAGCTCATATGTTCCTCATATGGACTCCAAATTGAATGATTGTAGTGTCTAAACATCCATGACACACATATCTATAATTCATATGTTAACTATTTATTTTAATTCCATACCGATAATTCTCAGAAATTAAAATACAAAAGCTGTCCTAACATAATCTTCCCTGATGAACCATTTTCTGACCTTGGCTTACTAATCGGACCATATCTACCACATTTGGACTCCAAATTGAATGATTCCAGTGGCTAAAAATCCATGACACACATATATTTAATTCTTATGTTAACCATTTATTTTAATTCCCTACCAATAATTCCCAGAAATTAAATTACCAAAGCTATCCTAACATATTCTTCCTTGATGATTCATTTTCTGACCTTTGACTACTAATCAGACCATAGCTACCTCATATGGACTCCAAATGGAATGATTCCAGTGGGTGAAATTTCGTGACACATATATCTTTAATTCTTATGTTAACCATTTATTTTAATTCCTTATAGATTGTTCCCAGAAATTAAAATACCGAAACTTAAAATTCTGTCAACCATAGCCATACCCATGCAGAACTATCTACACCAACCTAAGTATTCAAACATACATCACATGCAAGCTCAATATGTAACATGATATAGCAACATCCATGACCAATCATCAAAGTTCTAAGATCAAAATCTCATATAAATATTATAAGTTTCAAAAGTTTTATTCAAAAAGAAATATTGTTAAACTTATCTGGAGCACTTAGTCCCCTAGACTTCTCCTTCATCTTTCTTCCTTTCTTCCTCTCCTTTCCTCACACTACCTTGCTTCTATTTTTGCTCTCCCTCACTTGGACGAAATTCTAATGTTGTAAGGGTGGGTTTTCTTATATAGACCACCAAATAATTCACCTTTCATGACCATGGGTCTACCTTATCACAATTAGGATACACTTTGTTGAATTTTTAGAAAACAAACAACTTATGTTCTTGTCTTCCTCTTCCTTAGTCAAGATATGCATAGAAAAAGGAGATTTTTATTTTGAAAATTATGATGATATGTTCTCAAGATATGGGGCAAGATCCCTTTGATTTAGGGATTCATTTCCTTTTTCTTTTGTCTTAATTAAGTATGATAGATTTGCCTTTTTAAGTGGCAAATTTCTAGCCCTTGAATTTTCCTTACTTAACTAAAATTATTTGTGTAGGATAATGATGTTTTGTCATAATGCTATGTATTATTACCCACTTGCTAAAGTTATGAATGTAGGATATAGATGTTTTTGTCCTAAAGCCTCGTATTATTATGCCACTTGCCAAAATGATGAATGTAGAATCACACCACTTGCTAAATTTTTGTCTTAATGCCATGTCACTTAATCTTGATTACACCAATATTTCATCACTTTATTTTTATTTTTATTTTTATTTTTCCTCTTGGGTTTGGCCTCATTCTTGCCCATTTTCCTTACTTTGTTTAAAATTCTACCTTTCATAATGGGCTTGGTCACATTTTCATGATTTTTGGGCTACCGGTCCAACTTCTATATCCTAGTCCAAGTCTATGTTTTATTTCTTCCTTGGGCTATCCTATTGGCTTGCTAAAAATTTATGTGAAGTAGAAAAACTCTATATGAAGTGTCTATAGGTTAAAGCCCAATTACGGATGGAGATACTAAACTTAGTAACTTTTGCTCTTAAATTAAGAAAAATTACCATAATCCGATCTTCTTGAAATTTTAAGACCTTTACTTACTTCACAAAAATTTATCTTTCTTTACCTAAGAATTTCACCTTTCTTTAACATGTTTATTTCTAATATTTTGCTCTTAGGTTTTCTTTCTTTACCTATTCCATTAATATTAGAACATTTCTATGCATATATGTAAGGTGAAGAATTTCTAAGGAAAATATCTAAAAAATTATGGGATGTTACAGGTTGCTACTTTCTCCTACTAGGTGGTGGATGCACCTGCTGCGCAGCTCTGCTCCCCTGCCACCTGCACCATATCAAACAGATTCAGTGCATCCTATTAAAAAGGGCCTAACTCACTCAATATCACTCAGTTTACTGCCATGATTGCTGCATATGCATACTAAATTGTTACAGCAAACAAGGTGGATGATAATGTATCTAAGGGAGTCATTACATTCAATTAAATCTGGGAATAATAGTGCTTAATAAATCAAATAGCAAAGTAAACACACTCGGAAAGCACATAAAAACTGCAATAAATTGAAGTTATCAAATCCCCCCAAACTTAAAGGGTTGCTTGTTCCCATATGGTCCTGCTGCTAGCTCTCAACTCTCAAGATTGTTTCCATATAAGGAACACCACAAGCCTTCTTCCTAATCACAACCAAAACCTTCTTTGAAGTTGTGTGTGTGACATGGACAGTTTCTCCAAGAGCCACTCGGGTCAAGCTCAGCCAGAGTTCCTAAGATTCTCATGCTAATATATTGAGCCTCCTTACTTAGGACAAGTTGGCATACTTTATAGGCACAGCCAGGGCAACAAATATAAGGGTAGCTCACTTATTTCCTTTCTCTCTTCCTTCTTCTTCTCTATCTCTCTCTCTTTTTTTATAGCATAGATATTATTCTAGCTGAGGTCATTAGTGCCTTTTGACGAGAATGCCAACATGTAAGGTGCAGGCACCCGGTTACTTAGCCTTATCACCCTTAAGTAGCATCCCACTCATACTCTATGTCCTTGTTTTACGCAAGGGTACACATAGGGCTTATGCATACCCTTGGTTACTAAGGAACTACAGAGGCATTGAAGTGTCCAAATTTCTCTCGTTTCTTCCACTTTCCCCCAAACTTAAGCCTTTTTGACAATAAGCTTATGCCTCTTTCATAATTCCGCAGGAGACTCTCAATATTAGCTCTAGAAACTTAAGTCCAATTTCTGAAAAATCACCAAATATCTCTTGACAAACAGACCATGGTCCTATGCTCATAAGAAGAAGGTTCTGTGTGTGATTGGGTAAGTGTGCAAATCTCCTATTCTGATTTTTAGTGAAATTCCCAATCCTCCTCATGGAGTATCCTAGAACTACAGTAGGTTATGAAATGTGTAGACTCATCTCTCTCTACATTCCCTTTTTTATATATAAATATATCTAAAATAGATAGTAAGATAGACAACAGCAAGTAATAGTACAGTCTTATCCACCACAATCAGGCAGAAGCACAAATAAGCCAAAGCACGAATAAATAGAAACCCAAATCAAACAAGTCCAAGTCCAACATATGCTTCAGCAAACACTACAGCAATAACTAAAACAATACTAATTCAATTCCCCAGTAGATGCCACATCAAATATTTACGTGATCTATATCACAACCCCCCAAACTTAATGATGAGCAGTGTCTCCAATGCTGATTAAATTGCCAAAACCATAAGAGACACCAATCAAAAATAGGAGCAGAGTAAAAGAAATTCTAAACGCAGCAGAGATGGAATAGGAAATAAGGGAACTTCTTGAGGGTGCTTGCACTCCTTCGTTATGTTGATCTGTGCGGGCTCTAGATTTTTCCTGTCCCCTTCGTGATGGTAGCTGCCCTCTTTGCTAGAGGCTCATCATCCTCTGAAGACTCCATGGCCTCATGAGGCTGTGGGGGGAAATGTTCTTTCTTCTTGGCTGTGGGAGGAGTCTTGATACTCCTGGTCCCCTTTTGAATGAGGTTCTGGGGTCCTCTGCTCTTTTCCAGGCGTGTAGTGTAGTATGTCTGAGGGGAAGTCTGGGAAAGGGTAGAATTGCCAAAACAATTTGCTCTAGTGTTCTCTAGAGAGCAATGTTCTTCTGCTATTGATACTACTAGAAGGTGTGCTGGTTCTTGAGGAGTAGAGATTGCTACTTCAAGATTGTATTTTGCTACTGGAGTAAGAGTTGTAAAGTCTAGTCTGCTAGGTGAGGGGCTGGAGTGGATGCAACTTGTTCTGTTGTGGGTGGAGGTGCTTGTAGGGCAGCTGGTGGGTTTGGAGTAGCTTTCTCTTGGACAATCCGGGCAATGGTGATACTAGTAATGGGGCTACCCCCTTGAGTGTCTCCTCGTCAATTGAGATTGGCACTCGACTATTCTAGCACAGCAGAGTGATGAGGGAAGGGAAGAGTAAGCTTCCCTTTCTCTGGTTGGCACACACTTTGATTTGTTCACTAATAACTCTACCCACATTAACATGCCAAATCGAGATGATAGCATTGACCATTGTTACCCTGTCCTTACTCACCATTTGCCCATGTGTGGAGAGCAAAATGCGAGTTTTGAGAAAGTGGTACCACACCTTCGCTGCAGGTATCAGGGAGACTCGATTGATGGTGGTGGAACCTTGTGGAGATCTATCCCATGTGGTGCCTGGGATGCACACCCAGTTGAGCATTGTATCCTAGTCTTGGTCCTTCTGAGCCTCTATATATTTTTCGTACTTGTCTTCCTCATCCAGCAGATTATAAGCCTTGTTAATAGAGGCTTGGTCGAACTGAACCCTAGTCTCCCAGACTCTTACCCACTTCTCATCGTCTTGTGAAAAGTTAGCGTAGAATTCCCTTACCAGAGGGATAAGGGTAGTTCGCAGGTGACTGGCAAAAGTTTCCCATCCCCTCTGCTTGACCACAGTTGCAACGTACATTGGTAGTCCCAAATCCTCCATTATGGTGAAGGTGAAACCTTTTTCTGTGCAGAAGCTTCGTAGCAAGATTTCTTCATCGTGTCTCTGCTTGCTTTCCTCAAAGGTGAATTTCTTCACCTTTCTCACCTTCCTTGCCACCGTCTTAATCCTCGGCATTGCTGGTTGTGAGGGCTGGGAAATGTAGGTCTTCTAGTGCGAAGGGGGCTTCGGTAACTGCAGGGGTTGAGAGAACGAGAGTAGTCTTGGAAGGTGAAGGGGTTGAGGGAGTTGTAGAGGTGTAATTAGGGGGTAGGGAGGTGGGTTTGTGACTTATGGGTTTCTGCCAATTTTCCCGCCCCCCTTTTTTGCTTTTACCAACTCTCTTTTTTTTGTTTTTTTTTTACAGAGGGAGACTCCTTTATTTAGGGAAGAACACATTTGCTGTAGCAACTTTTGTAGCAAAAACTGGCTTGCCTATGATTTTTGCTGCAGAAGAGGTGGCTTGCTTAAAATCTTGCTACAGCAAAGCAAAGACTAACTTTCACATAGTTTTGCTACAGCAAAGCAAGAACTGGCCTGCAGACTACTATTTTTCCCAATCTATGTAACAAACACAAATGCTATTAGATTCATGATTTAAGCTATCTAAAAACTGTCAAATTAATTAACAACAAATTTAAACATGGGTTGCCTCTCATGAGCGCTTGTTTTAAAGTCAACAGCCTGACTTCTTCCCTGTTCATCCCTCTTGTAGATGGATTGAGGTGTGCTATCCATCCACATCACCTCCCAGATAGTGCTTGACTCTTTGTATGTAAACCCTGAATGTCCTCCCTTCCTTTTCTTCTTCCAGTTCAACAGTTCCAAAAGGGAAAACCTTGTTAATGCGAAAGGGGCTAGACCAACGAGATTTCAATTTCCCAGGGAACAAGGTCAGCCTGGAGTTGTACAGCTATACTCTCTGTCCCACTTCGAAGTTCCTTGGTTGTATCTTCTTGTCATGCCATTGTTTTTCCTTCTGCTTGTATAGTTTGGCATTCTCATAAGCCTGACCACGGAATTCATCTAGCTCATTTAGCTGCAGCATCCTTTTCTCACTAGCAACTTCCAGATTCAAGTTTAGCTTCTTCACTACCCAATATGCTCGATGCTCTAGCTCTACTGGTAGATGACAAGCCTTCCCGAACACTACCTTGTATGGTGACATCCCTAATGGTGTTTTATAGGCTGTTCTATAGGCCCATAATGCATCATCCAACCTCGAGGACCAATCCTTCCTCGTGGGGCCTACTATTTTCTCCAGGATTCTCTTTATCTCTCTGTTGGAGACTTCAGCCTGCCCACTCATTTGTGGATGATAGGGTGTTGCCACCTTGTGCCTTACTCCATATTTAGCTAGTAGTGCTCTGAACTGCCTATTGCAGAAATGGGTCCTTCTATCGCTGATGATGGCTCTAGGGGATCTAAACCTTGTAAAGATGTTTTTCTTCAAAAATTTGGTCACCACCTTTGCCTTATTAGTTTGAGATGCACTTGCTTCCACCCATTTTGAGACATAGTCTACGGCTACTAGGATGTATTGATTCCTAAAACTCGAAGGGAATGGACCCATGAAATCTATTCCCTACACATCAAATAGTTCTACCTATAGGATGTTGTTCAGTGGCATTTCACGTCTTCTAGATATATTCCCTATCCTCTGGCACCGGTCGCTTTGCATCACGAAGGAGTGGGAGTCCTTGAATAGAGAAGGCTAGTAGAACCCGGCCTGTAGTACCTTGTTCGCAGTCCTCACTCCTCTAAAGTGGCCTCCATAGAGGGAAGCATGGCATTGCTGCAAGATTTGCTCCATCTTTTCGCTGGGGATGCATCTTCTTATCGTCTGATATGCGCATTGCTTGAAAAGGTATGGTTCATCCCAGTAATATGAGTTCACCTCATGCAGAAATTTCTTCTTCTGTTGTAACGTCAAGTCTGGTGGGAGCATGCCACTCACAAGGTAATTTACATAATCAACATACCATGGCACACCATCTTCGGACAGGAGGTAGAGTTGTTCATCTGGGAATCTCTCATTAATATCATTTGCTCCTGAGCTGTCCCCTTCCAGTCTGGAGAGATGGTCTACCACTTGATTTTCAGTTCCCCTTCTATCCCTGATCTCCAGGTTGTATTCTTGAAGAAAAAGCACCCACTGAATGAGCCTGAGCTTGGAATCCTTTTTCCTAACTAGGTGTTTGATGGCAGAATGGTCTGTGTGCACTATCACTTTTGATCCTACCAGATATGATCTAAATTTTTCAAAGGCGAAAACTACTACAAGCAACTCCTTTTTTGTCACTATGTAGTTCAGTTGGGCCCCTTGCAGTGTTTTGCTTGCATAATATATAGAATGAAACAGCTTGTTCCTACGCTGCCCGAGGACAGCTCCCAATGCTGCATCACTAGCATCACACATTAGCTCAAATGGAGAGGTCCAGTCTGGTGCCACGATAACTGAGGCTGCACTCAACTTCTTCTTGAGATCACAAAATGCTATCATGCAGCTTTCATTAAAATAGAAATTATGTCCTTCTCTAGCAAACTATATAGAGGTTTGGCAACCTTGGAGAAGTCTTTAATGAACCTGCTATAAAATCCTGCATGGCCAAGGAAGCTTCGAATGCCCTTGACAGAGGTGGGAGGAGGTAGCTTCTATATGATTTCCACCTTGGCCTTGTCAACCTCAAGTCCTTTTTGAGAAACTTTATGTCCCAACACAATCCCCTCTTTTACCATAAACTAGCATTTCTCCCAGTTCAGCACCAAGTTTGTTTCCTCACACTGTTGTAAGACTTTAGCAAGGTTTCCCAAACATAGGTCGAAAGAGTCCCCGAAGACTGACAAGTCATCCATGAAAATTTCCACAAACTGTTTAGCCATGTCTATGAAAATTGCCATCATGCATTGCTGAAATGTTGCTAGAGCATTGCAAAACCCAAATGGCATTCTTCGAAATGCAAAGGTACCATAGGGACATGTGAATGTGGTTTTATACTGATCTTTAGGTGCTATAGCAATCTAGTTGTACCCTGAATACCCATCTAGTAAACAATAGTATTCCCTTCCCGCAAGTCTATCTAGCATTTGGTCAATGAATGGCAGAGGGAAATGATCTTTCCTGGTGCTTTTCTTAAGTCTCTGATAGTCCATGCAAATCCTCCAGCCAATCACAACCTTGGTAGGGATGAGCTTATTGTTTTCATTTTCCACCACAGTTATACCCCCTTTCTTAGGAACACATTGGACTGGACTCACCCAAGAGCTGTCTGATATGGGGTAGATAATTCCAACATCTAGCCACTTGATGATTTCCTTCTTTACCACCTCCTTCATTAATGGGTTGAGCCTCCGTTGGGGTTCTATGGACCCTTTTTCATTGCTCTCCAAAAGGATCTTGTACATACAGAATGAGGGGCTGATTCCTATAATATCAGCAAGTGTCCAACCAATAGCCTTTCTGAATTTCTTCAATGTCTGGACCAGTTTTTCCTCTTGTTCTTCTGTCAAAAGTGCTGAGATAACCACAAGAAGAGTGGTTGTCTCTCCTAGATACGCATACTTGAGGTGTGCTGGCAGTGGCCTCAGTTCCAAGACTGGTGGTTCCACTACTGATGGCTTTAGCAGCCTTGTTTCTGGTGGGGTCACATCTAATGGCTCTTTCATTGGCCCTACTTCCTAATGCCATGCCTGACATCAACCCAGGCCCATTCTTTCTAGTCTTCCCCTTCTGAATCTGAGTTATCTGTCCATGCTACTGGTGATGGGCCCTTGCAACATTTTTCTAACTACTCTGATGTTAACGTGTCTATCATAGACACAACTGCACATTCTTCTTCTTCACTGGGAAACTTCATGATTTGGAGTACATTGAATGTAACCTGCTCATCCTGGACTCTCATGGTTAATTCCCCTTTTTGAACATCAATTAATGTTCAGCCAGTTGCTAGGAATGGTCTGCCCAAAATAATTGGTACCTATGCATCAGCTTCATAGTCCAGTATTATAAAATCTACTGGGAAGATGAATTTGTCCACCTTAACCAGGACGTCCTTGATTTTTCCTTCTGAATGTGTTATGGATCTGTCTGCCAGTTGCAGTGAGACTGTGGTAGGCCTTGCTTCTCCAATTCCTAGCTTTTTAAATATGGCCATTGGCATGAGGTTGATGCTTGCTCCCATGTCACAAAGTGCCTTGCCAAAATACTAGTTCCCGATAGAACAAGGTATGGTGAAACTGCCTGGATCCTTAAATTTGGGTGACAGCTTATTGTGCAGCACTACACTGCATTCTCTTGTGAGAGCAACAGTCTCAAACTCACCAAATCTTCTCTTCTTGGTCAGGATGTCATTCATGAAATTTACATAATTTGGAATCTGCTCTAATGCCTCCACCAAAGGGATGTTGATGTGCAATTATTTCAGGACATCTAGGAATCTTTTAAACTGCTGGTCATTCTACTGTTTCTGAAATCTCTGAGGAAAGGGGGGAGGTAACTTAAGCGACAGTATTTTGCTGTGGCATAGCTGCATCATTTTCTCCAGAGATGACTGCTTCCGCACTTACCTCCTCCTTTTACTTCTGCTTGTCTTTCTTCTTCTCTGGGGGTACAGTGGGGTCTTTCTGGTCCTACCCTCTTGGTTTTGGTGCTTCCACCACCTTTCCACTTCTCAGGGCTATAGCCTTGCAGTCCTCTTTTCCTTCTCTCCTAAAGACTTCAGTATTGCTTGGAAGTGTCCTTAGTGGTCTGCTTTTTAGTTCATTGGCAAATTGTCCCACTTGGGTTTCCAGATTCCGTAATGAGGCCGCTTAACTCTGGATCAGAGCATCATTTCTTGCAATATATTCCTTCAACAGGGATTCCAGTGAAGTGGGGGTTTCACTAGGCTGCTGTCTTTGCTACTGAAAGCCAGGGGGGCCTATGGTCTTTGTGGAGCAGAGTTGCTCCCCTATCCCGTACCATAGTTACTCCAGGAAAAATTGGGGTGTTTCCTCCATCCTGGGTTATACGTGTTGGAGTAGGGATTGTTATTGCGATTCATATTTCCCACATAGCAATTCATTTTCACCTGTGCCTTACCTTGCTACCTTTCCCTTCTGCAAAAATTCCTTCCCCTACCCAGTAACGAGAACACCCAATTCCCTTATTTTTGTGCTCTCACTAGCCCAACAACCAAATTCTCGTGCTCTTTCTTCTAACTCCCCTGCTCCCACACCACCACATTCACACTTCTCTGCATCAACTTATGGCTACATTCCAGGTTATTCATCTCCATCGTGCTTCCATCCAGGTAACTCCAGTTCTTTGTGTTTTTGTTTCATTCTATGATTCTGAATTGGAATTTTCTGCCTTCGTACATTATTGTGTATGTTTGCTTGTCCTACACTTTGAATGTATGATTGTTGAATTTTTAACTTGTGAGCTACCTATTTTGTCTAGGATTTGATTCTCTGATTGTAAGTTGCTTGGTTTAACTGGAATAGCTCAATATGCTTGTTTCTTCTGAGATTGGTTGTTCTGGATAAATTCTATGTACTTGAACTGTAACTCTGCACTACCCTATCCAATTGAATTATCCATAAATATGAAACCCTTAGTTTTTATGTATGCTGGAAACTTTGCATTACTTTTTTAGATTATACCATAATAGAGACTTTACTTATGCTTCATTGATCTCCCTAAATTGGAGCTGATTTGAACTTGAATTTGTCATCGTGTTCCTGGTTCTTGTTAATTACTATCTGCTCTACTGAGTTTCTTGGTATTTCTTGATTATTGCTGGGTTTGGACTTTTTGAATATCTAATAGAATTATACTAGCCTGCATTATTTTGGATTTGGAATTGGCCTTGAAGCTTCTAGGTTGCTGAATTGTTTCTATTAGTTACTATCTAAATTTGGTTTTGATTGATATTCTTGCTAGATGTATACATTGATTCACATGGTAGTTTGTTGTGGCTATTTATTAATGGTTTACCTAGGAAACTATTACAAAATTTGAGGGCTTGATTTTCTGATTTTGCACACATTGAACTCTTGCATTGTCTCCATTAGCCTAGCATTTGTTAATTATTATACGTTATGCAATTAAAGTTACTTCTGTTCCAGAATTTGGAAATTGTATGTATAAGTATATGTATATATATGTATATATACATGCATATATATATGTATATGTATATATATTCATATATACACACACACACACACAGATATATATATATATATATATATATATATATATATATATATATATATATATTGTCACGACCCTAATTTAAGGGCACGTGAAACACATATTTTCGAGCATATATTTTCCATAACATGTATAATACACTCCTTTACAGATAGGTATTCCTATGTATACACAATATACAAATCAAGTCTATAAACAACAAAGTACAGTAGAAGTAGGGATCCTACCTGTGGTGTTTAGAGCATACTCTAGATTACAAGTACAATATAACAAAAAAATCTACAAGCCTTGGAAACAAAATAGGCTCACTAGGGAATAGGTCTCCTAGCTGATCACCTATCCAGAGGAAAAAGACCAAACTATGTACTTTTATCTGAAAAATGTAGAAATATCGTGTAGTGAGTTTAACAACTCAATGAGCAGATAATAACTCTTATGACTTCTTAGGTCAATATATGGATGTACTCATATATTAAAATTTATCACATTGAAAATTATAGTTTAGAAGTACATCCATATGGGACCCGCATTTTAAATATTCTCAGTTTAAATCACATTTAGACATCCAAAACCATATGTGATACAGTATGATTGTTAATCAAATATTGATATACATCAAAACATTTCTCATGAAAACATTAGGAGGATCCCATATTAGAACTACCTTATCAAAGTTCAATCCCTTTCGTACTTTGGTGGTGTAGGACTTGCCTATACTTAGCATCTCAGCCAAGGTTTGCCCTACCACCATTTACGAACACATGCGAAGGGACTCTAATATGGCCATTTTCTAAGCACATAGCAGGGGAGGGCAAATCACATATCATATAGTTGGAATCTCACCCATGTAGGAAGAATACCGCTCTTCTTCACACATCATATCCCGTGTGTTGGCCATCACACGAGGCTAGCACCATTCCTGCTAGCTGAGGTATAAAGGTGCACCAAGATTAACATGCCTACTGTTAGCAAACAATGTTTCCAAAATGATTCCTCCACAAAATCATATTTACATATATGTCATATCATTCAAAACAAAAGTTCTAGTATAATATATAATTTTCAAACTCATTACAATTCCTTTGTCAGAAACTTCCCAATCAGGGTAATCACATATACATGCCCTTTTTTCAAGGCAATATTATAGTTTTACATATTAATGCCACATGCACAATATATTTCATTTACCATATAATGAGAAATACATTTAAAATCACATTCAATGAGTTCAAAAATTCATTTTCAAAACCATGCTCTTCTTGAACTATATACCAAATTGTAAACAATTCAGATAATTTAATCCATTTTATAGACATATAAAACAATAAATAACTTGTAAACAGAACCAATTATACATTTAAAGTTCAAGAAGAGCATAGGGTGTAACATCCCATAAGAAAGTAAAATTTATTAGACAATTTTTAGATATCTAAGGAAATATAATCCTTATAAATTCTTTACCT
Organism: Gleditsia sinensis; assembly: GCA_037074535.1. Classification (NCBI taxonomy): domain Eukaryota; kingdom Viridiplantae; phylum Streptophyta; class Magnoliopsida; order Fabales; family Fabaceae; genus Gleditsia; species Gleditsia sinensis. Next base: position 56,779,205 of record CM073470.1, read on the forward strand.
TACATATATGTATAGAAATATTCTAACATTAATGGAATAGGTAAAGAGAGAAAACTTAAGAGGAAATATTAAAAATAAATATACTAAAGAAAGATGAAATTCTTGGGTAAGAAAGATAAATTTTTGTGAAGTCAGTAAAGGTATTAAAATTTCAAGAAGATTGGATTAGGGTAATTTTTCTTAATTTAAGAGTTAAAGTTACTAAGTTTAGTATCTCCACCCATAAATTGGGCTTTTACTTATGGACACTTCATATAGAGTTTTTCTACTTCACATGAATTTTTAGCAAGACAATAGGATAGTCCAAGGATGAAATAAAACATAGACTTGGACTAGGATATAGAAATTAGACCGGTAGCCCAAAAATCATGAAAATGTGACAAGCCTATTATGAAAGGTAGAAATTTAAATAAAGTAAAGAAAATGGGCAAGAATGAGTCCAAACCGAAGAGGAAAAAAAATAAAATAAAAAAATAAAGTGATGGAATAAAGGTGTAATCAAGATTATGTGACATGGCATTAAGACAAAAATTTAGCAAGTAGTGTGATATCCTACATTCATAATTTTAGCAAGTGGTATGATAATACATGGCATTAGGACAAAACATCTACATCCTACACTCATAATTTTAGCAAGTGGGTAATAATACATAGCATTATGACAAAACATCTTTATCCTACACAAATAATTTTAGCTAAGCAAGGAAGATTCAAGGGTTGGAAATTTACTGCCTAAAAAGACAAACCTATCATACTTGATTAAGACAAAAGAAAAAGGACATGAGTCCCTAAACCAAAGGGACCTTGTCCCTTATCTTAAGAACATATCATCATAATTTTCAAAATACAAATCTCATTTTCCTATGCATATCTTGACTAAGGAAGAGGAAGACAAGAACATAAGTTGTTTGTTTTCCAAAAATTCAACAAAGTGCATCCTAATTGTGATAAGGTAGACCCATGATTATGAAAGGTAAATTATTTGATAGTCTATATAAGCAAAACCCACCCTTATAACATTAGAATTTCATACAAGTGAGGGAGAGGAAAAATAGAAGCAAGGTAGAGTGAGGAAAGGAGAGGAAGAAAGGAAGACCCATGATTATGAAAGGTAAATTATTTGGTTTTAGAAATGGCATTTTGAAGTCTAAAACATAGTTGTTTTACTGGAAATGGCCAAGCCATGTTACAGGATATGTACATATATATATATATGTATATGTATGTATATGTATGTATATATCTACATATATATACATACATATACATATATATATACATACATATACATATATATATACATACATATACATATATATATATATATATATATATATATATATATATATATATATATATATGTATATGTATGTATATATATATGTATATGTATGTATATATATATGTATATGTATGTATATATATATGTATATGTATACATATGTATACATATATATATATGTATACATATGTATACATATACATATATATATACATACATATACATATATATATACATACATATACATATATATATATATATATATATATATATATATATATATATATATATATATATATATGTATGTATATATATATGTACATATATATATATATATATATATATATATATATATATGTATATGTATGTATATATATGTAGATATATATGTATATGTATGTATATATATGTAGATATATACATACATATATATATATATATATATACATATACATATATATATACATACATATATATATATATATATATATATATATATATGTATGTATGTATGTATATGTATATGTACATACATATACATATACATACATACATATCTATATGTATATATATATACATATAGATATGTATGTATGTATATGTATATATCTATATATACATATACATACATACATATCTATATGTATGTATATATATACATATAGATATGTATGTATGTATATGTATATTGTAACATCCCGTAATTTTTAGATATTTTCCTTAGAAATTCTTCACCTTACATATATGCATAGAAATGTTCTAATATTAATGGAAGAGGTAAAGAAAGAAAACCTAAGAGGAAATATTAGAAATAAACATGTTAAAGAAAGGTGAAATTCTTAGGTAAACAAAGATAAATTTTTGTGAAGTAAGTAAAGGTCTTAAAATTTCAAGAAGATCGGATTAGGGTAATCTTTCTTAATTTAAGAGCAAAAGTTACTGAGTTTAGTATCTCCACCCGTAATTGGGCTTTAACCTATAGACACTTCATATAGAGTTTTTCTACTTCACATGAATTTTTAGCAAGCCAATAGGATAGGCCAAGGAAGAAATAAAACATAGACTTGGACTAGGATATAGAAATTGAACCGATAGCCCAAAAATCATGAAAATGTGACCAAGCCCATTATGAAAGGAAGAATTTTAACCAAAGTAAGGAAAATGGGCAAGAATGAGCCCAAACCCAAGAGGAAAAATAAAAATAAAAATAAAAGTAAAGTGATGAAATATTAGTGTAATCAAGATTAAGTGACATGGCATTAAGACAAAAATTTGACAAGTGGTGTGATTCTACATTCATCATTTTGGCAAGTGGCATAATAATACAAGGCTTTAGGACAAAAACATCTATATCCTACATTCATAACTTTAGCAAGTGGGTAATAATACATAGCATTATGACAAAACATCATTATCCTACAAAAATAATTTTAGTTAAGTAAGGAAAATTCAAGGGCTAGAAATTTGCCACTTAAAAAGGCAAATCTATCATACTTGATTAAGACAAAAGAAAAAGGAAATGAATCCCTAAATCAAAGGGATCTTGCCCCATATCTTAAGAACATATCATCATAATTTTCAAAATACAAATCTCCTTTTTCTATGCATATCTTGACTAAGGAAGAGGAAGACAAGAACATAAGTTGTTTGTTTTCCAAAAATTCAACAAAGTGTATCCTAATTGTGATAAGGTAGACCCATGATCATGAAAGGTGAATTATTTGGTGGTCTATATAAGAAAACCCAACCTTACAACATTAGAATTTCGTCCAAGTGAGGGAGAGGAAAAATAGAAGCAAGGTAGTGTGAGGAAAGGAGAGGAAGAAAGGAAGAAAGAGGAAGGAGAAGTCTAGGAGACTAAGTGCTCCAGGTAAGTTTAACAATATTTCTTTTTGAAGAAAACCTTTGAAACTCATAATATTTATGAGATTTTGATCTTAGAACTTTGATGATTGGTCATGGATGTTGCTATATCATGTTGCATATTGATCTTGCATGTGATGTATGTTTGAATACTTAGGTTGGTGTAGATAGTTCTGCATGGATATGGCTATGGTTGACAGAATTTTAAGCTTCGGTATTTTAATTTCTGGGAACAATCTATAAGAAATTAAAATAAATGGTTAACATAAGAATTAAAGATATATGTGTCACGGATTTTCACCCACTGGAATCATTCCATTTGGAGTCCATATGAGGTAGCTATGGTCTGATTAGTAGTCAAAGGTCAGAAAATGAATCATCAGGGAAGAATATGTTAGGATAGCTTCGGTAATTTAATTTCTGGGAATTATTGGTAGGGAATTAAAATAAATGGTTAACATAAGAATTAAAGATATGTGTGTCATGGACTTTTAGCCACTGGAATCATTCAATTTGGAGTTCACATGTGGTAGATATGGTCCGATTAGTAAGCCAAGGTCAGAAAATGGTTCATCAGGGAAGATTATGTTAGGACAGCTTTTGTATTTTAATTTCTGGGAATTATCTGTATGGAATTAAAATAAATGGTTAACATGAAAGTTATATATCTATGTCTCATGGAAATATACCCACTGGAATTATGCAATTTGGAGTTCA